>CM046882.1:41104414-41704414 GCA_025667525.1 Glebionis coronaria | reverse complement strand
TTTTAACAATTCTTGCTTAATCTCATGTTGTCCTTGTTCCATCTTTTGTTGGTTTTGTTGAAGACGTTGGACATTTCCTTCCATTTTATTTGCATGAGTTTTAAGTTCATTAGCAAGTTCGTTTTTAAGCTTGTTTTTCAACTCGGATCTTAAGCTAATCATCTCACGTTGCATGTTATCAAACTTAGCATCATTTGCTTTAGCATAATCCAAAAATTCTCCTTGAATATTTTTAGTGTGAGCATTTTGAAAACCTTGTGTAGTGTTTTGAAAATCACGGTTTTGGTTTTGATTAGTGACTTGTCCATTCCCACTTTGATAATTCCCCTTGTTGTAGTTACGTGAATTTCCTTGATAATTACCACCTTGATTGTTGTTTCGATAGTTATTAGCATTTTGATTTGGTGGAGCTTGATTTGGGCGGGAACCTTGGCCGTTTTGGTTATAAGTTCCCGTTGCTACGTAAGCACTCGAAGTGTTACCACCGGCGGTAATGCACTCGGAAAGATCATGAGCTCCACCACAAGACAAACAACTCTTTTCAACCGCTTTAACCGAAGCGGAATTCAAAGCCTCTTGTGCTTTCCAATGAGTCATAAGATTAGCAAATCTATCGAAAAACCGATTTTCCCTCATTAGCTTCATCATGTAAGGCATTAATGCTACGAGACGATGATGATGATGACGAACCCATATTGGCAACACTCGGTGTGTTACGAGGGCTATAAACCTTAGATCTATTCTTGATAATCTTTAAAGCTTCATCGGTCGTTTTACACAAAAAATTACCACCCGCGGCGGCATTCAAGTAATCTCGTTCATGATCATTAAGCCCATTATAAAAAGTATCAACTTGATGTAATTCCGAAAAATCATGGTGTGGACATTCATGTAACATTTCTTTAAATCGTTCCCATGCCATTGAAAAACTTTCATTATTTCGTTGTATAAATCTTGAAATCTCAATTTTCAAATGTGTTGTTTTAGATGGTGGAAAAAATTTGTTCACAAACTTAGAAACGAGATCACCCCATGTCAAAATTGAATTTGGTGGTTCTTTCTCAAGCCAAATTTTAGCGGGTCCATCTAACGAGTATGGAAACAACATCATCTTAATGGCGTTATGTGGAACATCCTTAAACTTGCTAGTTGCGGTGAGACAATTAAAATTTCTTATGTGCTAATGCGGGTTGTCTTTCTCATGACCTCTAAACTTATTAGCTTGCAACATTGACATTAAACCCGTCTTAATCTCGAAATTCTCCGCAAGGATAGCGGGAATCACAATGGCCTCTCCAAAACCCTCGGTGGGTGCTTGTAGCAACTCCATCATAGTACGATTAGCCATTACGACTTCTTGTTCTACAATAGGTTCAACAATTGGATTTTGTTCTTCAATCAACGTCTCTTGATTTGCTTGATTTTGAAGACGTTTACGAGCTCGTTTTGCTTGATTACGAGTGATCATGAACTTCACGAAGAAAGGAAGGTGAGCAAAGAAGATTCTTATTGGGTGTTTTGTGAATTTTCAATTTTTTTGTGTTTTTGATTGTTTTTAATTTTTTTGGATTTTGGTGTATCTTCGTAGACAACAATCTACCAAATCTCTCCTCGAATCAAACTCTTGATTAAAGAAGCCTCAAAAGAATGAAAACGATCACGTGGAGTGAACGCCTTCGAATGACTTTAGAACTTTGGTGAAAACCAAATTGTTCAAGAGGGTTTAATCACAAAGAAAACCAAGCAAATATATTATACGTAATAATACTTTGGGCGGCAAAACCCTCGATTAGCCTTCAATCTTAAAATACTCACAAGCAAGCGGGGAAACGAGGCGGCGCGAAGCACTTAAGAGCCTTTTTCCTTAGGGTATATTTTATAATACCCGCCTTATACCCACCTTATAGTTCGTATTTTTCAAAATCGAGCTTCACGAAAGTATTTATCTATTTTTGCCTTTTTCTTTTGTTTGAGATTCGAATACAATAATTCCGAGTGTTTTAAATGCCACTCCTCTGTCTCAGTTTAATCCGATTAATGGCGATGTTAATAAGCCTTCTGATTTTGTAACAAGTGTTGTAGAAGATGTTTTGAAGGGCATTCAACCTGACTTTGTGAAAGGTAATGTGGAGGGGGTGTGTCTGGTAAGGAGCTGGTGGAGGGGGGTGTGTCTGGTAAGGAGCTGGCGGAGGGGGGTGTGTCTGGTAAGGAGAGGGTGTATGTTAAGGAGTCTGTTATGACTGATAAAGAGAAGGCGGAGGGGGGGGGGGGGGTCTGATAAGGAGCTGGCGGAGAGGGGTGTGTGATTGTAGTAAATTACCACTCTTGTTTAGGAAAACAAAGAGCGTAAAATAGGGAAAGAATTAAGTGATGATTTAGGAAAATCAAACACTAATGACCCAATGAAGTTCGTTTCCCAAGGAGGTATATGTGTGTGAATAATTCGTAATTGGTTTGAGATTAATATTGGATAGAAGGGGATGAGAAAAGAGAGTGACGAAGACGTGAAATTAATTACTACTACGACTAAACGTAAAACCGTAAAAAGTACAAAAAAAATTAATTCTAAAAATTCCCAAAAATTTACCAAAAATCAAAATAAATAAACTAAGAGTTTACCAATGATCAAAACTTTTTCAAACCTTTTAATTAATTAAATATTAATTTTTAAATGCTAATAAAGCCCTAAAAATCAAACTAATTATCAAAAAGCCCAAATAAAGATTTTTCAATTGGTAAACCTCTAAAATGGCCTAAAGAGATTAAAAGCTATTTTTATAAATTTTTAAACTAATAAAAACTATTTAAAATGATTTTAAAACTATTAAAACTTAAAATAATTATAAAAATTAATCTAAAGATGATAAAATTAATCTAAGAGTTGCAAAATTCCTATTTTAATGTATTTAAGCTAAGAAAAATATAAAAAATGCAAAAAAGTGAAATTTGAAAAATAATAATAAAATAATTTTAAAATAATATAAAAAAATCCAAAAATTATAAAAAATTCTAAAAACTTGTAAACTAGTTTGTTTTAACCTAAATAATCAGAAAATGAAAGCGAAATTACCAAATTACCCCTATTGGGCCCTCAAATGGGCCAAAAGCAAAATCAGTCAACCTTAATGGGCTTTTTAGCCCAAAAAGTCAAAATAAGCCCAAATGACTTGGAAAAGCCCTATCTGACTCAAAATTCAATTCTAAACACAAAACTCTGAAGGCCCAAAAGCTAAAAATGAGCTTATCACAGCTTAATGAACACACAGCTTATTCTTATTGGGCCAATAAGCCCATTATGCAATAAGCCAATGCCATAAGCTCTAATTTGACACACAATCTTCTTTTGGGATACTAAAGAGATCTGTAAAAAGAAATTTTAAAAAAGCTCACTCAATAAGCCAGAAATAAGCCAAGAACAATTCCACAAAACGACAAAATAGTCGGGTTAGAGTTCTAGGGCGCTTCAGAAGCTCTGGTTTGTTGCAAAAGCTCACAAATAGCTTAACTAAGAATAATCAATCAAGAAAATCACAAAAAGCCAAGTAGAATAAGCTGAAAGAACCAATAAGCTGGCTGAAAAAGCCAGATAAGCTAGTTTTCTAGGAAAATCTTAACCAAAAGACTTCTAACCTTCCAGACTTGTTATTAAGCTGAGAAAAATGAGTTCTATTACAAAAACCAAGTTGTTGCATGTACCAATAAGCAAAACAGATTCAATAAGCTATATGACCAAGTTTGACCAAAAGTCAAACGCTGACAAGAGTAAATCAAACGCTGACAAGCACAATTTTGGACGTTGATAGACTTAAAGAAGTGTTAAAACTTTGTTTTCAACCTGCTGGTCAAGGCTTGAGTACAAACCTTGTGAATCAAGGTCTACCAGTTGGGCAGACTTGACTAGTATTGGCACAAATAAGCTAATAAGCCAGTAAGCTTATAAGCTATCAACAAAGCAATCCAAATAGCCAAATATCCTCACAAGCAGCACATAAACAGGATCCAAGCAACAATACAACAAGCCTTACACTAGAAATACAAATGCAAGCACCAAATGAGGTGGTCACTTTGCTGATGCAAATGACCACTTCAGCCAACTTTGATAAGCTATATCACACTCAATAAGCCACTAAATTTAACAACCAGATAACCAATAGATAGCTTATCACCTAAACTATTCCCAAACCTGATTTCAGCCCTTAGATCCAACTAACAAAGAAGTTATTGGATCTGATGTGTTTGACCAATTTCAAAAACACTTTTATCAGATTTTTGCAAAACTTCAAATCCCTTTTCCAAACTTTCAGAAACTTAACCAATGACTAAAACTTGTATATTAAAACTTGTTTAGATTTCCCAAACCCTAAGAACCAAGGGCACAAGGCCACAAGGCCTTATGAACCATTAATCCCAAACAATCCTTTATTAAGCACTTTTCAAACAAACTTCTTAACCCTTTAAACAACCTACTGATTTTATAGATCAAATAGCTACACTAGGTGACAACTAACAGATTGCAACCATAAAACACAAAGCACAAACACAAAATCACCAAATCACATACCAAATCATAAAACAGACAATATCATGTGATTTATTAGAGGAATCTTAACAAGAGCTTACACCTGTCCTCCACAACATCCTAGGAGGACCAGCAATGCTCCTTGGACCTTGTTCAACAACTAGAACTAGACCAAGGTACTTCAACAAGAAAGATGGATGACTGCCTTGGTTGATGTTTCAAAGCAGAAACTCAAGGGCTTGACTTCTTCAACACAATGAACAAACAGCCCAACCAAAGGCTTATCCCTTCACAAGCTTGGTGTCAACAAGCTTATAAGAGCTTATAGATTTTGGTTAAGGATTAGTACAACAAAAATAGCAAAATCAGAAACCTCTTTTCAAGCTTTTTTCAAACTTGAAAACCTTACCAAACATAAACGTCCTTGAACCTAATGATTCAAGCACACTTATAACATCAAATGGAACTCAGAATTACCCTTAAACAACACCAACTTTCAAAAACATAAAAAAGAATTACAATTTTCTCAAAATACCAACTTTTATAAATTTCAAAAAGAAATTACAATGTTTAAAAGGTAAAACTGGAACAAAGGGACTCTCACAAGTTGCGGTCTCCTTTTATAGGCAAATGCTTACAAAACACTATTCATAAACCCTAGCTAGAAAATCCCAATATTGTCCCTGAAGTCTTCTAGATCTTTTGATGGAATGAGTTGTCCAAGTTAATCCAAGTCATTCAATTTTGCGTTGTGAGTAAGCAAGGGATAATAACTGTTGATTTTGCCACGTAATTCGCCTTGGGGAGTAAGTTGTAAGGTGATTGGTGGAACGGGTTTGGGTGTGGGGTCCAAGGGGTATTTTTGTTGGGAAAGGTTTAGGCTGAGGTGAATCACACATGTGCCAAGGTAATTTCTTTTTCCCCTTTGTTTTGTAAAAAGTAAAACTGGGTTCATCACGTGCTACAGTGCCACGTTTGATCTGATTTTAGTGGAGGGTAATTGTGTTTGGCGCAATAAACATTTAAATGTTTATAATGCCCATGTTTAGTCCTCGTTCTTTGGGAAAAATAGTATAAGAAGAATTTCAGGCTTGAAAACTCGTTTCCTTTGTTATTTGAAGTTTCTGAATTCCCACATTGGACACAAAAAGTTTTGGAAGAGGGAATTAGGGCTTTTTAAACTTTAGGCTAATTACAATTTCAGTCCTTATCCATTTTTAAAGGACTATAAATGCAACATTCTTGAACTTCAAGGGCTTCTTTGGATCTTGGACTTTATGAAGGACCATTATTGACAATTTAGTATTGTTGAGGGACTAAATTTGCCAATTCTTCAAACTTGGAGGACCTTTTTGTAATTATGACAAACTTAAGGGACCAAACTTGTATTTATGAATTCACAAGGGTTTTAAGTGTCATTTCTTCATTCATTGAGGATCAATCTTGTATTTCTTCAAGTCTTCAAGGGTTAATCTTGGATAAATCATGAACTAGGGCCCGGTTCTTTGTGCGGCTTCGTTTCTCGTGTCCGTTTTTCCTTGTTTCTTGTGATCTTTTGTCTTTTTCACGATATCCATACCTAAAACACACAAGTAAACAAATGCAAGCATATATATGGTATTTTATGACATTTTAGTGCATTTAAAGCCCGAAAAGAACGATGAGATCATGTATAAATTCCATCTCATCATTGTGTCAGGTAAGGAGGGGGTGTCTGGTATGGAGCCGAGTATGGCTAATAAGGAGAAGGCGGAGGGGGTCTGATAAGGAGCCTGTTGTGACGGATAAGTTGCTGGCAGAAGGGGGTCTGATAAGGAGCCTGTTGTGACGAATAAGTTGTTGGCGGGGGGGGGGGGGGGGGGGTGTCTGATAAGGAGCCTGTTGTGACGGATAAGGAGCTGGTTGTTTCGGATAAGGAGAAGTCGGTTGCAAAAGTTGCAACAGAAATGCCGGTTTTAAGGTCTTCTAATTTGGTTAAGGGTTCTGGTAAGCCGGCCGGTAAGGTGACTGGTAAGTCGGCTGGTAAGGGTTCTGGTAAGCCGGCTGGCAAGGGTTCTGGCAAGCCGGCTGTCAAGTCGGTTGGCAAGCCAGCTATCAAGCCGGCTGGCAAGGCGGTTGGCAAGCCGGCTGGCAAGAGAAAAATGGTTGAATATGATTCTTCATATGTTGAAAGTGATAAAAGTTTGAAAAAGATGAAGGTTAAGAAAGAGGTTAAGAGGAAGAAGGATAGTGGTTCTGGTGCCATTGGGGCTGTTACTGATTTAGAGCAGCAGTTTAGGCTTTTTATGGAGACATTTACAATGGTCAAGAAAGAAGATACTGGTGATGTGGTCTCCAAGCCGAAGAAGAAGAAGAAGGAGAAAATATTAACTCCTGAAGAAGCAGCACATGAAGAGTATTTGTCAGGGTTTCCAACTCTTCGTGCTAGGACTGTTGCTAATTCTCTTTTTTCTGCTATTAGAGTGGCAAAAGTCGATATGTTAATGTTTTTGACAGAGATAGGTTTTAGTTCACTTCATAATGTGGCAATAGATAAAATACCGTCAAATAAGTTTTATTTGGATACGGGGCAATATATTGATGTTACACGTTCGAAGGTTCGTGATATATTGGGTATTCCTTTTGGAGGTATGTCCTTGTTTACATGGCATGCCAGATCAGACGATGATGATTTTGTCAAGACTTGGCTTAGCCAGTTTCCTAAGCCATTAAAAGATTTACGTGTAGCTCATATTGTTGACAAGTTGGTTGATACTAGGAGGGTTGACTTTATGTTCAAGGTCAACTTTCTTATGTTGTTTACAAACACCATGGGCATCGCTGATGCTATGAACGGGGAGCTATGTTTGGATGTTGTGAGACGTATACCTATAGGTTATGACGTTTCTAAAATTGATCGGTGCGTTTACATCCATAACTGTCTTCAATACAGTGAAATCCCAAAAGCCCGAACGGTCCAGTACAATGGTCCATATCTCTTCCTCATTGTAAGTTTTTATATTTATCTAAGTTTAAATCCATGACTCTTTAATAAATCTAAGACATTGTAAATTTTATTATGTATCAGCTTTTGTACTTGGACTCAACAAAGTTTGACGACTTTGTTGTTGTTCGATCTCGTCCTGCTATCCGAGACTGGACATCACATTTAATGAAGAAAAGACAGGAGCTTGAACTTCAGCATGAAGTGTTGGTTCGGTTAGAACTTCATGCTGAATGGACTGAGGAAGAGTTTCAAAACACCAAAGGTTTTATTTGTGAATCTTCCATTGATTCTATCTCTAAAGAGGTTTGTGTTTCTTTTTAATTTTTATAAAAAAAAGTTTATTACCTCATAATCACATGTAATTTACAACCATTTACATGTGATTCATTATATTATGGTTTTTAAAAAATTACATTTTGTTTATTCATAATCACATGTAATTGGTTGTAAATTACATGTGATTTGACTATAATATAGTTTGTAAGGTATGTTTTTAATGAAAACATCACATGTACATGTAATTTTAGATAAATTACATGTGATTCATAGATGAATACATGTGATAAAAAATAGAACCAATTATTCTTACAAGTAGATCGCAGACATAAGTTTTATTAAATAGTTTTATAAAATTACATTTTGTTTATTCATATCACATGTAATTGGTTGTAAATTACATGTGATTTCTATATAATACAGTTTATAAGGTATGTTTTTAATGAGAACATCACATGTATTTTTCATTAAATTACATGTAATTTTAGATAAATTACATGTAATTCAGCATATGTATTTTATCTATTTTAACATCATTTGACTAACTTCATTTCATTATCTACAGGACTTACTCCAAAAGATTGAAGAAACGTTGACTCAGATTCATGATGACAGGGGTTTACTTGAAAATTATCTAATGTCAGCGAGTAAAAAATATCACGGCGATTCAAATTTTGTAAATCTTTACAAGAAGTATGTTGGTGTTTTTAGAGAAACTTTTGTGTGGGATAATGGAGATGAGAGTTCTTCCGAAGATGACGATAGTGGCAGTGATAGTGATGAGAATGGTGGAGATGATAACAATGGGGGTGGTAGAGATGATAACAATGGTGGTAGAGATGATAATAATGGGAGTGGTGAACCAGAGAGTTCTGAAGTTGATAGTCAGATTAACACGCGAAAGAATGATGATGAAGTTTGTGCTAGCGATAATAATGTTGAAGAGACTATTGTGAATGTTGTTGAAGAACCTCTTGAAGAAGCAGTTGAACAGCTGGTTGTAGAAGAACAAGTACTTCTTGGAGCTGGTGTATCACAAGAAGAATTTGTCGATGAAGATTTGGAGATCTTGAGTACACCAGACTCGTTTTCATTCTGGTTAGATCAGAATGTAGAGACGGTTTACGAGGTGATTGAATGTGTTGAAGCGGAGTATTTATATGTAATTTTCAACACTCTTTTTGTTTTATAATTTTTTTTTGTTATTCTTTTATTTATTTTTTTTGCTAATTTTTTTATTTAGGGTCAACAACTCGATGAAGATCGTTTGAGTGCTGATGATTTAGATCAAGGCCCGTTTACGCCCGAAAGAAGTTCTGTTCGTGTTACTAATCAAAGTCCTAGTCCTGCTGCTAAGATATTGGTGAAGCCTTCTTCGATCCTGCAATCTCCTTTCATGAACAAGAAGACAAAGGTTCAGCCTAAAATTACAAGGACTGAATTTATAGTTGGGAACTATTTGTTCGCGATGCAGGGCAACACGGAGTAAGTTATTACTGTATTTAATTATTTATCATTTTTAATTACATGTGATTAGCTAAGAAACACATGTAATTCAAACATAATTATTTTTACATGATAAATTACATGTAATTCATAATGAATTACATGTAATTCAAGCATAACTATTTACTTACATTAACTTGTTTATATGTATTGAAACTGTTTTTGAAACATTTTCTGGTGTGAAAGTGTTTTCAATTCGGCTGAATATGGAAACCTTAACTCCTAGTTTAAGGTTAGATGCAAATGTGATAGACTGTTGGTCTTCAATTCTTAACTACGAAGAGAGGTTTCGTGAACCTGGAACGATGTCAAGGGTATTTTTACCGACTAGATGTCTGGTAAGTTATTTAACTTTTTTAAACTTGATATACAAGTATTTTATTCCTTTTTTTATAAATATCTTTTATCTTATTGTTATACAGACAGAATCAATGATTAATGGATTATATCTTAGGGAGAATGAGATATGGAAGAGATTTGAGAAGGAAGTTGAAACTTATTTTGGAGATGATGTTGCTGGTCTTTCATTTAAAAGGCATTGATTTGGTAATTTTTGTTTTTGTTTTTGTTGTTTTTTAGAATTTTATTTTTGTTTTTCTAATTTTGGTTTTTATAAAACAGGTTTTCTTTCCAATATGCATGTCGGGGCACTTTTACGTTGTTGTTGTCTTCAATCTTTCTGTAGCAGCTATGATGATTCTTGATAACAGTGGTTCCGGTGCATCTTATGATGCAAAGTATTCACAAGTTTGCGATCTACTTGTAAGGATATTTGTTTTTATTTTTTTATGGTTAACAAATAACATGTGAGTCATCTTTGAATCACATGTGAGTCATCTATGAATCACATGTGATTTACATGTAATAATTCACAGTGATATTCATGTGATTATTGTTATTATTGTTTTTTTACAGCAAGAGTTGTTTGTTCATCATTTAAAGTTGTATGGGCACAAGAAGCATGCTTCCATAAAGAAAGTGAGAGCTAAAGTCCCCAAGTTGAAATGGAAGACGAAGGAAAATACTCGAGATTATGGTGTGTGCACCATGCTGCATATGAAGTTGTATGTTGGTAAAGCAGTTTCTTCTTGGGATGTTGGGCTCGTTGCTGAGTCAAGGATGCAACGTGATAGTTTACGACATCTACGTTTCAAGTATGCAACAAAGATTCTCTACACGAGCACAATAAGTATGCTGCAAAGATGCGTGAATTAGCAATGGAGTTTGATAAGATTGATAACCAACAAAAACTTGAAATGGTTTGTGAAGCTGTGAAGAACAGGGAGCTACGTGAAAAAAGTTAGATTATGTATTTTTGTTTTAAGATGTTAGATAAATAGCACTTGTTAGACATTGATCATGTCAGTTGATCTGTAGCTTTTGTGACACTTAACTCAGATGGTATGGTATGTTAGATCAATAACAGTTGTTAGACTTTGATCATGTATTTTTGTTTTAAGATGTTAGATCAATAGCAGTTGTTAGAGTTTGATCAATTGCAGTTGTTAGATCAATGTCAGTTGATGCTATGTCTCTAGCTTTTGTCACATAAAACAGAATCACAAGTAATTTTCCACGGGAAACACATGTAATTCTTAACAAATCACATGTAATTTTATATATTACATAAACACACATATTTAAGTATGATCAATTATCAATGAAAAATCAATATACATAAGGGAAACACATGTAATTCTTAACAAATCACATGTAATTTTATATATTACATAAACACACATATTTAAGTCTTTTCAAGTAGACTGATCATGTCAGTTGATAAAATGTAATTCTTAACAAATCACATGTAATTTTATATATTACATAAACACACATATTTAAGTATGATCAAGTATCAATGAAAAATCAATATACAAAAGGGAAACATATGTAACTCTTAACTAAATATCAGTTGATAAAACAGAATCACAAGTAATTTTTCAATGCATTATAACATAGATTCTGGAAACTTGAAAATAGGTTCTGGAAACTTAAAAATAGGTTCTGGAAAATGAAGTAAATGAAATCTCAAAAGTGTTCAAACATCAATAATTGGTGACGCCTTCTTTTTCTTTGCCTTTGGGTTCTTTGGGCACGTTCTTTTTGTATGCTCACACGTCTCCACATTACAATATCCACAAACCTTCAATGGTTTTTTTTGAACCTTAAGCGCTTTTTCTCTTCCACTTTTTAATCGTTCTCCTTTTTTAGTTTTTTTCCATCATTTGGATGGTCTCCTTTTTTTCTAGCCTTCGTTGGATTGTTCACATCTAGATGATCAGGCTCTGAAATTGCAAACAAAGCACCAATAACATCTGCCGTTTTTCTTGAAGGAGGATTAGGCATATAAACTTTTATTTCTTCATATATCACTTTCAACTTTTCAAGATAAGCTGCCAACCTTTCTTCATCTTTGCTCAATAAGAATAAACAATCATCCACGACAAAATTCACCTCGTTTGAAAGCTTTTCAATTGTTACATTCTTTTCCCCATATTTGTTTATTTGCCTTCGAAGATCAGGTGGTATTATGTCTCATGTCTCTCTCCTGAAAATGTACTGATTGGGAATAACATTAACATCACGGTTCTTGAACACGTAAAATATGTGTCGACATAGAAAACCATATCATAGAAAATGTCGACAAGAACAAACCACTGACCCGTCTTCTATAACTCTTAGTACATTTTTCCAAAACACGAGGAATTTACATTAGTAATTATTAAAGAATCACATGTAATTATTAAAGAATTACATGTAATTATTAAAGAATTATTTTAAGTTGAATGCAAATCACATGTAATTCTGTGTGAATTACATGTGATTCTGATAACAACAGAATCTTACCAGATCTGATTTGGTTTAGAATCACATGTAATTATTAAAGAATTACATGTGATTTTGATAACATTTACCTGTAATTATACCAGAATTACAGGTAATTCTGAATGAATTACATGTAAATCCTTTAAGAAGCCTATTTATTTCTTCATAAAACCTCATGTAATTCATGTAAATTATTATCGTAATGAAATTAATAATTACCTTATAGTGTATTTCTATTTCTTTCTCTGTTGCGATCTCCTTGTCTTGTTCTTTCTACTTTTGGTGTAAATAGTTCTGTAAGAATTTGTCGCTTTGTGTCCAATGATGAAAGTCTCACATCCTTCACTATTTTGTAAACCTTGTATCATACAATTCTAGCAAGCAGCATCTATTTCATGTTGAACATACGAAAATATCGTTTTTGTATATATTCTTGCAGCATGACGTTCAATATCCAACATTGTTTTATATGTTGGAGCCGCATCAAGCGTTTGGAAGTTCAAACTCTCTTGCCTGTGTCTTTGCCTTACCATTGCTGATTCGTATGACATCATGAAACCAACAAGTGTTGACCCTTGGCTTGTGAAACTTTTAAAGAAAGAATTTTCACTTTCGGACCTTGAAGTAGTCCTCATCAAGCTAAACAAAGGAGAGTCGATAAAATAAGCGGGAATCCATATTTTTCTTAGATCATACATTTTTATCATCCACTTGTTTTCCTTCAAACCAAATTTCTCTATCAATAATCCCCATCTCTCTTCAAACTTCTTTAGTTCTATTAACATATTCCAAATGAGCCTACCAAATCGTTCTTTGAAAGCCCCTTTGTATATTTCTTCACAAATCTGTTTTAAAGATATAAAGTAATTAGCACTAACAAAATATTTTTGTTCCAAAAATCACATGTAATTCACACAGAATTACATGTGATTTTCATTCAACTTACTAACAAAGCATTTTTATTCCAAAAATTATATGAAATTCACACAGAATTATATGTGATTTGCATTCAACAGTAATTAGCTTTACAATCTTCATAGATAATGTGAAACTGTTTTGAAGGAATAAAGTATAATCACGTGTGATTCTATTATGAATCACATGTGATTCTATTATGAATCACATGTGATTCTATTATGAATCACATGTGATTCATGTAAAACAGTTTGTAACTTAAACAAAAATACCTTGGATGGGATCTTTTAGGAAATGTGCCACATGAAAAGTCTATGTTTTGTTGTTTTATAAACGGCTTCAATAGCTCTCTTCATGGCTCCATCCTGACGGTTACAATCATTGTCGGCTCTTTTCCAATAGCGGACAAAAATGCTGTTAGCAACCACGTACATGATTCCGTATCTTCATGTAAAATCATCCCCGAACCAAGTGTGACACACTTTCTGTGATTGTCGATACCAGTAAATGGTACAAACTTCATGTTGTACCTATATAACATATCAATGTATTAAAATCTACATTTCTGAATTACATGTAATTCTACATTGAATTACATGTGATTCATACATCATTACTTGTTATTAACTAATAAAAAAGTATAAATATAAAAAAATTACAAACAATTCACTTACCTGTTGCTATTGAAGGTTGTATCGAAAGATACTATGTCTCCAAACTCTTTGTAATAGCACTTTGCAACTTCATCCGCCTAAAACATCGTGATCAATTCATCATTTTTTTTACCCAATATTCAAATGTAAAGTTCGGCACATACAACTTTCTATTTTCCATTTTGTTTATCAGCATTTGGGCATCATTTTCCCCAATAAATTCAGTAACATCCCTTTGAACATTCGTTAAGTCATCAATCGTCCCATGAACATATTCATAACCACCTTTGATGCTACTTAAGAAGTTGTGAGCATGCGTTGCACCAAGTTTATTTGCAGCAGCTTTTACAACAAACATCCTTTCAGCTTGAGGCATATTTCGTTGTTTCTTTGTATAGTGTTGGTACACTTCTGGTAGAAGAGTGTGGTTGTGTTTTGCTAAAAATTGTACCAAGTTGTATTTTCAGAAACAATATCCAACTGTAACTTTATCTGATCTTTGCATCCAGTCACATGATGCATTGTGTTTCTAATTTATTTACCTTTATTTTTTGGATCTAATGTGTCAAAATCAACACGTGTTGGTTTTCCCCCTTTGTTACAAGTAATGAACTTGTGTTTTACCACTCCTGATTTTGTTTTACTTTGTCCCGATTTTTTAACTTCAAACCCTCCTTTTTCAGCATAATTTGAATACATATCAATAGCTTCTTCCAATGTATCATAAGTATCTCCCACTTTTGGTATAAGAACTCCGTGTACACGAGGCTCCCAATTTACTGATCCACCAGGTGTTTCATCTTACGCAAAAACGGTTGCTCTTGGGGTTTTCATACCTGTATTTGAAAAACAGAATTACATGTGATTTACATTCAACTTACTAACAAAGCATTTTCATCCCAAAAATCAAATGTAATTCACACAGAATTACATGTGATTTGCATTCAACTTGCTAACAAAACATTTTTATTCCAAAAATCACATGTAATTCACACACACACATAATTACATGTGATTTGCATTCAACTTACTAACAAAGCATTTTTATTCCAAAAATCACATGTAATTTACACAGATTTACATGTGATTTGCATTCAACTTACTAATAAATCAATTTTATTCCAAAAATCACATGTAATTCACACAGAATTACATGTGATTTGCATTCAACTTGCTAACAAAGCATTTTTATTCTAAAAATCACATGTAATTCACACAGAATTACATGTGATTTGCATTCAACTTGCTAACAAAGCATTTTTATCCCAAAAATCACATGTAATTCACACAGAATTACATGTGATTTGCATTCAACTTACTAACAAAGCATTTTTATCCAAAAATCACATGTAATTCACACAGAATTACATGTGATTTGCATTCAACTTACTAACAAAAGTATTTTTATCCCAAAAATCACATGTAATTCACACAGAATGTGGTTGTGAATTACATGTGATTTGCATTCAACAATAACAATCCATGTTATTTCAAAAATCACATGTAATTCACACATAATTACATGTGATTTCCATTCAACACTAATAAACAATTTTATTCCAAAAATCACATGTAATTCAAATAGAATTACATATGGTTTGCATTCAACACTAACAAAGCAACCTGAGAACGAAAATTTACCTGAAAAACCTTCTTTTGCTTTTTCTGAAAAACATGGTTCTGATGTATCCGTTTTATTCAAATCTAGTTGAAGAACCACTACCATAACGTCATCTAAATCAGGTTCATCCGTTTTTCTGCTTGATTAAGGTTCCGGCGAGGTTTTTTTTTCGGCAAGTTTTTTTTTCGGGCGAGGATTATAGATCTGTGATGAGAGGTTATAGATCTGTGATAGTGATCGTTTCCGGCGATGTGGGCTTTTAATTTTCCGACGAGAGGATCTGTTATCTGTGATGAGGGTTTTATATTTTCCGGCGATAGGATCTGGTTAGATCGGGTGGGTGTGTGTGTAGAGATAGAAAGTGTGAGGGATATGTGTTTTTTTATTATTTTTTATTTTTTATATATGATATGTGCTTTTAATATGGATAGTTGGATGATGGAAAATTGAATAGCCCAGATTGCTTCTTTCCTTCTTTTTTGAATGCACATTCTATGAGGATCTCACCTCTTCTTGCTTAAAACCGAATCACAAGTTAACAAAAAAATTATACTTGATTTATATTTTCTCATAAAAACACAACAAAACATAATAACATAAAAAAAATATAGAAATCACTGTGAGAATCACATGTGATTAAGATTGAATCACATGTGATTCTATCTCTTATTTTTCTATAACAATAGCATCTAGACCTGCAACTTCTTTACGAACATCTTTTTGTTCAGATTCAAATATGTTATCATATTCAACAACTTCTTTTATTCAGATCTATGTGTTCAACCACATCCAAATCCTTATTATTAATGCTTTCAACAACTTCTTTGCTCATTATCATTTTCCGGGGAGGTCTTTTCTTTTCCGGCGAGTTTTCTTGTGATTCCGAGCGTCTTGTTGTGATTCCGGTGAGGTGTGTTGTTTTAAAATGAGTTGTGGTGGCGGTTAAGGTCTCCATCGTTGTTTTGAAGTTCCGACGAGGGGTTTTAGTGGTTCTGGTGAGGATCTTTAATTTCCGGCGAGGCTTTGGTGGGTGGTAGGTTGTGTGTGTTTTTTTGAGAGAAAATTATTTGTGGAATGAAGGTATAAGGTGGAATTTTATGCTTTATATATTTTTGAGTATTTTGAATTATTGCCATTGGATGTATGATATGCGATCTTTTGTACCTTTTTTAGATAAAGTTCTCTCGTGATCTCACCTCTATGCCCTTATTGGTTGTGTGCTACACTTCTTAGTCATGATCTAAAGACACTCTCGTTCAAATCGTCTAGTGCACGGGGAACCAAAAGTAACATGAACTGTAAGGATGTTCAAGATATGCGCTTATTGGTTGTATGCTACCCTTCTTAGTCAAGATCTAAAGACACTCTCGTTCAAATCGTCTAGTGCAAAACTAAACGAGAAGAATGTACAAATACCGGACGACGAACGTCATCGCTCTCCTTTACCTTATGGCCCAATTTCTTAACGTGGGCCAAATGTACAAATACCTAATTAGCCCAAATTTCATATTTATTATAGGTCAGCCGCACTTCTTTTCAGTTTTCAACCATTTTCATAACTGGTAAAGAAAAAACCCTAGAAATTCAATATGTCCGACAACATTCCATTTGAAATCCAAATGGAAATCATCAAAAGGGTTCCTGTTGTCGAGTCATTGATTCGCTTTAGGTCGGTTTCCAAGGAATGGAAATCTTTCATAGACAGCCCTCAGTGCATTGCTGGTTACAATGTTCGCCTCAGTCAGCCGAATCGTTTTATTTTAAGGTATGTTGATGTTGATTCTTTTGAGGGAAAATATTATTTGGAGGAAAAATATATATCCTTTTTAGATGATAATCACACTTTCACACAACAACATGACTCTCCTCCAATAGTTTCTGACCTCTTTAAAAAATATGAGTTTTCAGAATTTATTGGTAGCTCTCATGGCTTATGGTGTTTATACGGTAATACTGACTATGGACAAAGGATACTTGCTCTTTGGAACCCGTCAATAAGAAAATCAGTTGGTATTGTTGTCCCTTATAATGTCTTTGACTCGCCTGCATATAAAGCAACTGTTTGCGGTTTTGGGGTTTGTCCTGTAGCTTGTGATCCTACCATTGTCAAGATTTCATTTGTTGATAGGGATGGTATGGATAGCATACCTTGGCATGTTGAAATTTGGACATTAAGCTCCAAGCGTTGGGAGATGGTTCCAAGTAGCAATCTGCCTCGTCAATCAATTAGACTCAAAAGATCAACTCCGGTTGTTATAGATAGGTTTATTTACTGGGCTGCTTATGATAGGATTGTTGCGGATGATGGTATATCTCACAATAAGCATATGATCATGTCATTTGATTTGGTTACCAAAGCTTTCAATGTGGTAGACATACCCGATAATATAATCGACCAATTTCTCAGAGGTTGTTTTTCCATATCGAAGTTAAGGGAATCTCTTATTCTGTTCGAATACATTAGGGAGAATGATTTGCTTGAGGATGCAGTTTGTGGTGTATGGATGATGGTGCATGATGGTGGTATAAGGTCATTTAGAAGGATACTCACAATTGACGCTCCTATTTCATCGGTAAATGAAATACTAGGATTTAGAAGGAATGGTGAACCTATAATAGAAGCTAATAAGCTGGACTCACAGTTTGCGACATTTGAAGTGTATGAACCCCGCTCACAACACATAACTAATTTTGGTATCTATGGAGCAGATCGTTCATTCTTCATGAGCTCATGCATGGAATCATTGCTTCTACTTGATCATGCAGATTGTAGTATTTATTGATGGACAAGATGATGACCATAGTGCAAGCGGTGGAGCTAGGATTGATGATCTTCGGATTTATGGAGAAGTTGTTTTGTTTTTTTGTTTTTTTCCCCTTACATGTGTGTGTGGACACGGGTGATTATGATGTCTTTTGATGCGATGTCTGTTTGAGAAAGTTTATTATTGTTCTTTGGAAAAAAAATTATTGATTATTTATGGTTTGGGTTTTTTCTTTTCTTTTCGGTTAAACTTAAAAAATAAAAAACGCCCACTGCAACTGATACTAGGATTGGTTGCAATTATCCGGTTGCTGCACCTTCATTTGCAGTTCACAAAACATGCCACTTTTGCAGTTTAGCATTTCTTAAATGTATAAAAAAAAATTATTGGTGAAGATAATCGTTGAGCATATCTACATACAATTTATTCATATGATTACTTCAGACTGCAATCAATGCTGGATCAACCTAGCTTGTGTCAGTTCATGAAGTGTATTATTCTATTATGCTTGATGCTTGGTATTTGAATGTGGTATCCCACTGAGACAGCAAAAATAGGATGCAGAGGTCGTGATGGCTGATATATGAAGAGGTCTAATGGCTGATTTTGCAGCTTTCTTTGAGTCGCAAGTTGGGTTGGATATTTCCTATACGGGTTAAAATACTTTTACATAAACCTAAATCAAGCTCAGAAGTGAAAATTAGCAGTTGGAACTTTTGATGTTGAATTGCTGGTTTGAACTTTGCACTTATTAGTGAAGTTTGTAAACATGTCAGGTTCATGAATTTTTTTTTTAAAAGGGTACTGTTTGGGTCGAATTGGTTTATGGTTCATATCAGTTTTCGAGAAGCTAATGGCCAGATTCTGCAGTGTTTTTGAAAAATCATAAATAATCAACTGTAGCTCGGTTTAGGGCATTAAAAGAAGCTTACGTATTTTAATTTATATTTGAAATGTTTATGAAATTCCTTTTTTAAAGAGGTCAGAAATCCAGTTTCGCAGAACCGGTCAGGTTTGTCACCGAAACAGAATTCACCAGTTTGTTAAATTTATATAAAATTGGCTACAAGGCCATTTTTGGTGGTTCAAATTGAGTTTGATATTTAATGGAGTCTTTTAATCAGTGATTAGTCATTTGGTTCTTTAATCATATCCAAAAGTTAAGAAGATGAGATTCTTCATACAGGTACTCACTGCTGAAATGTCGTTTGGTTATAAAGATAATAAAAAACTATCTCGAGATTAAATGCAACGTTTTTGGTGATTAAGTTAGCATTCTGGTGTCTTTATGATTGGTTCAAAACAAAATTTGGGTATAAAACGAAATGTTTAGGTTAGATAAAGCTTTGTAACCAATAATTTGAAAAGGATAACAAGTCGATGCCATTTCCGAAGAAGTTAAAACTGCAGATTTTGGATATATAATTATTGCTGACAAAAATACAATGAAATCTTAAGGTTGTGGCTGTGGAGAAATGACAACGACTGCCACTTGTCTACATATCGGGAGAAATATCAAATATCGAAGACTTGTGGTGCAAAGAGAAGTGCCACCTGGAGAAAGCTATAATCAAAAAAATATAATCTTTGTAACCAATGAAAATGCTGTTAAAGATCAAACAAGATAAGATATGTAACAAAAAATTTCATTATAAAGATTCAAAATACACCAATTTTCATAACTCAAATCAGATATTCGACTGTAAAATATTCTCTTTCTTCCCCGGTCAGTAATGGCAGCCTCCAACATGGCTCTCTACTCTGCTTTTGCTGGACAGGCATTGAAAGTAGCTCCTTCTGGTTCTGAGCTATCTGGGACTGGTCGTGTTTCCATGAGGAAGGCTGCAGTCAAACAAGTTTCATCCGGAAGCCCATGGTACGGCCCAGACCGTGTCAAGTACTTGGGACCCTTCTCAGGTGAGTCCCCAAGCTACCTTACAGGTGAATTCCCAGGGGACTACGGGTGGGACACTGCTGGGCTTTCCGCAGACCCTGAAACCTTTGCCAAGAACCGTGAGCTAGAAGTTATTCACAGCAGGTGGGCCATGCTTGGTGCTCTTGGATGTGTCTTTCCTGAGCTTTTAGCTAGAAATGGTGTCAAGTTTGGTGAGGCTGTCTGGTTCAAGGCTGGAGCACAAATCTTTAGCGAGGGTGGTCTTGACTACTTGGGCAACCCGAGCTTGGTTCATGCACAAAGCATCTTGGCCATTTGGGCTACCCAAGTAATCCTGATGGGTGCTGTTGAGGGTTACAGAATTGCTGGTGGACCCCTCGGTGAGGTTGTTGACCCACTTTACCCAGGTGGTAGCTTCGACCCATTGGGTCTTGCTGATGACCCAGAGGCTTTCGCCGAGCTAAAGGTGAAGGAACTAAAGAATGGTAGGCTGGCAATGTTTTCAATGTTTGGGTTCTTTGTACAAGCCATTGTTACCGGAAAGGGTCCATTGGAGAACCTAGCTGACCACCTTGCTGACCCTGTTGCCAACAATGCGTGGTCATATGCCACTAACTTTGTTCCTGGAAAGTAAATCCGATGTACATATATATGAGAAGTTGAGAAGAGTGTTTAGTGGACATGTAATGAGAATTTGTTTGTAAATTAATATGAAATAGTATATGGCTGTTTTTCAAGCATAATTGTATCTTAATCACATTAGTTCTTAAATAAGTTTATTTGTCAGGTATTTTCTTCAGCTCTTGTGGGTGCAGTTTTACGTAATATTATCATACTGAGGTAGTCACTTAGTACTATCTGCTTTTCAGTCGGCGTGTCTTTATTCAAGTAATGATCATTGGCATCTGGTTTGGGAAGAACTAATCTACATCAGAGGATGTTTGCAGCTTTATTTCAGCTGTAGTTAGTTAGTTACTTGACACGAGTGAGTACGTTGGCACATCTACTTTTGCTTTGCTATGTTTGGAATCAGTTTGCTTAAATATAGGTAAGTTTACAGTTATTGCTTCATCTCTATTTTCTCAACATAGAGGGCAACTTTATGTTCAAATATTTAAGGAACTTTGGCTGCGTAAGAATGTTTGTGTAAGAGCAATGCATGTCTCATGTCATACACATAAAGTCTCAGAAGTTTCATTGTTATCACGATTCGCAAAGGGGTCAGACTGCAAGAAGCTTATCTGCGTGACACACACTTAAATTGAAAATGTGCATGAAGTATTTTCAGCTGTTTATATCTTCATAATTTATATTCACTTTTATTAAATCAGAAGTTTACATCCACTTCTATGTTTTTAATTAAGTTTATATCCACTTGTGTTGAATCAGAAGTTGTTATAGGACCAAACATATATAGGTGTACCAATGTCACATTTACGTACACTTATTTATATGTCGGTAAAATATGTGGATACTTCTGGGACTGATTTTTTAGGTTAGATAACCAGTGTTGATGATTGTTTAGCTTAGCTAAAGCTTCTTGGGATTTACATGACAAAATGTTTGATATAAGCTTCTTGGGAGTTTTTAGGTTAGATAATCAAGAAGCATATATGAAGAAACCTCTATTAATTTTATTATCTATTTTGGACATTTACAAAAGATCATCTTATTATCTTGTTGACTTTCCTACTTTCTATTCAGAATTTTTTACAACACCAAGGACTTCAATGCCGCATCTCCAATTTCTGTTATTGAGATTAAAATTTCACTATAAAAAAACCATTGTATTCATCGTTTGGGTGTATGGCGAGTAGGGGGTATTGTGAGTAAGCTAGAGCAGAGGCTATATGACATCTAATGCAAAAGCATCACTAACACATATTCAAAGAATGCCTTACTTCCGCACATTGAAGCAGTGAGAGTAGATATAAAAAAAATACAAGTGGATTGTCATACAAACAAGATAGACCCCTTCTTCCTGATGATGAATCAGATCATCCCTGTTTAGCGAAAATACTGAAGCCAAATTTTCATAAAAGTGAGATACTAATAGTACCCCTTAAACTAAGGTTTCAAGCCTAGTCTATCAACTTGTACAGACTATCTACAAGATATTATGTATGATGTGCAAAAAAATGTGAAATTCGTCATCAATGATCTAGGAAATATTGAACTCGCAGACAATACCAAGCATCAATGTATATACATCGCACTTAACTTTTTAGTAACTTTAAATAGTTTGTATGGCGGTACCACTTACGAGTATCAATAGGCAAAAGGAGATGTGGGGAATGCATAATGACTTGAATGTAATAACTAAATATTGATCACCATACCTTGCTTGCCTATTGCATCCTCCATTACTTGTCAACAATTATCGTTAAGAATGCATACTACTGATCAAGCAGAAGGAGTGTTTCCGTGTATGAACTCACACCAAATGAACCAAGTTCTCCACAAATCCCAAGACCATTGATGTGCTCCGAGCAAGGTTCATAAACTTCAAGTGCTGCTTCATAATCTTCTATCGGTGTTTCCACTATAATATCACCATTCTTCCTAAACCCGAGTATCGTCTTTATTGATGCACCTGGTGTGTTAATCGTAAACAGCTTCGTAAACGAATTTGAAACGCCATCTTCCATCATCCATACACTATAAACCGGATTCTCGGCATCTATATTGAATTCAAGTACCACAACAGACTCCCTTAGCTTCGATATCGGATAATCAATATCGACATTGACTGCTAGTGTCTCTGGTAGGTATATCTCCTTAAACTCTTCACTTTTCATATCAAATGACATAATCAAATTACACGACTGAAATCCATCATAATCCATACTACTACCAATCCTATCAAAAGCAAACCAGTATATAAACCCATCTACAACCACTTGAGACCACGTAAACCGAACGGATTTCCTAGGTAAATTACCACACGAAATTCTCCAAACACCCGAACTCATCTCAAAAACCTCAACTTGACAAGGGACACTACTTACACTTCCCACCCCTCTCCAAATATGAACATAAGTAACCTTAACAATCTTAACATCATACGGGTCACCACAAACTCCAAATCCCAAAACATTCTCGTATAGCCCATGAAACACATCAGGCACAGCAACGCTAACCGACTTTCGTATCGAAGGATTCCAAACAACAGCCGTATTCGTCCCCGAAGAAGAATAACCGTAGAAGCAAAACAAGCCGTGAGAGCCACCGACAAGTATCGGGTCATCGTTAAATTGTTGAATAGATATAGGAACAGTATGGAAGAACTTGTGTTGAGGGAAAGTGTCGTTATTATCTGAAATGGAAACGTATTTAAGTTTGAAATCTAATAAACTTTGGTACCTTATAAGAAGATGATGAGTTTGTGTGGAGGTGTGACTGGAAATAAAGGCGGAGGTGTCGATGAGGGACTTCCATGATTTGGAAACTGATCTGAATTGAAGGAGTGATTTGGTTGGGAGTCTTTTGATGATTTCTAATTGGATATCACTTGGTATGTTGTGCCCTGACATTTTCTTTTTGATGAGTTCAAAGATGCAATTTTGAGAGTTTTATTACAACAGGTTTTCTGAAATGGGATAATGTTTTTAATGTAACTGTAATTTGATAAATAAATTGTAATGTAAATAATTTGTAATTTGATTTATTAAAATATGCTATGTGTTTAGTTGGTTAGTAATATGTAATGTAATTGAACATAAATTTATTTATTTAATTATGTTTGATTTAAATAAAATAACATTAATGATAGCATTAATGTTTTACAAATTAGAGGGAAAGGTATCATGGCTAGCCAAATACCTCTTCACTGCGCCACATCAGCGCCACGTCATACCAACTAATCTCTCTCCTCTTCTCCAAAAACACCCCTTTTATCACAACTAGTCTCTCTCCTCTTCACTTGGGTCCCACCACTCACCATTTTATTTAATTTTTCAATTTTCACACAAAATAAAAATTCATTTCATAAAATTAAAAATTACAATACGAAAAAAAAAACACGGAAAAAAAAAACAATACAAAAAAAAAACAATATAAAAATACGGAAAAAAAAGACAATACGAAAAAAAAAACAATACAAAAAAAAAACATCCTAGATTTGATATTTTGCCGCGATTTGTAGTTGTTTCCTCATGATAACCGACTTTTGAGGTTCTGGCAAATCGTCGGTCCGAATGGAGAGAAACTCCAGCTCTTTAAACTCCATATCGGCATCCACTTTAGCCTTCTCGGCATCGGCTTTAGCTTTCCTCGAATCGTACAGCTCTTTACCCGCGTTTAATTTGCGGAGTAAAGCATCGTTGATGTCTTCCTTCGAAGTGGTCGATCCACTACCCGTGCTGCTCTCAGTTGTTTCTGATCGTGTCTTCTTGGCGGGTCTCTGTTTGCCGGGTGGTCGACGCTTAGCATCTGGAGCAAATACGTTGCTATGATCAATTTGGTCAAGACCCTCGGGTGCGTTCCATTTTGAGTAGTTTCTAAGCACCCTCCACATATGTTCAAGCGTAAATTTTCGGCGTTCGTTACAAGCCGCGAATTCACGTCGTGCAGCTTCAAGCACGTCGTCGTCGTTTTCACCGCTAGCCTTTTTAAGGCTTTTGAAGAGAGCGTGAAACTTCTGAACATCGGGGTGCGAACGACTCCATTTCCCGGTCAGCATATTCTTCGTACGCTTGATTGAGTTACGCCGGTTGAAATCTTCCAAAATCGTGTTCCAAAAAAACTCTTCAGTTTGATCATTCCCGCGTTCTTTGTCTTCGGAAGCGGCGACCCAAACCTCGGCCAGTATTTTTTCCTCATCAGGGGACCACCGTTGGGGTGCCGAAAATTCAACTTCATCTACCTCATCGATGTCGTCCTCGTCTGCGGACAAATCAACCGCAACATTTTTTTTTGCCGGCCGTTTCCCTCTGCCACGACCGGTATTTTTTGGCTTTCGTTGTGGCGGTTGAGATTGTGGTACTTTGAATTGAGTTTCGGGGACATTTTGAGATGGTGGATATTGAGATGGTGGATATGGATATTGAGATGGTGGATATGGATATTGAGGTGGTGAATATTGATTTTGATGAAACGCTAGTTGTTGTTGATAAATTTGGTGGGGTGTTAATGGTGGAAAGTATTGTTGCGAATAGCCTTGGCCGGATCCTTGGCCGGATCCTTGGCCGGATCCTTGGCCGGTTTGTGTCACGGGAGAAGAAGACGACGATTGATTCGGATCCGTGCCGTGGTTGAGGATGTTAGCGTAGTTGAGGTAATCGTTTGGGAGGTTTGACATTTTTTTTTGTGATTTTTGGAGTGTTTTTTTGATTGTAGAATGTATTTTGTGTGTTTAAAAATGTATAAGGTAATGAGTTTATATAGGGTTTAAAAATAATTAAAAAAAAATTTTTTTTTTTTTTTTTAAAAAAATAGCCGTTTATAGCCGTTTGAAACGGTAATAAAATATTGTGGGCCCCACTTGTTTTACACGGCGAGCTATGTCACTTTGTGACATTTAAGAACCGGCGAGGAGGGGGTGGGTGTAACGGCGAAGGCCGGCGAAGGCCGGCGAGGCTGCCACCTATGCACGGCGAGCCAACCTCGCCGTTACACCGTTCACTCTTATGTTTGTAATATTTTGTATTCGTGTATAAAAAAATATTATTAATAACTAATAGGTGCTAATGTGGATATATATATTTATCAATATTATGTAACTATTTGTTAAAAAAAAATTTATGTAACCATATATGAATAAAAAAGTACACGTGATAGTAGCCTTGGTGCAAAATTATTTGCAAAACTATCGGTACATATATTTATTAACCAACATGAATGGGAAAAATATAATAAATGAAACAAATGCAAATAATAAAAATAATACTATTATTTATTTACAACGAAATACACTAAGATTCCTCTCTTAAAGTAATGTAATTAGGATTACACAAAAAGTGGGCCTAATGTAATTTCTTAGATTACAATTGCATTTATTATCTAACCAAACAAGATATGTAATGGTAATTTAAATTACAATTACCTCAAATTACATCAAATTCAATGAACCAAACATGCCCTGTGAGAATAGGTTGGAATCTTGTTACCAGTGTCGGGTAAACGGACCCGAATAACCAAAATACTACTGACTATGGGTTAAGGGCGTGTTTGTTTTATGGTTATGGAATAAGAGTAACGGAATCATATCAAGATTAGTTGTTTGGTTAATAAGAGTTAGGCCTTGTTTTTTTTTTTCTTTTTAGAACAAGATAAGTGGGTCCCTCATCTTTTAGGGGACGTTTGGTACGATTGAGTCGTTAAGAATTGAAAAATACTGCAAAATGAGATGACATAGAAAAAAAATGGATTACAGAACGGATTCCATTGTTTGACAAAACTGAGAATAAAACGTCAGAATAGATTACTATCATCAAGTTGTTTGGTACGACAAAGAATAGAAAAATGTATATGTATAAATATTAAGCTATTTTGTTTTGCCAAGTTGATTACTGTATTTATTTATATAGTATCCTAGGTCATATTACGTTTTAGTAAGTTTCATTAAGGGTCCGTTTGGTTTGAAGTCGGGTTTTACTTTGAGTGTAGGTTTATAAAGTAGAGGGTTTAGGATTATTTAAGATTGGATGTGATGTAATAAAAAAATTTATTAATTATAATAGAATAAAATAATTTCATTTAATATTTTATTATTTTAAATTATTATATAAATAATTATAAAGCAATAAAAAAATGAACAAGTGGTTGTAAATTTTGGTGACCCCACATTTTCTTGATAAAATGAAAAACACTCAAGTGAGATGGTTTTTCTTTTTTTTTCTACTGTTGGGTTATATTTTCATTGTCGGATTGCCAAGATTACATAACAAACAATTTGTTTTACTTTAGCTTGTATCCACACCTTCAAAACCAGTCAACCAGACGGACCCTAAGTTAATTGCTCTTTAACCAATATTTAACTACATGATTTATATATATTGCTCTTAACCAACAAGCCCCAAGTAAAATTCATGTCATCGCTTTCGGTCGATTGAGGATTTGTCTCGTTATATATGTACTCATTATGATATGATATAATATGAAAAATTATTATTTGAACCACTTGATGATTTTGAATTATTCTCCAGTAAAGAAAATTCAACATAATACATGCACTATCATGAAATTAGGAACAAAGTAATCAGATACATGATTGTAACAATAAAAAAACCTTTCATATTACACTAAAGTGATAATGAATAAAATTGCATGGAATAATAAGCAATTTCACAAATTAAAAGGTTTACTCTGGTGGTAATTGAATGATTGAGATGTCGCGTATCACAAACGACGAAAGATCTGACATGTTATGGATCATTGATTTTGAAAAAATAAAATTAATCATTAATGAAGATGATGAAGATCATGAAATCGTTAGAGAGAATTGGCTATTTGATCTTTAAGGATCTTTGTTTTTAAGAGCATGTGAAATGCACATGTCTAATACTTTATTTATGTAGTAACTTTTATATTAGCAATGTGATTCATGCTTTGAATCAACGGGGAATGACTCGCTTCAATATAAACTATTATTTACCTTTCTCTGCCTTTTGGAAAAAATCAAAATGGTGGAATGAGAATCCATTTTTGATTCTGCATTTTCATTCTCAGGCTCAAACAAACACGAGAAACACCCCGATTCTGTTTCTCACCTTCCCATTTCCTCATACCAAACATCCCCTTAATACCTTAGAATGGGGACTAGTTAGTTTTCTATGCTTTGATGATATGAAAGATTTAATAAGAAAAATTATTAAAATATTATATGGTGTCACTTCCCTTACCACAAGGAGAATTTAACAATAAAAAGAAACACCCTCTAATAAGAGTAATGCAAACCCATATATCCAATAATTGTGCGCCTCAACAATACTTGTGAAATTTTGTATGTACATTATGCACCATGATGCATACTACTTGTGCACCTCATCATATATACTTGTGCGGAGATGTAAGTATGCATACGAATATGTTTGATGTATAAATATTGTGCGCCATGATGCATACGAAATGAGTGGTGCATCATGATGCAGAAAGTGTGAATATATAGGTTGATAAATTTTGTTTGCAATTTTTTTCTAGAATATAAATAAATTCATAAATGTATGATACTTATAATTGTCAAACCAAACAATATTATCTCTAATGATACCAAAATATATACCCATTTACATTCCACCCATTAATCAAACTCATACCCGTTACTAATCTGAGGAACAAAGAAGGCAAATCTATGCAAAGATCACCACTCTTTGAAACAGATGGTTTTATTTATAGGAAAAACCGTTTTGAAACTTATTTGAAATCTAAGGATATAGATCTTTGGTATATAATCATTGGAAATGATTATGCACCAATGGTTAGAAATGTCACCACTAACCAATTTGAATCTGTTCCTCGCGAAAAGCAAACCGATGATGAAAAGAAAATGTTGGCTAAAAATAATGAAGCCAAAATGATGATTTACAATGCTCTACCTAAACAGGAATACGAAAGAATATTTATGTGTCAAACCGCCAAAGTAATTTGGCACTCACTTATAGTCACACATCAAGGAAACTCGCAAGTCAAGGATAATAAAATTGATCTACTTGTTCAATAATATGAACAATTTTCTATCTTCGAAGAACAGTCAATTGATGTGGGATTTGCTCGGTTTAACACTATCATAACATCACTCAAAGCACTTGAAGAATCTTTCTCCAACAAGAACTTTGTCAAGAAATTTCTAAGGGCTCTCCGTCCAAAATGGCGAGCTAAAGTCACGGCGATTAAAGAATCTAAAGATCTCTCAAGCTTGTCACTAGACGAACTCATCGGGAACCTCAAAGTACATGAATGGTGATGGAAAAAGACTCTGAAATCATCAAAGGTAATAAAGAAAAACAAAGGTTACTAGATTTGAAAGCTCGAGTCGAATCTAGTGATGGTGAAGAGTTCGATAGCGATGACGAAGAATATGCCATTGTCGTACGTAACTTCAAGAAAATTTTTAAAAGGAGAGGAGGACTCGTAAGGCAACCACTCGACAACAAGAAAGTGAACCTTTTGATATCAAAAAGCCTAAAGATGAAAGAAAATGCTTCCAATCTGGTGATCCTAATCACTTCACTGGTAATTGTCCAAAGGCGAAGCCAAAAGCACAAAGAGATTTTGTAAGTGGAGCATGGAGCGCAAGTGATGACGAATGTGATGAAACCAAAAAGGAAGAGTTAGCTCTTATGCGCATGAAACAAATAAAGTGTGCTTGAAGGTTAGACTTGAACCCGATGAATGGATTAAGGACAACGGATGTTCAAGACACATGACGGGGAATAGGAATCTCTTTAGCACCTACACACCAACGGACGAAGGTAATGTTATTTTTGGTGGCAACGTCAAAAGAAAAATGATAGGCAAAGGTATGATTTCTGATGACCACATTACCAAGGATAATGTTGCTCACGTTGATAACCTAGGATTTAATCTACTTAGAATTAGTCAACTTTGTAGTAACAAATGAAAAGTTCTATTCAAAGAAAATGGTAGTAAAATACTAAAAGACGGAATAACAATATCAAAAGAAATAAGGAAAAATAACATATATGTGATGAAGTTTGATTCATCAAAAGACGCCATTTGTTTGATCACCATAGATGACACCTCCACCCTTTGGCATAGGCGTCCTGGTCATACCAATATGGGTATTTTACAAAATTTGGCTAACAAAGACCTTGTGAAAAATTTACCAAAAGTAAAATATGATCAACATTTTTGTGATGCATGTAAAATTGGTAAACAAACACACGCAAGCCATAAGGTTAAAAATGTTGTCACCACAACCAAATGTCTAGAACTTTTGCATATGGATTTGTTTGGTCCGTCGGCGGTACAAAGATTTGGAGGTAATCTTTAACTTTGGTTATCGTGGATGACTACTCAAGATTTACTTGGACAAAGGCTTTGAAAACTAAAAATGAAGCTTTTGATCATTTTGAGATTTTAAGTAATACAAGGTTTTTTGCCTGTATAAAAATTATATGTTCGTTGTTCTTGGTCTAATCGAATTGATCTGGTTTAACTATGTGACTCAGCTGTTCTTTGGTGGAACAAAAGTGTGTCGTTGTAGTATATTAAAATGTGCAAAAACAATTAAAGTAATTGACTTTAAAGTAAATCTAACTCTAATTTAAAATAAATGGCGAGAATTTAAAAGCGTGACGAAAATTAAAAGGCACTAAAAGTAAATAACACAAACTTAAAACTATCTAAGGCGAACTTAAAACGCAACTAAAACTTAAAACTAAGGCAAGGCTAAAATAAATCTAAGGCTAATAAACTTAAAGTGCGGCTAAGGAAAATGGCGGGAAAAATAAATTTGAAAATTTAAAATAAAAGTAATCAAATTCGCAATACTAAGAAAAAACTTAAATGATTTCGCGATTTAACAACAATTCCGCAATAATCAAAGTCTAGGATTTCGCAATTCTGGAAAGAAAGAAGAATCCGCAATGCTAACAAGATTCCGCAATACAGAACTAAGATTTCGCAATTGGAGAAAAGCACAAATTCGCAATGATGTTAACTTGAAGATTCCGCAATGCTCAACCAAGATTCCGCAATGATTTGCATTCAATTTCGCAATGCTGGAAACTAACTGATTCCGCAATAATTGCAAAATGTAAGAATTTGCAATTACCCAAGAAGATCAAATCCGCAATAAGCAAAAGCCAAGATTTCGCAACTTTGGAAGAATTCAATTTCGCAATTAATGAAAAAGTTCCTAAATCGAATCAGATTTCCTAAAAACTAGGAAAACACAAAAAGTACGAAAATAAGCACTAAAATCTTAACTTTTTAAGCACAATAAGCAAAATAAAACACCAATAAGCTAACTAAAAAGCCTAGATTAATGATAAAACGTATGAAATCAACAAAAACAAGACACGAAAATTAAAAAGACTTAAACTTTATATAAAAAGAAGATGAAAAAGATTAAGATTGAAAACTTGAAATCAACACAAACAAAGATTTATAAAAAAGAAGATGAACAAGAAGGTTAAAAAGCTTAAAGAAAAAGATTAAACAACACAAAATTAAAGACTTACTTGGAATTTAAAGAAATTAAAGTGCAAAAAAAGTATTTAAAATGACAAGTAATTAAATGTGCATAAAATAAAGTGGAGAACTAATGTGTCAAATTAGCCAACAAAATGAAATGATAAACTTAATGATCTATATATAGGGGAGGATTAGGAAGCTTCCTCCCCTCCTTCATTTTCTCTTAATTGCACCATTAGGTCCTTAAGCCTTTAATCTTCTTTAAACTTGGACTTTAATGACTTTTGGCTCAGGATTTCTTTGGACTCGTCTTTTAACTCTTCAATAAATAAGACTCGAGTTCATCGGCTTTTAGTAAACTTCCGTCTTTTGACTTTTTCTTCGATAAATCTTCAGAATTGGTCTTGGACTTCCGTTCTTTTTGCACTCTTGACTTTTTGACTTCGTCTTTCATCTTTTTCTTCAATAAAAGCCCGTAAATGCCCGTGTTTTCCCCACTTTTCACCTTTTCGTCCTAAATCACAACAAAAACACAAACCACGCATAATTCCGACATAAATGACATAAAATACACGTTTTGGTCCGGTTATTATTGTAATTAAGTGGTAAAAAGGATGGGTGTTTACACACATATCAATCCCCTACACTTGACCATTGCAATGTCCTCATGCAATGCATTAGTAACAAAGCACTTTTACATTTTTCATCATAATCAATCCACGTTGGCCTTTATTAAAGAGATAGAAAATTATAAACATTCAAAATAAAGAAATAAAAAACATACCTTGGGTTTTGGAAATGTTGTGAATGATCATCATCCTCAAGTTTTCACTTTCTCCAAACCAAGCTTAAAAACGAGATCATTGTTATTATAAGTTAGTAAACTAACACGAACTCATGTGGGCCAATTATTCACTTAGAATCCCTTATTCCTAGGGGTGTCTCTTATATTTTATTGTTTGTCTTGAATGATCACGAGGATGCATTGTTGACTTATTTCGATAGTTATTTAGTCCGAAAATAAAGTGAACGATTTAATCAATAGTTAGCTAAAGGACAAAATCTTTTAAAACTGCTTCTCGGGACCTCATAAAGTTCATATCTTGGCATAACTCGCTTCGTGATTTGAGACCTTTCTCGGACCGATATTTGGCAGTGACTTCATACTTCAAACCTTGAGAGACGTTCATGAAATCATGGTCTTCTCTTTACAATAGGAATTTCTTCACTTGAAGTTTTGAGAGATTCATACTTAGACCACGACTTCTTCATTTTTCTCCAATCTTTATTTTGGACTTTGATATACAACGATCCGCTCCTTTTATGACTTGGATCTATTTATCCTCATACCTTGCTAGGGTCTTTTCGGATACGCTTCTCCATGACTTTTGGGGAGTTTTTGCTTTTCGTCGTGTGTCTCGATCCTTCATATTGATTTTCGATAAATGATTCTTCACATCACTTTGGATCTTTAGCAACAAAATATAGCCCTCATGCCTTGTTAGGGCCTTTTTGGACTCACCAATCTTCGCATCCCGCTTCAATAAGTTATGCCTTGGCTATGAACTCTAATCCATACCGAGCAACTTTTAAACGATCTTGGGCTAGAAGCTAAGTAACTTTTCAAATCGTACAACCTTATTTATTGCAAATAAATTTATTAGCAAGCGATGGGAGAATAGGCTTATAATTAACTCACATAAATTCCCGAAAGAATACCAAACTTATAATTGACTCTATTATCTCTCGTTCTCCACATTTTTAAAATCTCAAGTAATGAGACTCGTGGATGCTTAGCCTATTAAATCAGAGTTTTGGGTTTTCGAGTCGCCTATAGGATCTTGCAAACTCTTAGACTTTTTCAAGTTTAGAAATCGCATTTTAAAGTTCCCTTGATAAACGACTCTCTAGGATCAATTATAGGAACTTGTGAAAGGTTCTTGTTCTTAACCCGTGAGAGTTAAGACTTTCGCGTTTTATAGCTCCCTATATAAAAGCCTAGCAAAACTTTACTTAAACACGTTAAGGATACTAGCTAGATTAAACTAAGATAAGTAAACTCGGGTTAGTCAAAAGATTCACAACGTTTGAAAATTAAAACCACTTTATTAAAAATTTATTCTAATAAGGAAAGAAAATAACTATACAAAGGAAAAACTAATAGGCCAAAATAGATCAAAAATTTTGAAAAATGTCGAAAAATTGATTTTCCGGTTAAAATGAGGACAAATACAAGGAAAAGGCCACTTAACTTCGATAGAAGTCCCCCCTACACTAAATATAAACATTGTCCTCAATGTTTAAGCATGTGGGAGTAACCTCCCCTACACTTAGGACATTGTGCACGTTGTTTAAATCTCGCTAAGGCAAGGACAACTAAAGAGATTCCTATTTTAATATTGGAAAATATAAAATAGTGAATCGAAAAGAGTTTAGGATTGAACCGGGAAGAAGGGAACACGGAAGCACGGGTCGTCAAGAATCATCAAGAGTGGATCTTTGAAGCTCGAATCCCTGATTAAGAGAGGAGAGGAAATAGCAAACACCAACGGGTCTCCCCTACACTTAGGATAAAGAAAGCGAAAAGATAGATAGATGGGTTGCCTCCCAAGAAGCGCTTGATTTTTTATTACCGAGTCGTGAGCCTGACTCGACCTTGATCATCATAGGAAGAAGCATGAAACATATCCACCAGGATCAAAGACATAGTTTTCATCCATCAAATAGCAGAGGCTTAAGGCAAACAAGGCAAGCCAAAGAAGAGTAGGCAAGGTTCCCTTAAGCAGCGATGGAGCACAGTGGAAGCAAGGGTGAAGTGGTGCAAGCATGTCTTCAATAATTCCAAAGATTTTTCCTTTTATTTCATCAGGTGGATACTGAGATGGCTGAAGAATATCGATACCGGGGTCGAACACCTTTTCATTTAGGGGAAAATAGCACTCAGGCTCAGCAGAGTGTGAAGAAGATCCGCTAAGAAGCACAACCTCGTCCTCAGAAGGGGGACAAAGAGGTGTTAAATCATATGTGCTACGGATGTTGGTGTCGACCGGTTTCTTCTCCTTCGAAAGAATGTTCTTCAAATCCAAAGTAGGATCAAGACGATAATCTTCAAAATCATAAGGAGGAGCATCACTCTCATGAGGGAAGTAAGTATTGAGAAATGCAGAGAAGTCTTCCTCAAATGAGTAATCGTCCAAAGTAGGATCGAGTGATGGCGGAGGATCTTCATCGTGAGAAGAATCGCTCAAAAGAGTATCGGCCTCATCAAAATCATCATATGTGGGCAGGTCGGTATACTCGGAGGTAAGGTCATCATAATCATCCGAATTTGAGCTAGACTCATCATCATAAGCATCAAAGACCGGTGGATAATCATAAATGGGAGAGGGTTCCAAATTGGAGCGAGAATCATCCACATCATCATGAAAAAGTGGGTTATCGATGCAAGAATCGAATAGAGGATTGTTGTAGACGACAAAATCATCAAGCACATTAATCATATTTACTGATTCTCGGCCTCCAAAGGATTTGCTTGTAAGCTTCCCCATTTTAAAAACTTGTGAATCATTCCCGACTCTTAAGATTAACTCACCTTCGGCCACATCAGCTAAAGCTCGTCCGGTTCTCAAGAATGGCCGACCAAGTATTAAAGGAATACGAGGGTCCATTTCATAATCAACAACGACAAAATCGACCAGGAAAGTAAATGTGCCGACTTTGATGAACACATCTTCGGCTATACCAACGGGGTAAGCGAGAGTGTGATTAGCAAGCTCGAGAGTCATCTTTGTTGGAGTAAGGTCGGGCAATGATAGTGTTTTCCAAACACTCAATGGCATAAGATTAATACTAGCCCCGAGATCAGCAAGGGCAGTAAATTCTTCAGTTTTGTTGAACACGCAAGGCAACAAAAAACGACCGGGATCTCCAAGCTTTTCCGGAAGTTCTTTAAGAATAACTGCAGAGCAGTTTTCATTTAAGCGCGTGTTGGCGAGCTCAATCAGCTTCTCCTTCTTGTTAAGCAATTCCTTAAATGCTTTAACAAATTTGGGCATGTGGACAAGTGCTTCAAGAAAGCTAATGTTGAAGTTCATTTGAGAGATCATCTTCACATAGCGTGACACTTCAGAGTCATCCTTGGTTAGCATTTTGGTCTTGCCTAAACGAGAGGGATAAGGGATATTGGGTTTGGGTGGTGAAGGTGCAGGTGTAGTAGGTAAAGGTTGAGATGTTGGAGGGTCCTTCCTAGGTACATCGTCATGACGAGGCGGAGATGGTAATGGTGCACTAATACTAGGTGTAGGAGGAGTAGGGATAAATGGTGGTGGAGGAAGTGTAGATGATGGGGGTGGGATAGGTGGATCGACAATGGTAATTCCACTACGAGTAGTAATAGCACTCACATTTGCTCGCGGATTGGTGACGGTGTTTGAAGGTAGAGAACTCGAAGTAGAAGGTTGAGCTGCGGGCAAGAAACTAGCAAGCATATTTTTCAAATCATTTGTGTGATTGCTGAAGGAAGATTGGATATTATCGCGAAGCTCGGATCTTATCTCATTTCCTTGCTTGGTAATATCTCCTTTAAGATTGATAATTTAGCTCTGCAGATTCTTGATTTGCTCACCTTGGGTTCTCATGATAGCTTCAACATCGGAGTTAATGGGTGGGATTTGTTGAGCGGGTGGGTGATAAGGATTAGCAGCTCTTGGTGGGATTTGGTTGCTTCTATTGTAGTTGTTGGCGGGATGGTTTTGAGGAGAAAAACCCGGTGAAAGGTAGTTGTTAGATCGGTAACTCAGCAAATTTCTATCCCCTTGAGGTCGAGCTTGGTAATTTTCCGGTGAATAATTACCATAAGCTGCATACACGTTTTCCGGATTTCCTTGAGTAGAAGGACAATCAGTGTATGAGTGAGGACCGCCGCATGTTTCACAAGGATTGGCAACCGCTTTAACTTCTTGTTGTTGTTGTTGGTTTGAAGCGAGAAGCGTGATACTTTTGCTCATTTCAGTCATCATGCGGGTGAGTTCGGTCATATCAGGGTTTGCTGAAGTAGAAGAGACATTGACTCTCGGGTTGTTCCTTGAAGAAGCAGAGGAATCCCAGTTTTTGTGGTGAGTAGTCATGTTCTCAATAATCTCTCTACACTCCTCGGGTCTCCTTTTCATGAATGTGCCACCAGCGGCTGCATTAATCGTATCACGATCTCGAAAAGTTAACCCGTTGTAGAAAGTATCAATTAAGGTCACAGGGAGCATGTTGTGGTTTGGACAACGATCAATCAAGACATTATATCTTTCCCAAGCATCAAAAAGAGATTCATCGGGTTCTTTCATGAAACCGCTGATTTGATTGCGAAGGCTCGTGACCATGGATGGTGGAAAGTAGCGCGACAAAAAGCGTTGAGTAATGTCATCCCATGTGTGAATGGAATTCTTCGGGAGACGATCAAACCATTTCTCGGCGTGGTGTGATAAAGTATGTAGAAAGAGTTGAAGGCGAAGAACATCCTTTGTGACACCGGTGCACTTCATGCTTTGGGTGATTGTAATGAACTTGTCGAGGTGTTTGTTGGCATCATCATCAGGCATTCCTCTAAAAGGATTTGTTTGCACTTGCTGAATCATGTGGTGCTTCAACGAAAACTCCGGAGCCGTGATTTGCATCAGCGTAATCGGTCCTCCTCGTCCAAACATGGTAGGTTGACAAAGCTCCTCCATTGTCCGAAGATCGGGCTGTGGAAGAACATTGTTGTTATTGTTGAGGTGCGGTGGATTATTGTTGTTGTTAACACCTGACATACTTAAATCTTCTCGAGTCTCGGGCTCTTGATAATTAGAAGATCTAGTACGCATACACCTACAAAGACAAAAGAAAACAATACCAAACACAAAGACAATATATATACACAATAAAAATAAAATCTTTTTGGATTTATGAAATTTTTAATTTTTATGGATTTTTTTTTACAATTTTTAATTTTTATGATTTTTTGAAATTTTTAAGCAAGAAAAATAACGCTCACAAGTGAACGGATCCCAAAAAGCAACGCGTCTCTCACAGAAAACCGTTAATCTTTACGGAAAGAGCCGGCAGCGGCGCCATTTGATACAAGGCTTTTTACACCCCGTATAAAAATTAAGTTCGTTGTTCTTGGTCTAATCGAATTGATCTGGTTTAACTATGTGACTCAGCTGTTCTTTGGTGGAACAAAAGTGTGTCGTTGTAGTATATTAAAATGTGCAAAAACAATTAAAGTAATTGACTTTAAAGTAAATCTAACTCTAATTTAAAATAAATGGCGAGAATTTAAAAGCGTGACGAAAATTAAAAAGGCACTAAAAGTAAATAACGCAAACTTAAAACTATCTAAGGCGAACTTAAAACGCAACTAAAACTTAAAACAAAGGCAAGGCTAAAATAAATCTAAGGCTAATAAACTTAAAGTGCGGCTAAGGAAAATGGCGGGAAAAATAAATTTGAAAATTGAATTATAAATAAAAGTAATTAAATTCGCAATACTAAGAAAAAGCTGAAATAATTTCGCAATTAAACAACAATTCTGCAATAATCAAAGTCTAGGATTTCGCAATTCTGGAAAGAAAGAAGAATCCGCAATGCTAACAAGATTTCGCAATACGGAACTAAGATTTCGCAATTGGAGAAAAGCACAAATTCGCAATGATGTTAACTTGAAGATTCCGCAATGCTCAACCAAGATTCCGCAATGATTTGCATTCAATTTCGTAATGCTGGAAACTAACTAATTCCGCAATAATTGCGAAATGTAAGAATTCGCAATTACCCAAGATCAAATCCGCAATAAGCAAAAGACAAGATTTCGCAACTTTGGAAGAATTCAATTTCGCAATTAATGAAAAAGTTCCTAAATCGAATCAGATTTCCTAAAAACTAGGAAAACACAAAAAGTACGAAAATAAGCACTAAAATCTTAACTTTTTAAGCACAATAAGCAAAATAAAACACCAATAAGCTAACTAAAAAGCCTAGATTAATGATAAAACGTATGAAATCAACAAAAACAAGACACGAAAATTAAAAAGACTTAAACTTTATATAAAAAGAAGATGAAAAAGATTAAGATTGAAAACTTGAAATCAACACAAACAAAGATTTATAAAAAAGAAGATGAACAAGAAGGTTAAAAAGCTTAAAGAAAAAGATTAAATAACACAAAATTAAAGACTTACTTGGAATTTAAAGAAATTAAAGTGCAAAACAAGTATTTAAAATGACAAGTAATTAAAGGTGCATAAAATAAAGTGGAGAACTAATGTGTCAAATTAGCCAACAAAATGAAATGATAAACTTAACGATCTATATATAGGGGAGGATTAGGAAGCTTCCTCCCCTCCTTCATTTTCTCTTAATTGCACCATTAGGTCCTTAAGCCTTTAATCTTCTTTAAACTTGGACTTTAATGACTTTTGGCTCGGGATTTCTTTGGACTCGTCTTTTAATTCTTCAATAAATAAGACTCGAGTTCATCGGCTTTTAGTAAACTTCCGTCTTTTGACTTTTTCTTCGATAAATCTTCAGAATTGGTCTTGGACTTCCGTTCTTTTTGCACTCTTGACTTCTTGACTTCGTCTTTCATCTTTTTCTTCAATAAAAGCCCGTAAATGCCCGTGTTTTCCCCACTTTTCACCATTTCGTCCTAAATCACAACAAAAACACAAACCACGCATAATTCCGACATAAATGACATAAAATACACGTTTTGGTCCGGTTATTATTGTAATTAAGTGGTAAAAAGGATGGGTGTTTACACACATATCACTAAGCAAGAAAGTTGAAAATTAATTAAATTGTCGACTTGTGTCAATTCGAACGGATCATGGTCAGGAGTTTAACAATGAAGTGCAATATAGAGCCTTTTGTGACACCAAGGGTATCACTCACAATTTCTCGGCTCCAAGAACACCTCAATCAAACGGGGTAGTTGAACGTAATAATAGAACACTTCAAGAAATGAGTAGAACTATGTTAAATGAGTCTAACATGCCTCATAAGTTTTAGTGTCATGTGGTTGATACCTCAAAATATATTTTAAATCGAGTTTAATTAGACCACTACTAGATAAAACTCCATATGAAATATTAAAAGAAAGAAAACCGACCATTGCTATTTAAAAGTATTTGAAAGTAAATATTTTATTCTTAACACTAAGGATTGGCTCACTAAGTTCGAGCCAAAGTCGTATAAAGGAGTATTTCTTGGATATTCTCAAAATAGCAAAGCTTACATTGTGTTAAACAAACAAACCATGTGTGTCGAGGAATAGTTGAACATAACCTTCGACGAAAGACCACCTCCCTCTAGAACATCATCTTTGGTAGATGATGATTTAGTTGAAGGCCAAACTAATAATCAACAAATTGATCTTGAAAAAGACAAGGGAAATGAACCATTAAAAATTAAACCCGTAAACGTCAAAGTATCAAAAGGACATTCCTTAGAAAATGTCATTGGTAAGATTAATGAACGAACATTAAGATCACAAGCTCAAAATGAAAGTAATTTCTTTTGTTTCATGTCTCAAATCGAACCTAAAAATATTGATGAAGCTATTATTGATGAAAGTTGGGTTTTTGTTATGCAAGAAGAACTAAATCAATTTGTCATTAACGATGTTTGGTATCTAGTACCGAGACCTAAAAATCAAACGGTAAATGAAACAAAATGGGGTTTTCGAAATAAACTAGATGAAAACAGCATAGTATCGAGAAAGAAGGCTAGGCTTGTTGCTCAAGGATATAACCAACAAGAAGGTATAGATTATGATGAAACCTATGCCCCGGTTGCTCGGCTTGAGTCCACAAGAATTTTGCTTGCTTATGCTTGTGCTCACGATTTCAAACTTTATCAAATGGATGTTAAAAGTGCATTCCTAAATGGTTTTATACATGAGGAAGTGTATGTTGCACAACCTCCTAGGTTTGAAGACTTTGAAAAACCTAATCACGTTTACAAACTTAAAAAGACTCTCTATGGTCTCAAGCAAGCACCCAAGGCATGGTATGACCGACTTAGGTCATTTCTAATTGAACATAAATACTCAATGGGTCTAGTGGACAATAAGTTTTTCACTAATAAAAGAGGGTCACATATAGTTATTGTCCAAATATATGTTGATGACATTGTTTTCGGGTCTACATGTTAAGAACTTTGTGATGAATTTTCTAAAATCATGCCTGACGAATTTTAAATGAGCATGAAGAAGAACTTAATTTTTTCTTGGGTTTACAAATTAAGCAAATGGAAGACGGGATTTTCTTCAACCAATCTAAATATATAAAAGAAATGCTTAAGAATTTTGGCTAGAAGAATCTAAACCAACAAACACTCCAACGTCAACCGAAACTAAACTAACCAAAGACTGTATTAATGACTATGTCGATAGCACAAAAATCGCGGTATGATTGGTAGTTTGCTTTATCTAACGGCTAGTAGGCCAGATATTATGTTTAGTGTTTGTATGTGTGCACCATTCCCAGATAATCCGAATGTATCACATCTTGAAGCGGTCAAGAGAATACTTAGATATATCAAGGAACAACTCACCTTGGACTATGGTATCCCAAATGCACGGGAATGGAAACCGTTGTCTACGCGGATTCGGACCATGCCGGTGACTACGTCGGTAGAAAGAGTACAAGTGGTGTATGTAAATTTATCGGATGTTTTCTTACCTCATGGTTCTTGAAAAAGAAAACCGCACTAGCCATTTCTACAACTGAGGCGGAATATGTGTCGGCGGGCAAAGCATGTCAACAAGCATTATGGATGAAACAAGCTCTTGTTGATTACGACATTAAGTTGGAAGACATAACAATCTTGTGTGACAACAAAGGATCCATTGATCTTAGCAAAAATCTCGTGTTGCACTCTCGAACCAAGCACATCGAAATTCAACATCATTTTCTACGTAACAACGTGCAAAAAGGTAATATCTCTATCGAAAAGGTATCTTCGGATGATAATATAGCCGACATTTTAACTAAACCACTTAAGCGTAAGCCCTTTAACCTTTTAAGACTAGGTTTAGGCTTAATGGAAATTTCTTGTTAAAACAAGAAATATTCTGTCATCAGTTCAGTCAGACCCTTTCCCTCAAAGGGTCCGTGTAAGGGTCCGTCTGTCTGAGATTTTACCAAAACAACAAAACGACTTAACAAACACCCACAAACATAAAACATCCCCGCTCCTACTGTGAAACACGACCAACACCACCAATAATCCATCTCTCTACCCATTCTAAGGCAAAATCAATCAATTTTTCCGTACTAATCAATCTCTTTAAGTATCTGTATCTCATTTCCATTATTTCATCTTCACAATATCCTTAATCTGAGTCTAGGTTCTTTTTTATTACATAAAAATGAAATTAGGGATTCAATTAGGTTAGTGAAATTAACCAATGCATTGTTTGATTATGTTATTAAAACACTTTGTATGCATAAACCCATTAACAAAATCACTACGAATTGCTAGGAATCTGCAACACCCCCAAGTTGGTCAAATGCAGCGGAATAGTAATTGGGGTGTTACTTTGGTGGATCGATAGCAAATAGTATACAAAGCATGATCATAAATTATCATTTAAACATATTACATGAATCAAATGTGCAGATTTAATAAATTGTCTTGAAATCAACATTTATTATTATTTGTAGAAATACCCCAGCCCGATGGTAAACATGATGCTTCATATGATGCTGGAATCCAATGCACATGAACCTGCATATTTCCTGAGAAAACATATAAGGTAAAATGTGGGGGTCAACACGAGGTTGGTGAATTCATAGAGTTTAGTTCAAAAAGTATAAGTATTGTCATGCCAAACACCACGATCATAGCAGGACAATCACGGTCCAATACTATAGTAGTTCCTACTGCCCTATAATAGAAGCTAGACAATGATGCTCAGTACGCCCATTTAGGTCTATCCTGATGATCTTCCCTCAGTCCGACAATGAAATAAACCTGTTGCTTGGCCTAAGCGTTTACGTGACAGCTGATCACGTCAGGCCGGGTGTTGTCAATACCCGAATAGATCTATTCATACATTTTGCGCTACACTATTAACTATTACAGTCCACGGGAATGGGGCAAACAATAGGCAATAAGTTTTTGTTGTCCGTAAGTGTTTGCATAAACAATAATTAAGTATATTTTCTCCACCAGTTATAAAACAGTAAAAGATGGGGCCATGGACTCACCTAAATAATGGAGCAGTAGTAATAAGTCACTGAGTATGCTGGCACAGTATGATCACGAAGCAGTAGAATTACCTAAGTAATTTATGTGTGTATCAGTAGATGCACAAATAAAATGCACATATAATGCAGTTGATGAAAATGCATGATCACAGATTAATTAAGTTGTTATCGTTTGAGTGTTAAACTTATAGTGAGCTATTACTAATATAACATATATTTTTAGTATCTAAAAATATATTTAAATCGTTCAACTAAAGTGTAATAAATTAAATAAAGATATGTTTATTTAATTAATTAATTGTAAGAAAGTAATACATTCCATTACGTTTTCTTAAGGATCCAAAATAATTAATATGATTTGTCTATTTATAAGGTTTCGTAAATAAATCTTAACAATTTATTTAATAATCAAAATGACTTAATTTAATTTATTAATAAAATAATTTATTAATATTTTTAGTTAAATTATAATTACACGTAAGTCCTTGTAGTATAATAACTTCCAAAAATAACCTTTAAAGTTTCGTTCGTTAAGTATATCACGTCGTTAGTCCTCGTCCGTTATGTTTATTTTCAAAAACGCCCCTAGGTCTTATACCACTTTGGGGAAATGACGAAAAAACCCCTAAGTCTCGGAATTAATTAATGAGGGGCTAGGGTTTGTTTTAAGTTTCCAAAATGGCACAACTAGTCTCTTGTGTCTCGAAAATATTTATTTAGGGCACAAAAAGTAACCTATGGTTTTATACAAGTTTCTAAAGTGGCAAAAATAGTTCTTATGGTTTGGTTGGCTCTCGGTTTGCACCCTACACTTTTAGAAATGATAAAGTTGGTCCTTATACTTCTTTAAAGTCACGAAAAATATGTACATGTTTTATTATTCATCAACTTTTTAATATAAAGTAAATATTAAGTCAAACTAGTGGGTTAAAAGTGTATTAAAAGTGAACTATGAGGTAGTTTTTGAAAAGGTAGGTCACCCATTACAAAACATGTCTACCATTGGTCCCCCCATCTTACACAATCTGCCATAGTGGGGCCCACGGTCAGATTTTTAAACACTCTTTTCTTTTTCCTTCTTTCTTTCGTCGGGTTAACAAGGAAAAACCAAAAACTCCATATTTCATAACCAAACCATGGCTTGTGATTCAATTTGTGACTTCGTTTCTCAACGGTTTTTAAAACTACGAGTTGCATGTTGATCTATGGCTTAGTGGCTACAAATCCGACGACAAAAACGTGACCTTTATACGTGGTTTTGGCTCGTTTTATTCGAATGAAGCAATATGTGTTACACCAAACTTAAAACTCATTTTTAGCTTGTAAGTTTTGGAACCTTACGTCTAATGATCTCGTGCTACTTATATGTAATGCGTTTACATTCGAATATATAATTTAGTTCACGTTTTCAACGTACCCATTTAGCTATTTTGTACCAAAATGAGTGGTATCTCATAAATCTTGTAAGAACTTGTTTTAAAGCATGTAATTGTTGTCATATAAGTAAGTATAATGACTATGAAGCAAAATGATGAAATGGAAATAAATGGCTTATGAGGCTAAAGCTAGACCGAGGCGATGTAAGCTCTCACGAACGTAAATAACCACCCAAATCACCAACTCTAGCTTGATCCTAGCCCAAATCGAGCCCGGGCTCGTCCCACTCGAATCCATAATTAACCGTAGCTAAACCCGAAACCACACCCGTGTACACTCGTCTTTGTTGTGTTCTCCTCGCTATGTTTGAATTTGTATGTGATGCGTGAGGGCGTTTAAGTTGAAGATGATGATTAGGGATTGAATATTATTGGAAGTATATGAGATGAATATTTTCGTGGGTTTATGCCCAGGAGGAAGTGTTTGAGATTTGCTTTGAAGAGAGTTTGCAAACTGTATACAAAGCATATGTGGGTACATATTATTTGAGTTAGGTTAGGTATGTGGTTGTAGAACAAACCACAATGGTATGTGTTTTTGAAAGTCCCTTAATATAACAATTGTCGAAACTATAACTCGTATAAACACAAAAACACAACGAAATACTTTTCAAACGCGTAATGCTTTATTAACTATTATAAACAAAGTATTACAAAGTGCTATGAATACACCTGTTGAATGACAATAAGAATTGAACCCTAGAACAACTAAACTTGATTCGAGACTCAAGTTTACAAGGGAACCTATGAGACGCTGGTAGATAGCTAAGGGCTCAGTGGTTCCTAAGTGAGAAAGAACTTAGATAATTTATCCAAGCACAAGGGTTGCATTAACTCTTCTTTCTCACTCCTATTTATAGTGGTATGAGGTTGCTTCCTTAGTGGGAGTAGTTGATACGTGTCATCTTCTAAATGGAAGAGTACAACGTATTAAATGTATGTACAAATCGAGATATACCTTTAAACAACTTTAGGTGAACAGTTCTGCCAACTGTTCACCTTTTGTCCCACTAGGTCGTACTAGGCTTTATCTTGAATCTCTTATTTTGTCCCGCTCAAAACACTTAGTAGATTCTCCCGCCTAAACTATAAAGGATTGGACAAGCTTTGCTTGTATCAGACTTCTAGGGTTCTTAAAGGGAGTACACTCTTTAAGTCACAGAGTTCTCAAATGGTTGTCTCATTAAGTCGGTGTGTTTGCATGATATAGTACATTTATATAATTTTTAGTCATATAACTTGCTGTGTTTGTTGACTACCAATTTTTTGGTGTTTAGAAGATTGGTTTTTTTTCTTAGGGTTCGTTGTATCATCTTTAATTGTTTTCTTACCTTTTTGCATTAATTACACCTTGGATGGTTGTTGTCTAAGGATAGTACGTGGTAGGGTGAGGGTGATTCAATATCACGTACGGTTATTTTAATATCATGGGGCCTGAGTTTACTAATTGGTCGTTTGGTTTTTTTCTGTCTCGCACTTATTATTGTTTAGGGTAGTATTGGTGGAGTGTCGTTTGGTTTCTCGCAATTGTTATTAGGGTTTGGTCTGTTATGGTGGGTTCTAGTTCTAATGTTTCAATTCCTAATTCGGTTGTTGATACAGCAAATGGTGATCGACTGAATAACACGGTGGATGCGATTAGTAGTGATAAGATGGATCCGAGAGAAAAGGTTGTATTACTCAATAATATGCAGCCTTGTACGATTGATTTGATTGGTCAGGTTTTTGAGATGCCACTGCATACGGTGGCTGAAATTCGTGAGCTCAAGCATAATTTAAAGGTGATGAAATTTGCTGTTTGTTCGTTGATTTCCAGTGAACGATTGAAGGAGATATATATTTGTTTGTGTGCGTATGAAGCTGAGTTGATGATCAAGGCGGGTGATTCGAATGATGCAAGTAATGATTGTGTATAGTCGATTGAGGATATCACCGCTGATTTTTCTAAAAAAATGGATACGCTTGCTTCTATTTGTAGTACTAGTGCAAATGATAAGGAACAGTTCGCATCATAATGGTATTTTTCGTCAATTGGTGTCAGAAGATGTTTTTGAAGGTGTTAATGTCTCTATTCCTCATAAAGTGGTTTAGAAGGTCAGTCATCGTCTTGAACATACTCTTTATGGTTACTTTATTGGTAAGAGAATGGCGTTCCCGGTTGTGGATTATTTAGTTAGGAACAACTGGGTGAAACATGGGTTGACACGGATCATGATGAACTCTAAGGGTTTTTTCTTTTTCAAATTCAAGTCACTTGCTAGTTTAGAAGCTGTTTTAGAAGAGGGCCCGTGGCTGATTCGTAATTCTCTGATCATTCTCAAAAAATGGTCGTTGGATACTAGGTTGATTAAGGAAGAGTTGACTCGTATTCCTGTTTGGGTAAAATTACATGATGTGCCTATTCAAGTCTTTGAAGAAGATGGAATTAGTTTGATTGCTTCTTTCATTGGAAAACCTGTGATGCTAGATTCCTACACTAGCACTATGTGTAAGGAGTCATGGGGGCGGAGTAGTTTTCCCAGATGCTTAATTGAGGTTAATGCTGAGGCTGATTTTGTGGATGTTGTTACCATTGGTGTCCCTTCTCTTTCGGGGGAAGGTTTTACAAAGGAAACTATCCGTATTGAATATGAATGGAGACCTCCTAGATGTGTTGAGTGTAAGACTTTTGGTCACTCTCTTGATCAATGCTCTAAGAAAGTGGTTGTCTCTCCTATAGTTCTTCCTGCTAGTACTGGTCCATCTATTTCTAATGATGGTTTCCAAACGGTCACCAAAACAAAGAAAAAGATGACGAAATCTATAAAGGGTGGTATGTTTACTGGTCCACCGGTTCAGCCGAATGTCAAATTTGTTCCTAAAGCTACAATTAGTAACCCGACGAAGGGAGTGACTAATGCGAAAACTGTTTCTTTGCCCAAGTTGAAGTCTATTGATAAGTCATCATCAGGTGTTGGGCTATCTACATCAAATTCTTACTCTGTGTTGGATCCCGATGATGAAGATGACGAGGTTGAAATGGTGTATGATGAAACAACTCATTTATTCTCTAAAACAAATGCAGGTGGAAATTCCTTCACGTCAGCTGTTAGTTAGTTTGATTCATTTCGTTTTGTGCTAGGTGTTTGTAAGTGTTTATGGCTTGTCATAAGCACTAGATCTAGATGTTTATCAAGCTGTTTAGCTTGAGGTTAATGTGGTACCTTAGCCACATTCCATTTGTACTTCACTGTTTTTTTTTGGTTAATCTATTTACCGGGGAAACCCATTACCAAAAAAGACTTCTAGGGTTCTTAAGTGATCTCTGAGTAGTGTCAACTCAGAGATCCTTGAACACCAGCACATTCCTTCTACATCCCAGCTATCCATAATCGCTGGTAAGTATGACTTCAGATTGTCTTCGACTTCTCTAACGTTGTCTTTGACTTGAATGTTCCTGGTGTGCCAGCTGAGGCTTTGCCTTCCGCTGGTCTGGTCTTTGTCGCTGGTCCTCTCAGCGATCAGTAACACTTAGTCTAAATTAAACAAATCTAGACTAGGCCATAGTTAAAACTTTCATTGGCCCAACAATCTCCCCCTATTTGTTTATAAATTATACTAAGTCTAAAATTATTGTAAGTGAGTACACAGCTTCTTCTTACACATAATTTAACAAACATACCTCAGAGTTTTATTAAACATAAAGAACCTAGTCTATTACAAGAACACCCAGTGGTGTAAACATAAAACAAAATAAAAGGTTCTTCAGCGATCGAGGCCTTGGTCACAGATTCTCTGAGCTTCAACTTTGTCACTCCTAGAGTTAATGATCAACTCAACTTCAAACTCAAAATCATCAGCTAATTTGCAGTTCCTTAGGATACCCTGTTTGAGTCTGATGAGTTGGATAGTTGAGGCCAGATGTAGTTCATGCATCCGCTGAAAGCAATACTCACAATTTCCATTCATGAAGACCATTCATGTCTCTGGTTTTGAGTATACTTGGCCACCCACTGTTTTAGTGATCTCCTTGGAAAGTACAAGGTTTCTGTGCATTCCATCTACCAAAACTTTCTCAGGGACCAGCTTCTCTACCAGAGGCCCCATTTGGGTTTTCCTTTTTCTTTGTCCTTGAGATGATTGTTGTAGTGATAGTTGAGGAGGCAGAGGTACCTTCAGCTTCTTTGCAGTGTCTCTTACCCAATTCAGCTTAGCTTGAATGTTTTTCATCATTTGGGCAGCACCAGGCCCAGTCTTCTTTTGGGCAAGAGATAGCATTTCTAACCATTCAGAGAGGCCCAGATCTCTGAGATTAAAGTCACTGAAGACTTTGTAGTTGGTTAGTTGATTTTCTCTGTATAAGGTCATCACTACTCTTTTGTCTTTGTCAGTGTAACATGCGTATTTGGTGATTTGATCGGGCTCTGCTCTTTGGTCCACTATTCTCTCATATTCCTTTTAAAGGTTGCTCCTTTTAACTTTAAGTTCTTTGAGCTTATTCAGCTGAGCTTCCTTTACAGCTGGAGAGAGTAGTTTGTCCAGAGCTTCTTTGCTCTTGGTTTCAGTAGCTCTAATGTTTGCTAACCTCTTTTGTTCCAAGATTTGAGCCTTTGCCTGCTCTGGGGTTAGTGGTGGTTCATTAGCACTTTTGAAATTTTTCAAGTCAGAGTGCCTGGCTGTGGATCCACCTTCTTCTTAGAGGGAGTGCAGGGTTGTTTCAGGTACCTCAGTGGCGATACCTTTTCCCTTGTCCTGTGCCACCTCAGTGATGGGGTTGAAGGATCTGATAGGTTTTGGTGTTGGGATCGCTGTTGAGGGTGCTGGTTGTTTAAGTAATTGCTCCCCCTAGGTGGAGCAGTATCTGCTTCTTCTTCAGAGGTAGAGGTTGCTGAATTCTCCCCCTCAGGCATAGCGCCGGCAGAAGCTGTGCCTGATCCAGGTTTGAGGAACTTAACAAATTCTTGATGGACAAATAAACATATTTCTTTAAATTCCTCTTGTAATAGCTCCTGAAGAAGTTGCCTGGAAGGCTCAGATGCCTTGGCAATAACAGCAACATTGGCTTTGACAGCTGCGGTGAGGACTGATGTCATGTATTGCTGAAGACTCTGGTTTAGAACTGCTGGGAGTTAAGTTTGCAAGGCATTTCCCAACAGTTGCGGAAGCAGTGCAGTCATAGAGGATTCCACATATGAAGTTAGTGAAGTCTAGAGGGTTGTGGCGAGTTCCTCAGCAGCATGAGTGAGTGTTTGTAACTCAGAGAGGATGACATCATTTGTGACTTTAGGCTTGGTGATACTGATGTCTCCCCTCTTGACCCAGAGTTCCTCAACGGCTAGTTCCTGAACATATTTCATTCTAGGAACATGGACAGGCTTGAGGTGTTGCAAATGTTCTAAGTGTTTCATTGCCCCCAGTTCCATGACATTTGGCAAAGTGGGGAAGGGAACTGGGGTTGGTGTACAGAGCCTCTGGTCCCATAGCTGCTTGGCAGCTAGTTCTTGAACATTTTTCATAGATGGGAAGGAAATGGGCTTTAATTCGGATGTGACGTGGTCATCATCAGCATCCATATCAGCATAGTCTGAAATGGTCAGGTCATCTTCAATGATAAAGACCTCATCTTCTGGCATGGAGTTAATGTCCGACATGGCATCCAAATCAATGTGAAAGGCTTCAGCATTATCATCACCAGCAATGGAATAGGCATCATCATTTTGTTGTTCTTTATGAAGATTATGAGCCTGTTATGACATTTGTTAGTAACCAGTGTGAAATAAATATGAAGTTGTAGATCACCATTCGCTGCCCCTAGGAAAGCTGGGTGTGATTATCCAGCCCCCCTCTAAGGTTTTCTCATTGGGACTCTTTTAGTGTGAAACAGATATGTTGAAGGGTCGCCATTCGCTGCCTCTAGGATAGCTGGGTGTGATTATCCAGCTCCCCCATAAGGATTTACTCCTTCGGACTCTTTTGATTTGTGAAAACTATGTGGTGAATGGTCGCCGTTTGCTGCCCCTAGGATAGCTGGGTGTGATATCCAGCTCCCCCCTAAAGGATTTCTCCTTGGGACTCTTTTAACTGTGAGTTAATGGAAGTTAAAGGTCGCCTTTTATCGCTGCCCCTAGGAAGACTGAGGGTGATTATTCAGTCCCCCCAAAAGAATAAATTCTTTGGGACTCTTTTAGTTGTGACCTATTTGAAGGTAAGGGTCGCCTTTTATCGCTGCCCCTAGGAAGACTGAGGGTGATTGTTCAGTCCCCCCAAAAGATCAAATTCTTTGGGACTCTTTTTCATATGAGGGGACCTAGAGACCACGTGAGGTGTAGAGACTCTGGGTCGAGACCTATAGCATGCTCAAGTTGTTCTGGACAAGAGCACAATCCAGAGGGTGAAGGATCATCGGGGTGCGTTATGAGCACAAGTGAATCATATCCTAGTGTTAAGACAGAGTGTACAGATAATCCTAAGAGATCTAGGTGCTGACACAGACACTCTATGGGTTGAGGCAAACCCTAAGACTTCATCACTCTCTCCTACAGAATTTTGAGAGTGATTGTATGTGATCCTCCAAGAGAAAAAAAGGCGAACTAATACCTGAGAGATATCAGCGTGGAGAAGGTTCTTAGTCGTCTCTGCTGACAAGGAGACGCTAGACTCTGGTTGTTTGTCAGCGGTAGGCTCTTTAACCACATCCTCTAGAGAAGGGGATGGGTTCTTCTTGGTCTTCTTCGTCTTGGAAGGATTAACAGAAGGGGTTTTAGAGTAAAGGGGGATGTATTTCCTTTTCTTCTTCTTTTCCTTGAGCCCCTTGGACTGAGAAGTGGACTACACATAGGTCTTGGACAGAGACTTGTCAGTTTGTCTTTCAACATTCACCTCATTGTGAGGGATCAAGGGCTTTCCATCATCAGCGAGTAACCCAACAACCTGCATCATATGCCTGCTGAGAGGCACTTCATCCTCCAAGGGAGTCTTCAGAGAGGCTGGAGTGATGCGATAGGGAGAGAAGGAGTGAAGTTCATCATTTGTGTAGGTTTCACCAAGCATATCCTCTATGAGGAGAGAGATATCTTGTATAGCAGATAGTAGCTAGTTGATGCTTCTTCCCTTTTTTTTCCAGCTTTGCAATGAGGCCAGTGTAAAGTATGTGGGCGATCCCTATATCTTGCCCCCAAATCAAGCTGTAAGCAATTGCTTGTTGAGCACCATTAAGCTGATCATGTGACCCATGGTTTCCTCCCAGACATTTCACAATGTACAGCATTAGCGTCCTCCAAGTGGGTGAAAAGTAATTCACTTTGATCAATGATTTGTTTTGGAAGCCTTGGGTGGTAAAGGGTTTGTCATCGTCATTATGAGGACGAAGGGTAGCCAGAGCCTTCTTCACTGTGGCGCTGGCAGACACAACGGACATGCCTTCATTGACTGGAAGTCCAATGACTTTGGCAAAAGTGTGGAAATCAAAGGTGAGAGGCTGTGGATGTGTAGAAAGGTTGAAGGTGATGTATGATGAGGTTTGATCAACTTCAACGCTGTACCATAACTCCCTCAAGTATTGGTGGTAGCATGTGGAGGGTTCCCTAGTAATGGCTTCGTAAATGGCGGAGTTCTTGAGGAAGGATAACAAAGGATGGTAGAGAGGATTGTTATGTTCCAAGACTGCTACACAGTTGTTCAGGGCGATCTTTCCATCGTTTATCCCAAAATCTACATTCGAGGCGGCCAAAACGGTGAACGAGGTGTTTGTTGATGAAGACGCCATTGTTGATGAAGGGAAGAAATGGAGGATTTGAAGAAGATGAATAGTATGTGTGTTTGAAAATAATGAGTAATGTGATGTTTGAAAAATGAATCAAGGGTTCTGATAAAAGGTTTTGCCATTTTCAATTAAATCATCAAATGCAAATGTTTACCTTTTAGGAAAAGTGGGACCCCTTGACTCTTCATGTGATTTTTTTTATCCCCTTGGAAAGTGGGAATGTTGACAATGAAGGACAATCATTTGAATTAAATATGGGAATATATTAACTCCCATTGGAATGTAACTACCTCGTTACATTCAATTCCCTTAAATATCCAGAGACAAAGATCATTTATCAGATTTGTTTACCAATAGTGAATATACCCAGCTCAGCAACCAGCCTAGTAAAACTTGGCTCAGCCAGAGGCTTGGTGAAAGTATCAGCGAGCTGGTATTCAATGGGTATAAAATGAAGCTCAATATCACCTTTTAAAATATGGTCTCTGATAAAGTGATACCTGATGTCAATATGCTTAGTTATGGAATGAAGTACCAGATTATTATAGATGGCTATAGCACTTGTGTTGTCACAGAATATGGGAACCTTTTCATAAATGATCCCATAATCAGCCAGCTGACTTTTCATCCAGAGAACTTGAGCACAACAAACAGCGGCAGCTACATATTCAGCTTCAGTTGATGACATGGCCACTGAGTTTTGTTTCTTAGCACTCCAGCATACTAACTTTCCTCCAAGGATTTGACAACTCCCAGAGGTGCTCTTTCTATCAAGACAACACCCAGCGTAGTCAGAGTCAGAGTAGGCTTTGAGGTCGAAGCCTGGTCCATTTGGATACCAGAGACCCAGTGTGATAGATCCTTTTAAGTACCTGAAAATTCTTTTGACAGCTATAAGGTGAGATTCCTTGGGGTTAGCTTGGTACCTGGCACAGAGACATGTGGCAAATTGTATGTCTAGTCTGCTTGCTGTAAGGTACATCAGTGACCCAATCATGCCTCTATAGAAGATCTCATTAACAGAGACCCCTGAGTCATCAGCTCCCAAGTTGTTAGGAGGAAGCATGGGGCATTTCACAGATGCACAATCAGACAGCTCATACTTCTTGAGCAAATCCTTAACATATTTTTCTTGACAAATAGAAATTCTTTTTGAATTTTGTTTGATTTGAAAACCCAAGAAAAAAGTCAATTCCCCCATCATGCTCATTTTATACTTTTTGGTCATAAGTTTGGCAAACTGTTTGCTCAAGGTAATATTGGTTGAACCAAAAATTATATCATCCACATAAATCTGTACTAAAATGACATCAACCTTGGACCTATAAGTGAACAGAGTTTGATCAATGGTACATCGGACAAATTTATTTTCAAGTAAGAATTTTGATAGGGTTTCATACCATTCTCTAGGCGCTTATTTCAACCCATAGAGTGCTTTGTGAAGTCTGCGGACGTGATCAGGATACTCACTGCTTTCAAACCCAGGGGGTTGATAGACATAAACTTCCTCTGCAAGCTTACCATTTAGAAAAGCACTCTTCACATCCATCTGGTATATAGTGAACCCCATATAAGCTGGAAAGGCTAGGAAGATTCTGATAGCTTCCAATCTGGCTACTGGCGCAAACGTTTCATCATAGTCAATACCTTCAGATTGATTGTACACCAGCACCACTATCCTAGCCTTGTTTTTACCAATCATGCCAGCTTCACCCCTCTTGTTTCTATAGACCCACTTGGTTCCAACCACTTGTTTTCCAGCTGGAGCTTTTACCAGAGTCCACACCTTGTTCCTCTTGATCTGATTCAACTCATCTTGCATGGCAACAACCCACCCTTCATCTAGAAGCGCAGCAACCACATTCTTAGGTTCATCTTCAGATAGAAAATCAGCGAAAAGGCATTCATTCACTAAGGCGGTTTCTAGAGATATCAACTTGCCTCTTGCGGTGACTCCCTCAGAGGGTTCACCAAGAATATTCACCCGAAGAATATCTTGGTTCCTACTCCATTTGGATTGAGGAGCAGGAGTCTCTATGGGATCAGGAGTCACTATAGGTTCAATGAATGCTGGGTGATCTTCACATGTTACTTCTTCATCCATAATATCTTCATCTAGGTGAGAGATTGGTTCGATAAGATCAGCATTCACTACTGTGGGTGGAGTGATAGGTTCAGCAGTTTCAACCTCTAGAGTGATGTCAGAGATTGAGTGAGGATCAAATGCATGAACATAAGGAAAGTCCTTGTGACATGCTTGAGATGATTCCTTGGGATTTGAGAAATCATCCTCTGGATATGATTTGACTTCATTGAAATCAATGTCACATTCTTCTGTGTTGGTGTGAGTAATGACAACATCTGCTTCATTCAAGGTAACATGAATGGATTCTTCAAGTTCTTGCCTGCGAATGTTGAATACTCTATAGGCTCTAGAGGTGGGAGAGTAGCCAACAAAGAATCCATCATCTGACTTTTCATCAAATTTTCCCAGATGATCTCTCTAGTTGTGAATGAAAACAGGGCAACCAAAGACATGGAAGTAGCTTACATCAGGGGCTCTCTTCCTATACACTTCATAAGAAGTCTTGACGTGTCTCTTCACAATAATAGATCGGCTTTGTGTGTAACAAGCTGTGTTTACAGCTTCACCCCAAAATTGTTTTGGAAGTCTTGATTCGCTGAGCATGGTTCTAGCAGCCTCTATGAGAGTTCTGTTTCTTCTTTCAGCGACACCATCTTGTTCAGGGGTGCCTGGGTTAGAAAAGTTCTGTGATATTCCCTTTTCATCACAAAAGGCTTCCATGGCATGGTTCTTGAATTCAGTGCCATTGTCACTTCTGATAGCCTTAACTCTGCAGTCATTGAAGTTCTTTATTTCTCTGATGAAAGACATTATTCTTTCAGCTGCATCACTCTTTCTTTTGAGAAAGAATACCCATGTGAATCTGGAGAATTCATCTAAAATGACTAGTGTATACTTGTTGTGATTAAGGGATTGTGGTTTTACTGGTCCGAATAAGTCCATGTGAAGAAGATGGAGGCACTTATTTATGGAGAATGATTGCTTTGTCTTAAATGAGGCTCTGTGGTGCTTCCTTTTCTCGCAGGCTGAGCAGGGTCTGTATTTGGTGAAGGTCAGAGAGGGAAGCCCAGCCACTAAATCATTCTTGGCCAGTTTGTTGATGTTCTTGAAGTTAAGGTGGGAGAGTCTCTTATGCCATAGCCAATTTTCACTATCAGATGCTTTGGCAAAGAGACAGGTGTTCTTCCCTTCTGGACATGATGTCATGTCAATGACATACACATCCCTTCTTCTGGGTTTAATTAGAACAACATCATCATTTTAATTGAAGATTGTTCCTTGGGTCTTAGTGAACAGAACTTTGAAACCAGCATCGCAGAGTTGATTGATGCTGATTAAGTTGTGCTTCAGTCCATTGACATAAGCGACCCTTGTGAAGGTTATACCGTTGCAATCCACTGAGCCATATCCCTCAGTAGCCCCTGAGGAGTCATCTCCAAAGACTACTTTTGGACCAGACTCCTTCTTATATCTATGAAGATATTTTTTAACTCCTGTCATGTGTCTGGAGCACCCGCTATCTAGATACCAAACAGATTTCTTCAAGTAAGCCTGCATAGATATAACAGATCCAGATTAGTTTCAATGATGAACCCACTTTCCAGTGGGTCCATTCTGTCGCTGACCAGTGACATTTGGTCTTTTTTGGTTCCTTTCTCCCCCTATTTGGTTGTAGTCTCTGGGTTCATGATGCATACTTTCACAGATGTCACATCCGGGATAATGCTCACACTCATCAGAGTGATGGTCAAAGAAGCCGCAGTACTTGCATGGGGGATTTGGTATGTAACCCTGAGAATTGTCTCTGGGTTTGGGCTCAGCTCTCCTAGAGGGATTGTGAGGAGTTTTAGACCTTAATTGAGTTTTGGTTCTTTGAACAGCAATAGTCTCCTCATGCTCTCTAGAGGTGTGTTCAATAGACTCACATGTGATACATTTTGGTTTCTTTGAGTTGTCCTCAGAAGAATGATTTTTGAAACCGCAATGTTTGTAAGCCCTGAATAAAGCTCTCCCCTTAGAGCTACTTGATCCTTCACCAAGAGAGTTAACAGATGGACTGTTAACTCTGGGGTTGATTTGTTCTTTCAACCCCTTTACTTCTTCCATCAAGGTGAGGAGAAGTTTCTTGGTGGGTGAAAGATCTTCAGGGGGACGAGTGGGTTTGGTGGAGTCCTTGGCCACAAAAACCTTTTTGTGCGCTTTATCATCGACTTTGAGAATTAAATTCCCTGGGGTTTTGGTTGGAGGTTTTGGGCCAAGCAAGGAATCAGATGGGTTAGCACCAACAAGTCTTGGTAAAGCTGGTACCCCTGATTTCTTGTCAGAGTTTGAATCTACCCTTTCCCCTAATAGCCTGAACCACATCACCTGGTATGGCTTCAGCAACTATTTCCTCCACTATGGATTGAGCCAAATTCCATTTTTTAATGGTCCTTCTGAGTTCAGTGTTTTCATCTGCTAAAGACTCATTTTCAATGGACAATTTGCTTACTTCATTTTGAAGTTGATTTGCAAGATTCACAAAAGGTTTGAGATTTGTTAATTCAGATTGACAAAGATTTAACTCTGCTTTAAGACTATAAAACTTGTTTAACAGGTTTTTTCTTTGCTCTTCCACAAAGTGGAGGTCAACTAAGGTATAGTCACTGACATGGTCTCTATCAGGACCTTCAGGCATAGAAAGTAATCTTTGTACCTTTTTCATGGTGATGTCCACCCATTGACCAGATCTTGCTTCACTCTTTCCCACAGCAGGTTCTTCATCAGCGACTGCCATAAAAGCTCTAACAGTAGTGGTTCCTTCATCCTCAGATGTAAGAGGTTCATCATCCCAGTCAAATGAAGCAATAATCAAACCTTTTTCAGTCTTCTTAACATCCTTTTTCTTAGCTGCATCTTCAGCTTTTTGGTTGAGTTTCATCAGATCAGCTTTCAAGGCTTTGTACTTAAATTTGTAGTCCTTCTTTCCCTCTGAGTCAGAGTGGGAAGTTTGCTTGAAAGGTGAGGTAGAAAACTTCTTCTTGCTGCTGTGGTTGTTGGTGGATGATAGAAAGCTTGGAGAGGAGGTTTTGTTTGACCAGTAATCTTTCTGAAAGTGACCAATCTTTCCACAAGTGTAGCATGACACCTTGGATTTATTAACCTTAGCAGCTCCAACTCTACCCGATCTCTTGTAGTACCTCTTTTGGTCAGCTAGAAGAGCTCTATCATGGAACTCAGCATGTAATTCATCAAGAAATTCTTGACTGCTTCTAGTATCCTCTTCTATGTCAGAGTCGTTGTCCTGAAAAGAATGGTTAGCAACAAGAGCTTTTGAAACAGTGATATTGGTGGTAAACCTATCAGTCTCTAATTTGTAAATTGAGTCAATTAGCCCTTCTTCATAGTTATATCTACCAAACAGTTGGGCTAAAGTATCACTTTTGATAGCATTATTTGCTCTTAAGGTCTAGTTTAGGCTAAGCCATTTTCTAGGTAAACTATTGACAAATGTAGCATTAACCTCAGCCTTAGGTAGAACAACTCCATTGTTTCCCAAATCATTCAGCAAAATCTTAAGCATAGTATAAGTTTGAGCAACAGTTTCTGTTTCCAAAGCTTTAAAAGCATTAAACTTAAGTCTAAGAACTTGGATTTTGGTTTCTTTTGTTTCCTCTGGACCTTCATACCCTAGAACTAACTCGGTCCACATCTCCTTAGCAGAGTTTCATTTGATGATGGACTTCATAATGTTCTGGGTAGGCAAGAGACTATGATACTTTTGAGTCTCTTGTCCTGGTTAGCCAGACGTCTATCCACTAGAGACCATTGCTTAACAGGCTTCTTGATGGGTCTCTCAAGGGTAGAGGAAACGGCCAGTGGTACATAGGGACCATTTTCTAAGATTTCTATCAAGAAGGGTTCTAAGCCATCTAAATATATAAGAAATTCACTTTTCCAACTTGAAAAATCTTCTTCATCAAACGCTGGAACATTGAACACATGTGACCCCCCACGAACATCAAGAAGTTAGGGAAGGTCATCATCATTATTACCAGTGCTTACAACCGGTGTAGGCATAGTAGTAGATGTGGTGACTGGTGCGTTGGTTGAAGTGGTACCTTGACTGGTTTGACCAAAAGGTGGTGGTATAGGAGGTATAGTATCAGTCATATTAGGATCTTGATTTTAAAAACAAGAACGGTTTATAAAATGTTTTATAAATCAAACCGCTCTGATACCAATTGAAAGTCCTTTAATATAACAATTGTCGAAACTATAACTCGTATAAACACAAAAACACAACGAATAACTTTTTAAACGCGTAATGCTTTATTAACTATTATAAACAAGTATTACAAAGTGCTATGAATACACCCGTTGAATGACAATAAGAATTGAACCCTAGAACAAGTAAACTTGATTCGAGACTCAAGTTTACAAGGGAACCTATGAGACGCTGGTAGACAGCTGAGGGCTCAGTGGTTCCTAAGTGAGATAGAACTTAGATAATTTATCCAAGCACAAGGGTTGCATTAACTCTTCTTTCTCACTCCTATTTATAGTGGTACGAGGTTGGTTCCTTAGTGGGAGTAGTTGATACGTGTCATCTTCTGAATGGAAGAGTACAACGTATTAAATGCATGTCCAAATCGAGACATACCTTTAAACAAATTTAGGTGAACAGTTCTGCCAACTGTTCACCTTTTGTCCCACTAGGTCGTACTAGGCTTTATCTTGAATCTCTTGTTTTGTCCCGCTCAAAACACTTAGTAGATTCTCCCACCTAAACTATAAAGGATTGGACAAGCTTTGCTTGTATCAGACTTCTAGGGTTCTTAAGTGATCTCTGAGTATTGTCAACTCAGAGATCCTTGAACACCAGCACATTCCTTCTACATCCCAGCTATCCATAATCGCTGGTAAGTAGACTTCAGATTGTCTTCGACTTCTCTGACGTTGTCTTTGACTTGAATGTTCCTAGTGTGCCAGCTGAGGCTTTGCCTTCCGCTGGTCTGGTCTCTGTCGCTGGTCCTCTCAGCGATCAGTAACACTTAGTCTAATTTAAACAAATCTAGACTGGACCATAGTTAAAACTTTCATTGGCCCAACAGTTTTGAAGGATTTGGAGTGAGTGGTTATGTAGCCAAAAGGGAGAGTGAGAGAGATAGGTTGAGTGGTTCGGTTTGGTACACGCAAAGAGAGAAAGAGAGATCAATGAAATATCCTAGTAAATCTTGGTTTATATTATGCTGGTGTACTTCCTAGATTTTATTGTGATTTGGTTTTGATTTAGCATGTGAGAAATAAGAAATAATCCAAGGAACATTTCTTTGTCTATGCTTTAAGTCTATGTTTAGTTTAGTTTGTTTTGTTATGTTTAGAAATAATCTAAGTTAATTTATTTTGTATCTTGTACATGGGGATAAATGATCAAAGTGATTAGGTACTCCAAATGAGGCTAAGGTGTTTTAAGATATTTTATTGAGTCGAATTCGTATTGGTTTAGTCGTACTAAAAAGTTTATGTTCAAAAATAATTTTAAAGCGCATTATTTTTTATCATCATTATTAATTATGATAAATATAATTATTAATTATTTATGCACATAAAATGTGTCTAAAAATAAAAATAAAATAATTCCATGGTTAAAACGTCAAGTTTTTAAGAAATATAAGTAAATATATAATATTTACTATATTATGATTTCGTTTGTAAAGGACGTTGATAAAAATATTATAGGATGAATGATAATAATAATGAAGTCGGTGACGTGTTAAAAGCCGAAAATTTGGGGTTTTATAGCACTTACCCGTTATTTTAGCTTTGTCCTCAAAGCTTAAGATGAAGTTACTCATCCAGGAAACAAGTGAGGACACTTTTTCTTGAACGTGTAATCTTGTGAACTCAAGTTTATACTCACAGGTGATATTTAAAATGTAGTTATTGATCGTATGCCTCTGAGGAGTAAATTTTAATGCACAAAGTAATTTGTCTTTTATGTTTTGAAAATTTACACATTTTGGTCCTTCTATTTTTGTAATGTGGCCCTTAGGGCACAAATATTTTTCCAACAAAATAACCTAGGGCTTAAATTTGGTTTCAAAAGTGGCAAAATCAACCCCTAGGGTTTTTTATCCGTGTTAAATCAACTAGGGCTTCTTTTAAGTTCATTGAAATCCATGTTTATTCCTTAGAGTTTTGTCTTATTATTCTAGGGCGCTTATAATATGTTTGACAAATGGCAAAATAAGTCCCTGATGGTTAGGTTGGATAAAATAGTGCACACTCGTTTTAAGTCTTGGCTCTATTAAATGTGTTTCATAGGCCTTATCGGGCCTCAGTGTGCATAGATAAGGCTTGTTAATATTTTAATAGTTCTGCAAGAGATTTTTAAGTCTATTAAGCTTAAATGAGTTTACATGAGTTTATTAGTCTTATGTGGATCAAAAATAAGCCTAGGATCCTTAGCATAGTGCTATGATCCAAGAGAATTGAGCATGAATCTTCTTAGGTTCCTTGATAAGGATGTAATAATGATAAGATATGTTTGGAAAAACTGCGAATCAAAAGGAATATATTCCATAGCTGGATTAAAATAATATCAATAATTAGTCACGTCGAATATATTTAAGCCCACTTGTTTATAAATTTTTATTTACATCGATAAGCGTCCTCATCCATGTAAAGTAAAAATTTATAACTTCACGGTTCGGTGACCTATGATTTCTTTATTCAAACGAAAAAGCGTCCTAATTCGTCTCAATAAGGATTTCATAGCCCAACCTACTTAAATATTCCCGGCAAGGCTTATCATTAAAAACAAATATAACATCTAAGAAAATAGATATTATTAAGATACTTTACAGCCTGTTTAATTATAACTTTCGTCTTCGGGCATCCCATTCCACCTTAATACGACTTTATATATAAACTTTTGGTTTGGTGGCTTATGATTTCACCTTTAGACGTCCCATTACATCTAAAGACGGAGTCATAATTAACTTAGGATCAAGAGACTCAGGTTCCATATTTAAACGTAATCTAAATATAGAATTCTTAAGTACCTTGATTTGGGTCCCACCACATCATTTAAAGATGCAAACTTATCCAAATAATACCACATGAAATTACCAAAAACAAAAGCGTATGAGTCGTCAATAAGTTTTGTTCCGTGAGCAGATGTTTAAATCTAAGGTGATTTGGTTAAGGTTTAGGTTTTGTGGTGAAAATATAAGTAGTAATTATAAAACGTATAGTTTTAGTAGTATAAAACGTATAGTTTTAGTATTATAAAATGTATGACACTTATTAAAATTGAGAAGTGTGAAGTTGGAATGTAAAAAGGTGGCTTTCGTTGACCCGTATTATTACTTATAGTATAAAGAGGGTATGTGTACATTTATTTGGAAGTGAGTTTACGTACTTGGTAAACTTAAATACTTGTGATCATGGTTTTAGACTTTATAAAATCTAAAATAATGTATGCATATACTCATATGTTCTAGGTGACTTAATAGTCCCAAAATGATCAATTGTATGTTTTGTATGCTCATAACGATGTAATCATATGTAATGTTCAATGACTAATTGTATGTTTGTATGATCATAAAAAAATGTAGTCACACATGTTTTTCCTGTGATCCCATGATTGAATATTCAAAATCATAAGGTATTGTTCAAAGCTCTTGTTGCTCAAATGTTTCAACTGTTCCCGGATATGATAAATGCTCAAAGCTCTATAGCTCAAATGATGTATGCTCATGTATGATGCATATAATTGTATAATGTTTTCATGCAAAGTTGGTAAAACATTATGCAATGTTTAAAAAGTAGAGAGTAATTTTACCCACTAGCTAATAATACTAACTAAAAATTTAGTATGAAATTTGTTAATATTTAGTTAGATACTAAATGAATTTGTTAGATCTCAAAAGACAGAATTTCCAAAGTGTATATAAGATTTCCAAAGAGTTAGTTCGAATAAGGTTTCTCAAGATTTATAAAATCTAGTTAGATTTTTCAAGATTTACCGTAATCTATTTAGATTTTCCAAGTATTTATAAAGATTTGGCTAGATTTACAAAATCTAGTTATGATTCTCAAAAGGTTTCTAAAATCTTGTTAGATTTTTAAAGATTTGTTAAAATCTAGTTAGATTTCCCAAGATTTTCTAAGATTTATAGAATCTAGTTATAATTTCAAAAAAATTTTAAAACCTGGTTAGATTTTCCAAAGATTCATAGTATCTTGTTAGATTTTCAAAGATTTATAAAATCTTTTTAGATTTTCCAAATATTCACAGTATCTAGTTAGATTTTCAAAGATTTATAAAATCTTGTTAGATTTTCTAAGGATTTATAAAGATTTAGTTAGATTGTATTTAGATATTTCTAAGGGTTGTTATTTACAAAGTTTTTTATGGTTACAATGCATTGTTCAGACCTCATACTTCAGAAGCCATTCTATAAACGTTTGAGGAGCGAGGGCACTTTAAATCGTAAACCCAACCACTCAGTCAAAACGTAATATCGAGATGGAACATCTTTAGTATAAAGCTCCCTACTAACATGGCATGTTTGTATTCCAAATAGGATTTCATTAAATACCTTAAATATGTTAATATCTTCATAAAGATATTAAACAATCGTTATATGAAAGGCACGCAAAGGGTTAGTTCACATAATATGTATGCTCTATATGCTATATGCCTAACTATTAGGGTTCCTAAAAATCAATTTTTCCTTAAACTGATTTTTATATTCAGTTATAGTCCAGTTTAAAAAATAATTATTATTTAAAAAATTTAAGTTTTTTTGATCTGGTTCTCTATAACTATCGCTCTAATACCATTTCTATAACACCCCCAAGTTGGTCAAATACAGCAGAATAGTAATTGGGGTGTTACTTTGGTGGATCGATCGAAAATAGTATACGGAGCATGATCATAAATTATCATTTAAACATATTACATGAATCAAATGTGCAGATTTAATAAATTGTCTTGAAATCAACATTTATTATTATTTGTAGAAATATCCCAGCCCGATGGTAAACATGATGCTTCCTATGATGCTGGAATCCAATGCACATGAACCTGCTTATTTCCTAAGAAAACATATAAAGTAAAATGTGGGGGTCAACACGAGGTTGGTGAATTCATAGAGTTTAGTTCAAAAAGTATAAGTATTGTCATGCCAAACACCACGATCATAGCAGGACAATCACAGCCCAATACTATAGTAGTTCCTACTGCCGTGTAATAGAAGCTAGACAATGATGCTCAGTACGCCCATTTGGGTCTATCCTGATGATGTTCCCTCAGTCCGACAATGAAATAAACCTATTGCTTGGCCTAAGCGTTTATGTGACAGCTGATCAAGTCAGGTCGGGTGTTGTCAATACCCAAATAGATCTATTCATACAATTCGCGCTACACTATTAACTATTACAGTCAACGGGAATGGGGCAAACAATAGGCAATAAGTTGTTGTTGTCCGTAAGTGTTTGCATAAACAATAATTAAGTATATTTTCTCCACCAGTTATAAAACAGTAAAAGATGGGGCCATGAACTCACCTAAATAATGGAGCAGTAGTAATAAGTCACTGAGTATGCTGGCACAGTATGATCACGAAGCAGTAGAATTACCTAAGTAATTTATGTGTGTCTTAGTAGATAAAAAATAAAATGCACATATAATGCAGTTGATGAAAATGCATGATCACAGATTAATTAAGTTGTTATCGTTTAAGTGTTAAACTTATAGTGAGCTATTACTAATATAACATATATTTTTAGTATCTCAAAGTAGATTTAAATCGTTCAACTAAAGTGTAATAAATTAAATAAAGATATTTTTATTTAATTAATTAATTGTAAGAAAGTAATACATTCTGTTGGGTTTACTTCTTGAAGGATCTTTGAAGCCTTGATCACAATACAAAGAGTGTGCGGAAACCAATCTTTATATATAAGAAGAACAATAGAAATAACCAAACATCCAAGCCTCAATATATTAATACGATCACTCTTAATAGTGATAGGGTTTTACAACCTTGAAGCTATATTAAATATTGAGAGAAATGTGTAGAGAATATGTGTGTGTATAGAACTGTGTCCATCTCTACACCCTAGGACCTCCTTTTATAGTGCAAGGGGTCCTAGGTGGTTACAACATAATTAATACTTTCCAAAGTATTATACATTAATACCATTTAATTATTTCCTAAATAATCTTGTAACCTCCTCATCATAATCAATATCTTTAATACTTTCCATATGAATAGGAAGACTAAATATTTGATCATATCTTCTACAATCTTCCTTGATCTTATCTTCTACAATCTTCTATCAACTTTATAATACGACCAGGAGGAACTGTATCACTAGGAGGAACGAAGAATACTACCAGTAGGAACTGTAACACCAGGAGTAACGAAGTACTCCAGTAGGAACTGTAACTCACCAGGAGTAACGGAGTACTCCAGTAGGAACTGCATATTACCAGGAGTAACTTCTAAATCCATGAGTCCTAACAATCCTCCCCTAAACTTGAATTTAACTTTGTTGAGTTCAAGTTTCCAAGTAGATGTGTCACCAATAAGCATGAGGATTGGAATATGAACCACAATAGCAACAATCTCACTTGATAACACCAGAAGAAACACAAAGTGATGCTCTGTACTAAAATGCTAAACTTCTTTAAAGCTTGAAAACTTCTGCACATGTTGAATCTTCACAGCAACATGAGCAGATTTGATGAGCCTTTACCAAGTAGCTACTCGCTCTTGGGCTAGCCAGTCTTTCTGGTGGAATAAGCATCACCCTGAGAGACTAGAACCCAACCCAACTCTTAGAACGTGAATCAATGGTGAGTGGGGATACCCTGATGATTTTAGGCAAACCATCACAGCCGTCAACGGATTTGATATGTCTTTACCAGAAGCCGTACCCCTCTGGACTCGCCAACTCTTAGCAATGAAGCATCGGTGAGCTGAAAACCCTATAGCTTTGAGCAAGCTATTATAGCTATCAACGGATTTGATAAGATCTTTACCAAGAGCCGTACCCCCTTGGATTAGCTACTTTTCAGTCTAGGACCATGGCAAGTGAAAACCATCCAGTTTTGGGTAACCTGGCAACCATCAACGGATTTGAGAATCACACCAGGAGCCGTACCCTCAAGGTGAATCAACTCTTTCTTGTCGGCTAGACATGGTGAGTTGAGGACCATTTATTGTGTGGGGGCAGCCAACACCTTAGTACCAAACAGAAACAGCCCAAAAAATGAAATATATACAAAGGTATTTTGATTCGAAAGTTTCTATTTTTTTTTAATTTTTTTTTTAATTTTAATTTTAATTTTTTTAATTCTTTTTTAAATTATAACCACTCAAAGACTATGAGTCAACCAACAGGAACGTAGTATGCATCAGGAAGAACAATGGTCCACTAGAAGCAGGATGAGTGCAACCAGGAGGAACCATTGGTCGACTAGGAGCAACTTAGTTCTACCAGGAGGAACCATATCCACCAGCACCAATGTCAACCTGTAAAATTGATTAGACAGAAAAACACAAGAATATACATAGTTATACATACAACAAGCCTCCCCTTAAGCTAGAACCTCCCCTCAAACAGAGCAAAGTATTCACCTTCAAAGATTTTTTTTTAATTATTATTTTTTTTTTAAACTTCTCTTTTCCTGCAAAAAGTTAGTTCACACAAATATATAAAATACAAAACATAGTAATTTATAATCACACTTGCTGAAATAAACACAAACCAAACAAAGATTAGTGTTTATGGAAGTCCCAAGCTAAGACAGACTTGAATCTTCCAAAAACATCAACATAGTCATATCTTGTTAAGGTTTTTGATGCACTATTTGATTTGGAGACATGTTGTAAACCATCTTGTTTAGGTTTCCAAACCCACCTAGCTAAAGCATCAACAATATTAAGTTTTGTTTTTGACCGTGTAGACTCAACCCTTGTACCCTTAATATTGTTAAAGCATCTTGGTTGTGGAATTGTGTTACTTTTTCTATTTGGGTGAATATTTATACCAAAGTTCTTGTGATTCACCCGTCTTGAGTTATTCCACACTGGTTTAACTATTTGTTGATCATTAATCTTTCTCGTGTGTTTACAAGTATATTGCAAGTGATCAAAACTACCACACACATAGCAAGCCTTACTTTTGAACTCAAAGTTACCATCTAATTTCTGAGTCATCATACCATTCCAACCTCTTTGATTACCTCTAGGACTCTTATTGTTTTTCCTAGGGTTATCTGCTTTCCTTTTACTGTCATTCTTAGCACAAACAGATTGAGGGTAGAACTTAGGTGATTTAGCACTTAAGGTAGAATTGCATGAGGCATTTTTACTAGTGATGGGTTCAGTTATAACAGGATCAGGCACAGACTCAAGTGTACCAACACTAGAGTCAGACTCACAAGAGTCAAGGTCATTGGTGTTAGGTTCTAAAGACTTGTCACTAGAGTTACAAGAGACAAAGTCATTAGACACAGAAATAGTTTCAATTGAGCCAGTGGACCTTGTACCATATGTGATTTAAAATTCATCAAAGTCAGAGTGGTTTGAGATAGGCATGAATTCCCCAGTGATAGGTGGAGGAACAGCATGCATCTCTGTAGCTGGTTTATACCTATTGAAAACAGGCCTACCTTCCACATCTTCAGGGGTAGTGTTAAACACACTAGACAAAGAGGAGTCAAAAACATCATTTGGCCCAATATAGTTTTTAAATCCTAAGCCAATTTTGGTTCTACCAGACATAGAGCTATCTACTAATTTGACTAAGTTTTTAGATGAATTTTTCCATTTATCAAACCTAGCCAAAGCATTATCTAATTTAGTTTGTAGCTCCTGCTTCTCTTTATTTACCTCAGTATTAAGCTTTTCAAAAAATGTCAATAGATTAGTTGTATTTTCTAAGTCAATACTTAATATCCTAATCTTATCTTCATACTCTAATTGGGTATTTTGAAACCACTTTTTCTGTTCTTCTAATGTTTTTAGAGAACTTTTGTATGACTGAACTTCTAGATAATATTTATCATTTTCAGCATTCAGATCAGCACATTGTTTTTGAAGTTCTAGAAGTTTTTGTTCATATGTTTCTACGCAACTAATTGCTAAGTCAGAGTTATTATAAACATGCATTTTATTCTTTAATTTAGCATTATATTCTCTAACTTCAGATTCAGTCATAAGAATTACCTCATTGTTTGGAATTGAAGTTCTGCATGCCATGTCTTCTGTCACAAAACTGGCAAACCGTCGCTAATCAGTTGCTAAACTGTCACGAATTCTGACCAGAAGCTTCACTTCACAGCAATACGGATGTAGAGATCTTGTTCTTCTCAATCAAAGCTTCTCAATGAGGATCTGATACCACTTGTTGGGTTTACTTCTTGAAGGATCTTTGAAGCCTTGATCACAATACAAAGAGTGTGCGGAAACCAATCTTTATATATAAGAAGAACAATAGAAATAATCAAACATCCAAGCCTCAATATATTAATACGATCACTCTTAATAGTGATAGGGTTTTACAACCTTGAAGCTATATTAAATAATGAGAGAAATGTGTAGAGAATATGTGTGTGTATAGAAGTGTGTCCATCTCTACACCCTAGGACCTCCTTTTATAGTGCAAGGGGTCCTAGGTGGTTACAACATAATTAATACTTTCCAAAGTATTATACATTAATACCATTTAATTATTTCCTAAATAATCTTGTAACCTCCTCATCATAATCAATATCTTTAATACTTTCCATATGAATAGGAAGACTAAATATTTGATCATATCTTCTATAATCTTCCTTGATCTTATCTTCTACAATCTTCTATCAACTTTATAATACGACCAGGAGGAACTGTATCACTAGGAGGAACAAAGAATACTACCAGTAGGAACTGTAACACCAAGAGTAACGAAGTACTCCAGTAGGAACCGTAACTCACCAGGAGTAACGGAGTACTCCAGTAGGAACTGCATATTACCAGGAGTAACTTCTAAATCCATGAGTCCTAACACATTCCATTACGTTTTCTTAAGGATCCAAAATAATTAATATGATTTGTCTGTTTATAAGGTTTCGTAAATAAATCTTAACAATTTATTTAATAATCAAAACGACTTAATTTAATTTATTAATAAAATAATTTATTAATATTTTTAATTAAATTATAATTACACGTAAGTCCTTGTAGTATAATAACTTCCAAACATAACCTTTAAAGTTTCGTTCGTTAAGTATATCACGTCGTTAGTCCTCGTCCGTTATGTTATTTTCAAAAATGCCCCTATGGCTTATAACACTTTGGGGAAATGACAAAACACCCCCCTAAGTGTCGGAATTAATTAATGAGGGGCTAGGGTTTGTTTAGTTGGCCCATATACTTCTTTAAAGTCACGAAAATTATGTACATGTTTTATTATTCATCAACTTTTAAATATAAAGTAAATATTAAGTCAAACTAGTGGGTTAAAAGTGAACTATGTGGTAGTTTTTATGGAAGGTCACCCATTACAAAACATGTCTACCATTGGTCCCCCCACCTTACACAATTTCCCATAGTGGGGCCCACGGTCAGATTTTTAAACACTCTTTTCTTCTTCCTTCTTTCTTTCGTCGGGTTAACAAGCAAAAACTAAAAACTCCATATTTCATAACCAAACCGTGGCTTGTGATCCAATTTGTGACTTCGTTTCTCAACGGTTTTTAAAACTACGAGTTGCATGTTGATCTATGGCTTAGTGGCTACAAATCCCACGACAAAAACGTGACCTTTATACGTGGTTTTGGCTCGTTTTATTCGAATGAAGCAATATGTGTTACGCCAAACTTAAAACTCATTTTTAGCTTGTAAGTTTTGGAACCTTAGGTCTAATGATCTCGTGCTACTTATATGTAATGCGTTTACATTCGAATATATAATTTCGTTCACGTTTTTAACGTACCCATTTAGCTATTTTTGTACCAAAATGAGTGGTATCTCATAAATCTTGTAAGAACTTGTTTTAAAGCATGTAATTGTTGTCATATAAGTAAGTATAATGACTATGAAGCAAAATGATGAAATGGAAATAAGTGCCTTACGAGGCTAAAGCCAGACCGAGGCGATGTAAGCTCTCACAAACGTAAATAACCACCCAACTCACTAACTCTAGCTTGATCCTAGCCCAAACCGAGCCACGGGCTCGTCCTTCACTCGAATATATGATTAACCGTAGCTAAACCCGGAACCACACCCGTATACACTCGTCTTTGTTGTGTTCTCCTCGGTATGTTTGAATTCGTATGTGATGCGTGAGGGCGTTTAAATTGAAGATGATGATTAGGGATTGAATATTATTGGAAGTATAGGAGATGAATATTTCCATGGGTTTATGCCCAAGAGGAAGTGTTTGAGATTTGCTTTGAAGAGAGTTTGCAAACTGTATACAAAGCATATGTAGGTACATACTATTTGAGTTAGGTTAGGTATGTGGTTGTAGAACAAACCACAATGGTACGTGTTTTGAAGGATTTGGAGTGAGTGGTTATGTAGCCGAAAGGGAGAGTGAGAGAGATAGGTTGAGTGGTTAGGTTTGGTACACGCAAAGAGAGAGAGAGAGAGAGAGAGAGAGAGAGAGAGAGAGAGAGGAGAGAGAGGAGAGAGAGAGAGAGAGAGAGAGAGAGAGAGAGAGAGAGAGAGAGAGAGAGAGAGAGAGGAGAGAGAGAGAGAGAGAGAGAGAGAGAGAGAGAGAAAGAGAGGGAGAGAGAGAGAGAGAGAGAGAGAGAGATGAGAGAGAGAGAGAGAGAGAGAGATTAACGAAATATCCTAGTAAATCTTGGTTTATATTATGATGGTGTACTTCCTAGATTTTATTGTGATTTAGGTTTTGATTTAGCATGTGGGAAATAAGAAATAATCCAAGGAACATTTCTTTGTCTATGCTTTAAGTCTATGTTTAGTTTAATTTGTTTTGTTATGTTTTTTAGAACATAATCTAAGTTAATTATTTTGTATCTTGTACATGGGGATAAATGATCAAAGTGATTAGGTACTCCAAATGAGGCTAAGGTGTTTTAAGATATTTTATTGAGTCGAATTTGTATTGGTTTAGTCGTAATAAAAGTTTATGTTCAAAAATAATTTTAATGCGCAATATTTTCGATCATCATTATTAATTGTGATAAATATAATTATTAATTATTTATGCACATAAAAAGTGTCTAAAAATAAAAATAAAATAAGTCCATGGTTAAAACGTCAAGTTTTTAAGAAATATAAGTAAATATATAATATTTACTATATTATGATTTCGTTTGTAAAGGTCGTTGATAAAAATATTATAGGATGAATGAAAATAATAATGAAGCCGGTGATGTGTTAAAAGCCCAAATTTGGGGTTTTACAGAATCCATAATTGATCAAAGAATGTTTGAAAGATCATTCTCACTACTTAGGTCATGCCAAAAATTCGTTTTTTTAAGCACTGTAATAACAAATATCCAAATCAAGTTTTAATCATGGCATAAAAAGACTCATGAACGCTAAAGGAATTGCATAATTCATATGCACTTTCAGGTACGTTCATTGAGCTACATTGAACATAAGGAGCGTTTGGGTTATCTAAAAAACATTGCATTTTTCACCTTTAATAAATAATTTTTGGGGTCGAGATAACCGCACCTCCACATTTGTTGCATATAGGCACACACTAGGCATTCTCCAAATTACTTATCTTAAATACGACTAACTTAAAATTTTTTTTGCCTTAGATCAAAATGCGTCCCGCACGGACTTATGACCACAAAGACACCACTAGCTATATCCCTAACACCATAGGTCCAAAACACTTCCCTACCGCACAAAAAGACTTGTGTAAGGAGTTAGAAACTCGCACCTTCCACGAAGGTCGCCTTGTCCACCACTCCTTCACAGATGACACTGACGTTCGTGAGGTATTCTCAAAAATCAACTTTGATTGCCTCTTGGACATAGATGAACAAATTTGTCTCGAATTTGTTCTAGAATTCTACATGTCGATGAGGGTGACTTTTGATGAATACCACATTCTCTTTGTAAACTTTAGGGCAAATGGTATCAACTACTCCTACTCCTTCGACCAATTTGCTCATACTCTTAGAATCCCTAACCAAGGATCTTGCTTCTACTCGACCTCTATTCTATCACAATCCTTGAAAACACTAACATACCTAGGTATGCTCAACATAGATACAATATTAGGTTAGGTGACAAGGACATCGTCAAAGCAACTTTTTTTAAGCATAGAACCGAACACCATAGAACATCAAACCTAAAAACGGTTATCCAAAAAGACCCTTATGGAACGGAGGCCAAGGAACTCAAGGAAAAGTACATAAAGTGGAAAGGGATCTTAAGGTGTAATGTTATGAGCCTAGTAGGAAACAAGGACCACATAAAGCATGTGAATGTTACATGCTCTATTGCCTAGGAAACCTATAAGCCTTCCAATCTTGCCTACTACATAGCAAATAAGATGTCTCACATCCGAAGTCTCCCACTTTCGTTCTCCCTTATGGAATGCTACTTACCCGCCTTTTTCACTCTATAGCACCCATTCTCCTAGTCTAAGTGGGCGAAGAGGAATTTACAACCTTGTTGATAGGGTCATGACTGCTATAAGTGATGAAAGAGTATGTAGGCCTTAGAATCACAATCAAGGGGAAACGAACAAGGCCTCAACATCCCGTTAGTTCCTCATCATCGGGTAGTGACAATGATGGTCTCCCTAAGTTTAGACTACCACCTTTGGAATATCTTAGTCAATTTCCCGAAATCCTAAATACATCTGCTGAGTCAAACAAACCAAGGGAATGTTCAAGTGCCTTGGAAGATTTCTCACCAAGATGGAGAAGAAAAAAGGCAAGTGAAGAACGATGGAATGAATGGGTACAAAATGGAACGTGTTCCATGGCTATGAAACAATGGTGATGTGTAAAACAATTTGACATTTATGTTTGCGTGTTATTTCTTGTTACTCTAACTCTAATTATTGATTGATGCTAGAACTCTCAAAAGTATTAGATGATATATGGATGAATGCTCATGTTTGGCAAATCACGACTTGGACGAAAAAGATACATTCCCTTACTCCTTATATATAAACCTATAGCTAAACCCATGTGAAACATTGTCCTTCATGATTCTCAATCCTAAAAACACCATGTCACGGGTCAAAAATGCTTCATTCATAACGAATCAAAATTCTGGTCATAGACGGGTACGGACCGGTTCCATGTATTCCCCCCCCCCCCAATAATACATTTTTAAAATTTCCACCCATTCCTCTGTCGGACCCCGTCGGACCCCTACCTAAAGGGTCCAACCTGTTCCGTGAAGTCTGCAGTTGCATGCATTTTCTCATCATTATCATTCATAAAATTTCCCAATTATCTAACACTCTTCCTTCTCTCATTAGTATTTGTTAGAAATTTGGCTGAACATTTAACCAACTATACTTCTTTTTCTTCTCCTCCAATCCAACCTCATTTCATTAATTTCTTCGTTAATCAAAACACCCTATTCAAGCACAATCATCCTTCATATCCTTCACCACATCCTACCTTTATTACTCAAAACCACATAATCTCAGCTTATCTATCATCATTATCACCATGACTAAGAGCAACTTCCAACTCACAAAATCTAAACAATAATCCGGATACGTGTCAAACCATGGTGTACCACCACTCAAACCTCTTCACCACCATCACCTTCCCCACACCTCTACCATCACTTCACCACAACGTCTTGAAGTACCATAAAATCTAGGAACATTTCTCCAACAACCTCGATCTCCAATCACACCTCCTCCTATAAAAACATCCGTTGGCACCACTCCTTCACTCGCACCTACTCATACATCGACCATTATCTCTACTATACCTAGGAGCACAACCCTTCAACCAATGGTGCTTTTTGAAACACCTCCAACAAACCCAAATCTATTCTTAGATGAACATGAGGATGTCCCCACCAAGATCTCATGCTCCTATTTTATCTCAACCATCCTAATGCACCTTTAACTACATCTCCCAAACACCATATTCACTGGACCTTCAACCAATGGATGACCTCTCTTTGCCTTCAGGGGACTCTCCCTACATTCCCTCATTTATGGGAATAAACACCTCACCATGGTTTGAGTCATCCCTGCTCTAACCTTACATTCCCACTACCCACTGATCACATTGCTCACCTACAAGTGTGCTTCCACCCACTCACCAAAGACAAGCACGAATCGATGAGCTCAATCATCTCTATGCTTTCAATGACATGAAGAACATGGATTTACATGAGGCCGAACATCTCAAAAACCTCACTAATCCCTCCTCTCAAGCCACTCACCATAACATCCCAACCACAACTACACCTCATGTATGCGACCATGGGCGCTATACACAAACTCTTGTCACTGGTCTTCGGGATGAGACGAGGTTCATTCTCAACAACATTCTCCAAAGCATCAATGCTCTCCTACACCCTCCTTCTCAGTAGTTTCCCAATAACAACACTCTGAGGCTACTAATTTTTTTCCCTTTATTTTTCTGTCTACAAGCCCCAACGGACCCCGTCAGACCCTTTCCCCCTAGGGTCTGATACCCAAAAGGGTCCGTGAGTCTGGCTGTTTCTTTTCCTTTTTCATTTATCAAATGTAACTCATTTCTTTACCCAAATGTTTTACACGCTTCTAGCTGTAATTTTACTTTGGGGCAAGATGAATGAACCCTTGTTATTCAATTTATGCTTTGTACAAATATGAAAAATGTGTGAATGTTGTGTGCTCATGCTTTAATTTGTCTCGACCTTTTATCTCGAGAAAACTAAGTTTCTATTTCAAGAATTATACACATATGGGCATGAATCTAGGGGAGTCTCATTAGACTTAATAAAGACTTCACAAATTCATAATTTATTTTTCTTTTCATCTAAAAATGTGTAAATTCATATAATCTATTGTTGGGCTACCTCATGTACATGTACCATATGTTGTGTGCTTTTCTAACCTCTCTCTTGCAGGAATTTTTATAACCCATGGCTCCTGGTTCTCCAAATTAGGGGGAGTTTGAACCGAGGAGGAGTCATGGAAAAAACGTTTGCTATCTATATTGCTTATATCACGATAATGCAACATCTCTCTCAAACTCTTTTTCCACTAAAAACCTTCCCTTTTTCTTTTGGCAAAAAGGGGGAGAAGAGAAATATAAGTCCATATTTTTAAAAGAAACTTTTATGTTGATGTAATTTCCAACTAAAAATAAGTTAATGTTTTTTTTTTCAAAAAAAGGGGAGATTGTAAATGCAAATATTGCACTAAAATGATATTTACATTTTAATCGTACTTAACGTTTTGTTAACAATGTTTAGTGTATCTAGTGTAGTAGTATCATGGTACCCTCCCACGGTACTGACCGGAGTTTGATTACCCGAATACGCACTCTATTTTTATGATGTGCATTAGAAGTGCCCATGTAATGGGCTGAGATGTTAGGATTTCACCTACATTTGTTGTACTTTAATGTTTTTTGGCGTAATATATTTTACCAGGGTGTTGATTCCCTTTTACCTAAAAAACGTTTTGTTAATGACAAAACATCAAACATATGTTATGTTTGAATTACAAGCAACACATAAGCCTTTTTTAGTCCATGAACTTAGACACTAAAGTTTATATAAAAGTATACACAAAAGATTTTATGAAAAAGAGAAACGGACTCCATATGTTGACTTAGACTTTTCTTCTCAAATATATACAGTCAAACTAGGAAAGATTTGATTGTTTCTTGTGATCTTGGACAAACATTTAATAGGCAACAAAAGTGACACCCACCGGACCCCGGCGGACCCATAAGTTAAGGGTCCGACGGGTTCCGTGGGGTACTGGTACTTTGCCTATAAATAAGAACATTGCCTAAGCTTATTCTTCACCTCTTTCTATATAATCTTTCTCTCTAATATCAGTATATATCAAACTCTCTAATCTATCTTGTCCATTCTCTTCTTGCTTGTGATTTAGATCCTTGTTCATATAAAGATCGGTCATGAGAAATCTCAACTCTAAGCTTTGATCCTTCAAGGCTTCACACTACGTGAATTTGTTAAGTGTTATCTACACAATAACCATTATTGTACTCATTCATCTATCTACTTGTATAAAGTGTGGTTGGTGTTATAAACCACAAGTGTAGAAGTGTATAAGGCGTTGTGGTGCCTTTGTAAAGAACGAGACATCTTAGCTTAGGCATCGTTAAAGATTGTAAGATTAAGTGTGAAGGTTTCTCCACCGGTGTATAGGAGATTGATTTACTAGTGAAGTAGAACTCTCGAGTGGATACTCGAGGAGTAGAAGTAGGGGCAAGATAAGTGAGATCGTGCTAGGCCGAACCACTATATATCATTGTGCATTGTGGTTTGTTTCTTTATTGATTCAAGTCATTTACTTTACTAATTCACACTTCATCTATATCCCTTCACAATAACGAAAAAGTTTCTAAATAATTAAAAGTAATCGGTAAAAACTATTCAACCCCTTTCTAGTTTTCTACAATTATTATCATCACAACCTGTGGGACCGTTAATACATGTATAATGGAACACAGACTTTCTATCACCATCGTCACCTGCAATGGATAGCGGCACCGAAAGAATCAGTGGAATCGAAAGTGAATAAGCCAAAAGTATATGCAAACCTAAGCAACTGTTTCTAATTTTAAATACAAACAACAACAATCTCAAAAGCAATATCAAAGGGTCACATCATGGGTGAGACCAAATGGTCTCCCTACCAATGTTCTGTTCAAGCCCGAAGGAAGGCGAAACCATCGTCATGCACCCATTGCTATTGTCGCATGCATAGCGACAACGAAAGCATTGGCGTAGGGTGTAACCAGCCATCGATGCAAGCACGATGGCGTCGGGCTGATTTCAACCCAACACAATCTTGAAACCACAAAGGTAATATTTTTAGTATTTCTAGCATAATCCTGAAACCACTAACAATTTATAAACCCATAAACCCTAAATTTAAGAATCTACGCAATTAAACATAACAATAATCACATGTAAACCTAAATTAATGGAATTCCAACTTAATCAAGCAAATACCCGAATGTGAATATAACCATAAAATTTATAAAAAAACATCAATTCAAAATTCAAAATTCAAATTCAAATTAAAATTAGGTAGAAATGTTACATGTATTGTAGCCTGCATATTTGTTATGTCCTTATCTTAACAAAGTCAATGTAACACCCCCATTTTTACCTTAACGCAGTGGAACATTGATTTGGGGTATTACTTCATAGAACACAAGTCATAATAATAGAAAACAACTTAAAAGAGTGATTAAATCAAGTTTCTTTATATACCATTTAAAATTAGAGTTTTACAATATGAGGTTCCCAAAATTTAGAATAATAATTTCAAGTTTGTGCCTCTTCATGCCATCCTCGTGCTGCTCCATGCCATCAATCTTTAATACCTGAGATATATGCTTAAAATCAACACAATGGTTGAGTGAATTCCTATGTTTATAAATCATTTTGAATACAAGATCTTTTTCCTGAGCCACGTTGTTATTCACCCATCATTTAAATTCATCTATTCTTATTGCACTAGCTCATGACCCCCCGACTAGACATTATCAGAAAAACCAACAAATTTCCCTTATAAAGCATATCTGTTTAGCCTAGGTAGGAACCTTCACCTGCTAGCAAGCGCGACTTGCCCAGATAGAGGATGTGAGTCCTCAATAGTACTATTCACAATATTAGCGCTTATTTTATAGAAATGATTAGCGATCCATGATTAAAAAAGGACTTAATGGCAATAAATAAACTTAGTGTCAATAATCATATCAGGCAGTTTACAAAAACACTTGTATTCTAGTTTTAGCATATGTCCCCCTCACGGGTTTTCAAATCATTTGAATTAGGCCTAGTGAGGCTATGAACTCACCTGATGTATTAATTATGAGTTGTATCTAATATATTTCATTCACAAAGAATAACATGGTCTCACAAACAACAGTTTGGTCTCACACAAACCTAGATTAACACATTTTGTATAGGATCAAGTATTTGATCTTGAGTTCAATACTTTTAAGTATTAGTTATGTATTCTTTGATTTATAAATTGTTTTAATTATAGCATCATTGTTCGGGCCATCATACTCAGAAGTCATTCCATAAACGTTTGAGGAGCAAGGGCACTTTAAATTGTAAACCCAACCACTCAGTCAGAACGTAATATCAAGATGGAACATCTTTGTACAAAGTTTCCTACTAACATGATACATTATATATTTTCTTCAAATGATAAGTATAATATGTACTTTATATCCTTTAGTTTCAAAGTTGGCAAAAATTACCCTTTAGTTTTAAGTTTAGCTTAATTACATTTTTAACCATTTAAGTATATAGTTTAAGTATTTATAATTTCAACCTTCACATATTAACCTCAAGGTTTCACACTTAACAATATTAATCCTTATAGTTTTCACTTTAGTAAAACGCCACTTTTGGCCCAAAATGTTTATAGTTTCAAAAATGACAGTTTTAGTCCCCTGGCTTGCTTAAAATTACATAACAACCTCTAAATTGTGCAAAACAATCTATGAACTTAAAACAAAGTTAATAAACAATTTTTTGATCATAATAACATTAGTTTGACAGATATATAGCTTTTGAAATGGATTTTATTTCATTATTTCATGTAAATTACAAAACTAGGGTTTTATTACATCTTTAGCTTATAACTTCCATTTTAGATGATCATATAAACTAAGACCATTTGGAATAGTTTATTTAGATTATAACAAATGTTATTAAAGACTTATAACATCAAAAGAACTTATTGAAAAAGACTCAAGCACTTTAACTCTTACCCACATGTGCAAAACACTTTCGGTTATCGATGCACATGTGAAGGGGGAGCTTTTCTGAAACGACAAAACTAGCAAGGTGTTAAATGTTTTTCAAACATTTTGTTAGAATTTAGAGTGATTTTTATTGTTACGATCTCATACCCACAACATCTTTAATCCACGATGTTATTGGTGTCAAAAGGGTGGTTAGGTTTAAGTCCTATGATCCAACCAGAGCCGGAGAGATCTTCCCAAGGACAATCCAATAGATTATTAGAAGTCCTTAGGAAAGATGGAGTAGAATGTGAACGTAGCTGATTGTCGTCTAAGTACTGATGCTAGCACTAGAACAATCAAAACAAGGTTCTAGTAATGATGTCTTGGTAAGCATTGAAGGGGTTGAAGAATGAAAAAGAAATGTAAGGATAAAGGGTGAAAAGAAAATAGCCCTACATACAACTTAGGCAGAAACCGAGTCAACACATCATGAAGATTACCCATCATGGACCCAGTGATGTAATGCACAACCCTTACCTAGCTACTCAAGCTTCTCTCAAAAGAAGTTTGTTTTATTGTCATGGAGATCAATATGACTTCTATTGACTTTCTCACTCCGAGATAGTTGATATTGAATAGGTGGCGTCTGCTCCAACTTCCGACCACTAAATATGCACAAATCGAGTCTAGAGCCAAGAGATCAATCAAATCTCGTTAGGACACACGAATGACAAACAAAAGATTCCTACGCTATATCCTTGCGATATTGCTAGAACACTCAGAGTGATACTACTTAGTATTCACAATGATGAGTGGAAATCCTTCCAGTGTTAACATCAAACAGCATTACGGTAGGTCATATGTAAGATTCTTTGTGAATTGAACATGTGTAAAACTGAAAAAGCAACAGTGGTTTGATTCTGAATTGATTCAAACTCGTTTCAGGTTTCTACGCAATATCTTTATGGTCTTGCCAGAACATTCACAGTGGTATTCATTAATATTCACAGTGACGAATGGAAATCCTTCTAGCGTCAACCTCTAACAGCGCTACGGTGGGTGACTTACGAGATTCTCATGAATCAAGCTTGTGTCAACTGGAAAGCAACAATGGTAAGATTGTTTATGAATCAAACTTGTTCCAGGAATTTGAATTGACGACTTTAATCAGGCGGATATCTATCCAATTGATTCACTTTTTATGTTCGTAGTCTTGCTTTGAGACGGTCGAGTAAAGAGAACGGCTAGTACTGTTGCAAAACCTTGTCAAGGAGGTTCTTAATTGGATCTATCTAATCACATGTACGATATTTAATATCGTGTAACAGTCTTCACCGACTAGAGGTAAAGAAGCTACCGATTTAGGACGAATGTCAAAGCCATTCAGTCCGTGTCTATGTTTTTGTCTCGAGAAGGTGGCGTTACGGTGTACTCAGCAAAGTCAGAGATTCAAAACCAGATACTCATGCTTAAAGACATATTCAACAATTAATAGTGTGAGCATGTGAATGAAGACAAAAGATCGCAAGATGGCAAAGACAAGTCAAGGATGATTTTAAGATCTCAAGATCAAAAAGACAAACTCGAAAGACAACGACAAAGGCTCAAAGATCACAACATTAAGGAACGAGACTACTAATACATGTTCAAGACTCGTTTATGGCGAGATTTGTAATCTCTAAAAATCTCCAAATGACAAAGGGTCATGACCTCTCATTAGGGGAGATTGTTAGCCTCAAAATATTGAGTCAAACAAGAATGTTTGGTCATATGTTTATTATGTATCGTATTTTAGAACGTTTTAATAGGTAGTAGGTTAGTCGTGTTTTACGGGCTTAACTTTAATCTAAAGTTCATTCATAAGTAACTAAAGCCTATAAGGAAAGCCCGACCTATTAATATATAGCCCATACAAGCCCGCATGTGGGTGGACTATATATACCCTCCTCCTAGCATGTTAGGAGGAGGTTGGTTCATTTTATATTATCTCTCTCAATCTAATATTCACCAAGTTTCCAACCATTCTCTCTCTTTTCTCTCTCTACTTTCTTTCTCTAGAATTCATCTATCTTCTATCTATTTTTCTTGTTTAATCATCACTAAAATAAGGGACAACAGCGGATACTTACAATAAAGAAAAATAGAATGCTAGGGCTTCTACTGGGGCTTATGGACTATATATTCTTAACAACTCTTCAAGAATTCTTGGAACTTCTTCTAAAGCTTAATACTGATCTTAGGAATATCCTAGGGATTCAATGTTGGTATAGGAACATAATTTATAGATTTTTATAAGTGAAAGTGAGGGATGAAGAAAATATGAAGCATAAGGTACCTATTTATACTAGTTTCAATCCTTAAACTCTAAGTTTTGCATCTAAACGTGTAAGGGCAGCAAGGTGGTTACTAAGGGAAGGTAGGGATGATTCATAAAGTCTAGGATATGATTGATACAAGCTAGTTTGAAAGTCCTCCAAGGCTTAAGGCCTTAAGGAAGCCACAACATGAATTAGATAGGAACAAGGATGTGTCAAATATAAGTAGCTTATACACCTACTTGAAAATATCTCAAAATATCTATATGATCTGATCCTAAGTTTAAATTTAGGAGGGAAAGCATTTTGAATGGTTTTTGGAGGGAAAAATCTAGTCAGATATGAAACTAAGGCTTGTAACTTCGTAATTCTTGTAATGAGGGGTTTAGAAATGTAATTAGTGATGGATTAGGATGTAATTAGTGTTTACACATTGTAATTAGGAAGTTTGGGTCCTTGGTTTGAAGTTTAACAAAGGTTTAAAGCGAAATTCAAAGAAAACCTAGTCAGATTAGGGTTTCTAATGATTTATGGTTAAATCCTTGTTTATGTCATCATTCTTGATTTATCTAATGATCTATACTCAATTTATGTCTCCTACATTGTCCTTAATATGTTCATGAAGTCTCGACATTAGTTTTACTAAGTTATTCCAAGTAAAAATGTCTTAACGGTGAAAATACATATTTTCACCTAATTTATAAGCCATGCATTAAAATGTTGTAATTTATGATTTAGAGTACTTATAAATTATCTTATGATGATATTATAACCTAAATGTAATGCTATTGAAGTTTGTCCACTTGTCCTAAAAGACTACACATTGATTCCAAGTGAAATGGGTAATATAGGGGTTTTTAGGCAATTATAGCTAAGTGAATTATACCTTGGGTTATTTGTGTTTATATCATTTCCTTGGCTTATTATAGGGCTTATATATTGTGTTTAAGGTTTATAAAGATTTTACACACCTAGTTTAATGAGTTATATAGGTTAATCATATCTTAGGAGGTAATAGGCTTGATTAGAATCCTATGTTTTTAAAACTTGTACTTTGGGCTTTACTTATTTGTACATTGAATTGAAGTAAAATATATTCTTAGTATGATACTTAGTTGAGTTTTATAATTGGTTACAAAAGATTAGGCTCTAACTCATTGTGAAATGGTTTCTAGGTGCTAATATTGGTTACTAGGTCTTAATACTTATACTTAGCTTTAAATGGTTTGTACTTAGTATTCTTGGATGAAATTACACTTCCAAATAATAGTTTACATATTTTTTATGATTCTTGATTACTTATACATATGTGTTGTATATTCATAGTTCACAATTCTTGAGTTTACAACTCATTTATAGGGATTCTAGGGTTTCTAAGGAAATTTAGGGCATCATATTTATATTTGAGATGTTCTCATTCATAATGTACTTATTAGATTACTTTTTAGAACTTAGACTTGATATGTACATTGTGTTTGCAACATAGGAATATGTTGAAATAGCAGCTCAGGTTGTGAGAATCCATTCATCTTACCAAGTAAGGCACAAAAGCAAAAATTTATAGTCAAACTTTCATATTCATACAATCATAGCACATAACACATATGTGAAAATTGAGGATTATCACAGCCAACAACGAGGTATGTGGTGGTACACATCTTGATCAGATCGTAAAAACAAATGAATCGACTAGTACTTTGAACCCAACAGTTAGCATTAAAATGAACATAATATGGTAAATACATAAAAACCATCATACCCTTGGTTTTAATAGACGCACCATCATCTTCTTGATTATCTTCAATTGTTTGTGTGTTTTTAGCGTGTTTGAAATGAGGGGGATAGGTTGTTATTTATTGACTTTTGAATTAATGTGTGTGGAATGAGGGGCCTGGGGTTTCTTTATTTTGTGACAGTTTATAATGGATAGTTCATTGTTGAAAGATGAAAAAATATGATAAAAGGACGAGTTTTTGTGTTTTAGTTTGTATAACTTACGTGTTTCTTAATAAGTACAAGTTTCTCTTTTATTTTATTATTATTTTATTTTTCCTTAATTTGTTAAAATGACCAAAAAATCAGGTTGCTCAAAAAAAGTTGCCAAAAAGTACTAGTTGCTCACCCAACATATACCTTACACATACCTGACAAATACCTTACGCATACGCACTTTTTATCAATATTTGTACTTGGATACGGACACATGATAACCTCTTCACCTAATCCTACACAGTTGCACAGTTTCCCTGACGCCTTTTATTAAAAAAAAACTTTATTTTGAACCCATTATAGACTAGCCCCTCTTAAAATGGTCTATTTTTGCAATTTTCCCATCTTTTAACCGACTCTTTGAAATTCAAAGGACTGAATATAAATACCAAGAGTAAAGAAGCCATATATATAAATACAAAAGTAATCCCCAAATAAAGAGATCAAACTCCGAGAACCATCTCAAGAAGTATAAGTAATAAACCAGGGCCGTCTCATGGATTTCGGAGGCCCTGTGCCATAACTATTTGGAGGCCCGACTAATTATCAGTCTCCATATTATCGACATTAGCATCGCGACACTCCCATCATTACTATTCTTATTGTCTTATTGCCGATATCAACATTTAGATTCTCGCTTGTAACATTTAACTTTATTTTAACATATCTATGCAAAGATCCGAATTCTTTTTATTTGACTTTTCAATTTTATTTTTCTGTAAACGCATTGAATGTCGAGACAGGGGTGTTCTCTTTGGTGGCATGAGTTCTAAATCACGACGAAACAATAATAATTCTCTAATTAGTACTATAATTCTAGTATTTTACCTTATTTTATGGATACATAACATTTAATATTATATAATTTTTATGTTAGATTAAATGATTATTAACTAATATAACTAATAAAAAAAGTGATACAATCAATAATAAAAAGCTTGGAACATTATTATTCTATTCTAAAAAAGCAAAAATACATATAAACAAAATTGATTAATCAATATAATAGGTTTTGGTGTGTACCTGTAGTTATAAAGAGCCCAAGATCAAATGATATATTGATTCATAATTATCGCCGGAAGCCAATTTAGCAAAAACACCACTGGTCCCCACTCCTCACCGAACAGTTTTTTTCATTTTATCAAGTATAGGGGACTTTGGTAGTTTTGTACTTTTGGTATATATGTATTATTATATTGGGCCTGGCCTACTCCAGTTCAAATACATAAATTACCCACTTACTTGTATTATTGATAACGAGAATTTATACTACTAGTACATATGATCTGCAGGAATACAGACAACACATATAACAAAAAATTTAAGTTTTTGGAGGCCCTTATTTTTGTGTGGCCCTGTGCCATTGCACATGTGGCACTCCCATACAGCCGGCCCTGTCATAAACCCTAAACAGACATAAAAATGTTGGATAACATCCATTTGAAATCCAAATGGAAATCATTAAAAGGCTTCCTGATGTCGAGTAATTGATGCGCTTTAGGTCGGTTTTCGAAGAACGGAAATATTTCATTGACAGCCCTGAGTGCATTGTTGGTTACAATGTTCGCCTCAGTCAGCCGAATCATTTTATTTTAAGGTACGTTGATGTCGATTATTTTGAGGAAAAATTAGTATCCTTTTTAGACGATAATAACACTTTTACCCAACAACATGACTCTCCTCCAATAGTTTATGACCTCTTTCAAAAGATGAGTTTTCAAAAGTTATTGGTACCTCTCATGGCTTATGGCGTTTATACTATCATACTGGCTCTGGAGACTATGACTATGGACAAAGGATACTTGCTCTTTGGAACCCGTCAATAAGAAAATCAGTTGGTATTGGTGTCCCTTATAATATCTTCGACTCGCCCGTTTATAAAGCAACTGTTTTTGGTTTTGGGTTTGTCCTGTAGCTTGTGATCGTACCATTGTCAAGATTTCATTTGTTGGTTGGGATGGTATGGATAGCATGCCTTAGCATGTTGAATTTTTGACATTAAGCTCAAGTGTTGGGAGATGGCCGGAAGTGTTTTGATGATTTCTACTTGGATTTCACTTGGTATCTTGTCTCCTGACATTTTGAGGGTTTTACTACAAAAGGTTTTTGAATGGGATGACAGAAAAGGTTGCAATCCGATCACCAATTCCAGTGTTCGGTTCATGTTATTGACTTATTTTCTTATATTTGTACTCGACTACTAGTAAAAAGTTTTATTAGACATGTATACCGGTGAAAATCGCCTACCGATTAACGATATGTTAATTAATTTTCGATGATTTGATCGGATTAATCCAATATTCGAACACATGACCCGATAACTTGATTAGGTTGATAAGATGGTCGAATCCCTAACTTGGTGATTCGTTTGAGTTGACTCGATTGCTGAGTCTGTGACCTAATATCTCGATTAAGTTGATCCGGTAATTGAACTCGTAACCAGATAACTAATATAATAATTTTCAACTATACATTAAGAAAACTTTCCTAGATCCTAATACTAATCCGTATTGCTCCTTTATTTTTACTCGGGTTTACGAGAATCAGAATAGTGAAGAAGGATGTAATCGTCTTACGAGCTAAATTACTCAATTTAGATGCGTGTTTTCAAAAATTAGGATAGTGAATACGGATGTAATTTTAGATTTGGTGAAGTTCTTTTCTAGTTCTATTAGTGTTTGAGAACTTGGATAGGGAAAAAAGATGTAACAAATTATAATATGACGAGGTAAACTTTTCATTTCAAAGTTTACAACAATCCTATTGGAACCCTTTTCAAACGAGGTTTAGAAACGGTACCACAAGCCATTTATATTTATATTTATACTACATATTAAATATCGCAAGAAACGATGTCGTTTAGATAGTTTGGAAGTCATTTGAAGCTTTGCTTTGTGTCATTTTAAGAAGAAAAGTAAAGTCACAAAATCCTTTAAGAAAACAAAATTCAAAACACACCCTTACACTTTGTGACATATTACAATAAATGCTTGCACTTTCAACTTTTTATGAAATTTTAATATAACAAATTCTACATATAGGACGTATAACTATCGATTGACTCGAAAAAAATACTATTGAAAAGATAATCGAATTACATACTAAACGAGCCTAATATTGCAATGCTTCGAAAATACGTATAATTTTATAAATGTTTACACTTAATTAACATATTTTAAAAAATTCTTATGACAATAATCCTTGAGGTTATTTGTTCTTTGCAAAGTCAGTTATCTTGAACATATTTTTTTTTCCATTATTAGTACATTGCAACGTTAGTTTTGAAATCTTTGCAGCAACGCGCGAGCTGTATACCTCGTTTTAATTAAATAGTTACAGCTTAAAACCAAAATTGACTAAACATGTGATCACGTATATAGCCGACTCTCGAGTACTACCCGCATCCGATCCATCAAGAATGGATTAACACATCGACATTGGCCCAGCAGGTCCAGTGGAAGGCCGTCACACGCAGTCTTGAGTGGGTCGCGCCATAGCCGCATGCGGTTAGGATCAGACCGAGTGACAGTTTAACTAGAACTACAGTTTACCTAAGATTAAGAGGATATCACTATCATTAAATAAAAGATAAGAATCTTGTGTATATAATAATTAACCTCTTATTGGGCCGCATGATTCGGAAAATCCGACTAGGGTTTCATTGGGTATAAAAGGAACCTTTCGGTTCCATTAAAGGTACAATTCTCATAATCACTAAACCCTACCGATTACTAATCACAAACCGATTACTTACTCTCACGCCAGAGTTTAATCGTGAGTAACAATCTCACGATAAGCTTAACAGTGCTTTGCTTAGTGCGCAGGATCCCTCAATACATGATTCACTTCGCGTAGAAGCCGGGGCCTCAGTACCCGAATTACGTCTAATTCGGATCGTTAGTTTTTTTTTGCTAATTTTCTCTGATGATGTGATAAGTTTTTTATTATTTCATTATTTTATTTAATTATTATAATTTAATATCAGTTAACTCGCACTACAACAAAATCAATGTTAGGGTCGGACGAAATTTAGGGTCGAAATTTTCGACCCTAAATTAAGGTGGGGGCCCACACATTTTCAACCCAAAAGAGCCCAAAAAGGCTGGTCAAAAAGCAGGTGGGACCCAGAAAATTTAGGGTCGAAATTTCGACCCTAAATTAAAAGTTTTAAATAATTTTAATTTATTTGTTATATAATTTATTTTTAATAATTAAAAACAATTTTAAAAGAATTAAATTTTAAATTTAATAATTTAGGGTCGAAATTTCGACCCTAAATATAAAATTTAAAATAATTTTAATTTATGTATTATATATTATATTTGTAATAACTAAAAATAATTTAAAAAAAAAAATTATTTTTAATATTTAAAACTTTAGGGTCGAATTTTCGACCCTAAATTTAAAATTTTAAAAATTTTTCACGAAAAATTTAAAATTTCACACGAAAATTTTTCACGAAAAATTTAAAAAATTCGCGGTTTATATTTAGGGTCGAAATTTCGACCCTAAATTATTAAATATATTTTAATTTTTTTTTTTAAGTGTTAATGCTTTTAAAATATTAATATATGTATATATTTAGATAATGCAGTAATAGCTAAAAATAATTAAGTCTAAGCAGAACTAAAGCTGTGCAAATAACTTAGCAACTACAAGAACATAACAAGTTCATCAATTACAGCACAAATCCAGAAAGATCAAGCTGGTTACCACTATGAAAAACCAACTAGACTACAAATGACTGTACCCATTGTTTTAGTGCTTTCATTAGTCCCACTATTGATGGTACTAGTTTTAGTGCTTTCATTATGTACCCATTGTGAACAGGAAGATGATAATAGATGTATGTGTGCCATCCATTTCGACCCTAAATTACAAAGAGTTTCGACCCTAAATTTTGGTCAAAATGTTTTTTGAAAAGTGGTGGGCCCCTTTTTTTCGACCCTAAATTACAAAGGGTATTTCGACCCTAGTTTTTTAGGGTCAAAAAGTTAGGGTCGACCACTTAGGGTCGAATATTTCGACCCTAAATATTAGGGTCGAAATCCCTTTGTATTTAGGGTCGAAAATTTCGACCCTAAACCCCAAAATTGTTGTAGTGTGATCGATTATTCTTAGTTATTTAATTTTATTAATGAAATTTTAAAATACGAAGCTACGAACACAAACGTTAATCTAATGACACAACACAAACGTATGTAAGGTGTTTTGTAACAAAAACGAAAATGAAGCTAGTGAACTGAAATTAGTCCGCATGTAAAACGCGGAACTTACAAAGTCTTGGAAATCTTTCTTACACACGAAGTTATAAACTATCTTTTTTTATATTCTGTAAAATCAATAATATAATGAACAAATCATACATCTCCCATCGTCGTTCACAAATGGGCGAATTAAACGATACAGCAGCAGCAAGCATCTCGGTCCTGCCAGAGGGCTGCATATCAGACATACTATCATTTACTTCACCTCGCGATGCCTCTCGAGCTTGTGCTATTTCTAAAACATTTAACATGGCAGCAGATTCTGACGCTGTTTGGGACCAGTTTCTCCCACCAGATTATCGTGAAGTCATTGCTAGGGCTGTTTCGCCCGTTGTCTTCCAAACTAAAAAGGAATTGTATATGTACTTATCTAAGTCGTCGCATCTACTTCTTGATCGTGGCACTTTGGTTAGTTATTTTTCATGTTACGTTAATTTATTTATTTTTTCAAAAAAGATTGTTGGTAGGAAAACTAGGAGATCGGTTTAAGATGTAGGCGACTTGTATGTATGATAGTCATGTAGCTATATATTTATCGTGAATAGTTAATGTTTGGTTGATCAATCGACTAAATACATTTACCGGGGTGCTTTTAGCAGTGACTTCCCCTAGTCTCCTCTTTTAGGGTTTTATTCACGCTAAAGAGAATGCTTATTGATGCCTCAGTGGGCCACTAGCAAGTGTTGTTCATGCAACGAATCACTCGAGCGAAGACTTTGGTGCCCTTGATTGAATTTTGTAATATTGTTCTTGATACATCATGGCTTTTTTTTTTCATTTTTGAAGTTTATTACAAGGATGATGAAATGTAAAAAATTTCTAACCCGGGTCAAAAGGTTTTTGGTGTTAATGATATTAGCGAAATGTGTCTGAAATTAGAGATCAGGAAATTAGCAAACCACAATAAATCAATTCGAGAATGTGAGAAGTATATGGTTAAAGCACAATGACACCAGGATTAGTTCACTGAGCATCCACTATGGTGCTTTATAAAGAGGTTTATAAAATCTTAAAGAGGTCTGAAAACTTGTTCACCATAGTAAGCATCCATTTCAAACTTGGTTTTTATGAAGAGGTCTAAGATATTGAACCTCTTCATATTTTAATGCATGTGTTTATGTGATAGGTTTATAAAATATTAAAAGGTTTAACCATAGTGAGGATAGGTTTATAAAACCAAAAATTTAAAAAATTAATGACAAAATTCAATTATAAACCTTTTTAAAAGTTTAACATAGTGGATGCCCTCAGTTGAATGAATTTTATAACTTTTCGACGAATGGGTAGGTAGAAGCCCTTTTGTATTTAATTGCCCAATTTGAAATGCTTAGCTTCAAACACCTAATTGACTTGAAGAACTATAATATTAAGATTTAACTCTGCTAATATATCATATGATCTTATAGTATATCATGTATAGGGCTTCAAGCTAGAGAAGGATAGTGGCAAAAAATGCTATATGTTGGGGGCAAAGGACCTGTCTATCGCCTGGTATGGTGACACTCGTTACTGGCAAAGGCAACATGTACCTGAATCAAGGTCTCTCATTTTTGCTTTTCTAGAATGTAGCTTCTTTTGTCTAAAATGATCTAAGCCAAGATTATTTACACATTTTACCATTGCTTTAGATTTGCCGAGGTGGGAGTGCTTAGACAGGTATGGTGGCTTGACATCTGCGGCATAATACCAAGTGTGATGCTATCACCAAAGAGTACCTATGTGGCATATCTTGTGTATCAAATTAGTGGGGTTTCAATGGGACTTGATGTGCCTGCAAAATCAACTGTCAGTTTTGGTGGGATAAGAAACGAGACCTCTAATGTTTATCTTAAACAGCCACGAAGATGGCCACGTAATGAGGCACCGACACATGTAGCTCCTACTACAAGAAAGGACGGTTGGATGGAGATCGAGTTGGGTGAATTATACCACGATGATGGAGATGAAGGTGATGTTGAGATGAAGTTTCAGGAGCATCGGATCTGTAAAAGTGGTCTTATTGTGGAGGGAATTGAGCTCCGGCCTAAATAGTCCTTTTAAATAGATTATTCTGGATAAAACTGAGACTTATAGACAATGTATGAAATCATGTGCTGTTTGGTGTGGTCTATATATTTTCCATGAAAAGAACTTCAAATAAGGCTTTATGAGGCAGTAAATTAGAACATCCAATTTTTTTCAATTAGTAAGGTGTGTATTGAGTCCTGTAGAGTAAATTTACTTCAAATGGGTCGACTATGAAATGCAGGTAAAGATGAAATGGGTCAAACATTCAAAAGTTATTTTTGTGCTAAGATTAGACGAGTACTCGCATATAACGGTGAAATTACCTGACGATGGACAATCAACAATATTCGATATTGTGCTATGATTAAATTTTAATTCCAAAAGATCGTAACATGCGAAAGTTTAACTATATATAAAATCTTGAATAAAAAATTGGGAAAAAGGATGGTTTAGTAAATGTATGTGTAACCCAAGTGTGTGTTGGCAAGCATTTGTAGTCCATAGGCATTAAATTTGTTTCATCATACAAATATTTGTAAAAAAATTACATCAGGAAAATAGTTAAGTAACCGGAATGAAAGTGAACACAACCACCAAAATAGTTAAATAACCATAATGAAAGTGACAACACAACCACCAGATTTTTATTGTTTACCTTACGTAGAAATTAGATCCAGTAAGATGACATATGTTAGTCTCAACTAGGGCTGGGCATTTAGATCGGTAAACCGGATTGGACCAGAAAACCAGATTGGACAGGACCGATTGGGACCTGACCGTACAATTTCGGTCCGGTTCTCAGTCTGACGTTTTGGACTAGTTCGATCATCGATCGGATCCGATACGATTCGATCCTAGAAACCCCGTTGATTATGTTTAATAGGACCGGATTAGACCGAAACCCGACCTGGACCGGACTGAACTATTTAGATCCGGGATAATGGACCATTTCAGTCTTTGATTCGGTCCATTCTTAATCGATCTGATCTGGTCCAAACCTGATGCTTACCCCTAGTCTCAACAGCCTTTCTTGAAAATATTCAACATATAGATAATTAAAAATTAGTCTCTATGATCATTATAAAATAGAGACTTCTTTAAAAGGACATATAAAATGTTACAAACGTGGAAGGATATTGCCACTTTTATCTATGTTTGACCGATCATTATGATTTGCTGAAAACAAGCATGTATTAGTTGTTCTTAAAACATCTTCAACTCGCCAAATGTCATATGTGTCCACCTGTATACAAGTCAGCGAATGTTACGAGCAATAAGTGACGACTTAATCGTCGTGTTTTTGTAAGCTGAAACACAAGAACATACAAAGGGAATCTCAAATAGATATTACTAATATATACATTTATCATGATGTCTCTTACACACAAGTGTCTTTTTACACCTTCTTCATTCTCGCACCAAAAATCCACCACCCCCAACAATCTTATTAGTGCCACCGCAAAATGTTATCACCATCACAAAGAAGTCTCAAATTGTAGTTATGTTATTTTAGTGGCAGCCGATTTGTGTTCGAGTACGAAATATAGATGATCTAAAGTTTACTCGAATAGTAAGAAATCAATTTCTCCCTCATACTGTGTTTCTTTCTTGACTTTTAGTCTTTTATATACTTGATTGTACTAATATTATGAAATTTACCTTCTTTAACTTATATAAACTTGTAGAGCTAAAAAGATGAACGGTAAGTGGAAACTGAAACCTCATGAGTCGTTGACTTCGACGCAATCATGCACCTCATAGAAAGAGATGGCACAACGGTATGTCTTTTATAATCTCTCTAGGATCAACTTAATGAGGGGTTAGCTTCATTTGTGGTGGCATTATTGAAACGGTCACTGCTTTTAGCTCATGGGCTGATTAGCTTGAGCATTTGTTGTTTAATAAGGCATAAGCTTAACTACATAAGTTCATCAACCAAATGAAACTGAACAGATAAGATTTGTCATATTTCCATAAGCCTATAGAATAAGCTAACCCAAACACCCCAAGGTGAAAAATGTTAGTTTTTCAGGTTTCCAATGTTCAATTTAGCCCATAACCCCTAAAATTATGCTAATAAAAAGACCACTTAAATGAACATAGCAAGTCTTTAGTTTGGCTGCAGTTATTATGTTTAATCTAGACAGAGACATTAGAGACCATCTTTAGGATTACGTTTCATAGTATAACATGTCTAATATGTTTGATTTTTCCGTTTGCTATTTGAACAATGCAGAACCAGAAAACAATGTTTGGATTAAAAAAGTAAATGTATTTTTGAAACACATAATCAGTTTTGTAGTAGATACTAACCACTAGATATGTGGAGTAGTTATGGTCACAAACTTACAATACGACCTCTAAGACTATTGGTACTACTTAGTAGCAGTAACTAGCTAATCTATAACAGCCTAACAGCCTCTACTTTGGTCTTACATGTCACATGTGAACATTGGTAGTTGGAATTAATCTGTTTTGTTTTGGTATAGAGCGAGTATCAGCTATGCAAGTTTGCAAATAAATAAGCCGAAGTTGCTAAGCTTTTTCCCAAAAAATCACATTCTTTTGCCATAGTATGTTGATTTGTATGGTACATTGGATGAAATTGAACAACTTACTAACGACATTGATGAAATTGAGCATCTTTATAATCGTTCTTAATTAAGACTTGCTATGTTCATTGAAGTGTTCTTTGTGCTTAATTGGATGAATTTGGTGGGTTCGTGCTTAATTTTTGGTTCAAAAATCAGATTTTCTAATACTTTTGTTAGATGGGTCGAGTTTGATCATTGGGGTTCGTGTTTGATTTTGTAAAATACCCAAGAAATGAGCACAACATACAACTCAATTGCATTGTCACATGTTTCACACAAAATTGATGTTAGACATGCATGACTTAAGAGAATAAGTGATTACATGATACGGATAATCATAGTCACTAAGATGTAATGAAACATGAATAAAAAATAGTTATAAATGTGCTTATGCAGTTTCAATGGATAATAGAAAATGCTTAGTAGTAATTTCTGATTACTGATAATCTAATTGACTGAAATAGTGGATGTTTTGTAACAAGAAATGAGTTTATGGTACTTCTACTTTATCAGGAAACCATGGGCAAATGAAAGGTACACCGACTTTTGTTCTTAAATGGTACCAGTATACTTCAGAAATTTATAGGTGAGAACTAGAAAAATTCAAAAATGACGTCAGTATTGACAGCATCATTCTTCGTCTTTAAAGACGGCAACTGATGCTCTAAGAAACTAATGAAAGGTGCGGCTTCAGTATGGCTTCGATGGTAAGCTTCTTTATGTTTGTTTATTTCTTTTCCTTATTTGGATTATTAATATGATATAAGTTGTACATGATTAAATGTTGATGTATAAGCGATTTGCAATAGCTTAGTTAAAGGAATACATTCTTTGAGATTCCTTTGAAGTGCTTATTTGTTTATTTTAAGTAAATATAAACCCTTTTATTAGCTATCCAAACAAACCCTTATCTGTTCAGAAAGCAGTAACCATCGGAACAGAATAGCAAGCGCCCTGAAAAGAGGAGGAAACGTGTAGATCAACCTAGAAAAAAGAAATAGATTAATCGGTACATTTATTGTAATGAATCATAATGACAGCATTCACAGGTTTCCAAAAGGTTAATCTGGGACGACACTTGCTGACATTGATAACCAAAAGTCACAAGTAGCGAAAAATTCACATCTAACTTTCATTCTTAACGCAATCTTATCTCTTAGGGGTTGCTTGGGTTACTTATTAAAACCACTTATAAAGAGAATGTTAACGAATTGGTTACTAAAATTGTAGCTTATAAGGGTCGTTGGGAATGCATAATACGAATATATAGAAAACATTGGTATATATATTGCATTTTTGGATTGTTTACTGCCCCTAGAAAACAAATGAGCGTACAATAAGTAATGATCTTAATTGGTTACAATGTGTGTTAGGCTGTAATGATCTTAATTGGTTACAATGTGTGTTAGGCTGTTATTGTATAGACATGATACAAGCGATATTACCACAAATTAGGGATGAGCATTTGGACCGGAATCCCGAAACTGAACCGGAACCGTACCGGAATCGTACCGATTCCCGATATCCAAATCCCGTTCGATACGGTACCGGTACTACGAAATAAGGTGAAAAGTTTTTGGTACCACTAATTCGGTACGGGATCGGTACTGATACCGTGCTCATCCCTAACACAAATTGAGGAATTTCCAAAGTTATTTACTCTATGAACATGTGATGTATTAAAAGAACCGTTTTAGAATCAACACTACCATGTATCACTGTTGTTTGCAGTTCTAATTTTCATAGTCAGATTACCTATGAACATGTATTAAAACAATTTTTTATTTTACATTGATGTATACAAAGATTTTTTTTGAACGGCCACACTTTTATACCAAACAATCCTCACAACGAGGAAAAGAATACAAAAATAGCAGATTTACAAGAAGAGAATCTGCAAAAAAAGAAAGAATACAAGCTAATACACCAAATACCTAAACAAACCCAAACGAGCTACATTAGCTACATAATCAGTGTAAGATAGAAAGATTGAATTGGTTCCTTTGCTTGCCAGATATTAATATGACAACTTTATGTGTTCATTAAATTCTTTTCTTTATTCCCATGTGTATGTGATTGAATTGATTAGTTCTCGATACATAGAATAAAAGAATTGGCAAGTTAGCTACATATAAAAAAGCGAACTTTCTTCAAAAATAAAAAACTTGAACAAGCAACATCTTTGGCCCTTTATTTGGCTTCTGGACTGTTGATAAGTTTAGGTAGTTGTATCCAGGTTACCCACACATTATGTACGAGAACGGGCAACCAACAAGGAGCTAATCATTTCATGGTTATCTTTTAACAGATAGGTTTATATAAGCATACAGACTTTTATTTGTAGCCATTGTGTTTTAGACGATTGGTTTATAAGCTTCTTATGTAATATTAATATCTACTATCTAACGTTATGTTGATTTTCATTATGTTCCAGTTACCAGACCACGCTTATGTTTGATCCCTTACGGACGCAAAGTAACAGATTCATGTAAACGCACCGCAGCGAAGTGCGGGTATCAAAACCTCGTTTATTAAACAAATATTATAAATTTGTAGTGTCAGGATTCGTTGTTTGAATATATCTATTAGTTCTTCTTCGTATACTCGTATTATCCTAGGCTGGTTTTTTAGTATTTACTTAGCATTGCATGAGATTTATATTTGTTGTTTCTCGATGACAAAAGCTATTTTGCATTCTTGTTTTTTTGGTGGAAACCAAAGGATAATCTTCACCTTCATTTATTTTTGATCTAATAGTGTAAATTAACCTTCATTGGCGGATGTATCTAAGTTGTAAATATGACGAAGTAATGATTTATCAGTAGTGATATTTAACTAGCAAAAATCAATGAAATATCACTGTTAATAACACAATGAAATATCACTGGGATATTACGCAGTAACTATGTTAATGAAATATCACTAGTGACGTTTCATTGATTTATCTCTAGTGATATTTCATTGTTTTTATCAGTAACGAAATATCATTTGTGATAACCGATTTTCGCCATATTTACAATTTAATCATTCCGCCGTTTTTTTTGCAAATTTTGGACATTTTGGCAAAAATGGTCCCTCCGTTTTTTTTAATCTTAGGTAATGGATGGCTAGAATTTGTCCCTTAGATTACACCAAAAAACAAGTTTCCAAAATAACCGATTTGTGGTGGTGGCTATTTATTGCTAGAAATTGATTACAATAGTGCTTTTTGGGTAAAAAGTTCCTCAAGTTAAGGGTGTAAGCGAGTCGAGCTTTTGACGAGCTACTCGAGCTCGAGCTCGTTTAACTCGAGTTCGAACTTAATACTCTCGAGATCGAGCCGATCTCGAACAAATCTTAGTGTTCACTTAATTTGACGTGTCGAGCTTTGAAAACTAATATTAGGCTCGGCTCGCTCGAAAACTTGTTTAGTTGTCTCGAGCCGAGTCAGCTTAACGAGCCGAACAATCTATTCGAGCTTAAAGAGCCGAACGAGCTATTCGAGCTTAACATGTTAATGATAAATCTATAATCATATAAGCTACATACACTTTAGCTTAGTCATTAAGTATTAGTATCATTTTAATAATCATAAACGAGTTTTCAAGCTCGAGATTTAGTTAATAAATGAGTCTATCAAACTATATCTTTTATACTAGAAGTTAGTCTAAAAAAACAAATAAAAATCGTAAACAAGCTTCGAGCTCAAGATCGAACAACAAAAAAACATTCGAGTTCGAGCTCGAGCCAAATTATAAAATTTATTTGAGCTCAAGCCAGGTAGTTAATAAACAAGCCTAATTCGTTTAGGCTAAAATTCGACTTGGCTCGGATCGTTTACACCTCTAGGCTAAGTACTTTCATAAAGAAATTTAAACCATACTAATTAACTAGAAATAGCAAGTTAATAAAATTAAGAAAACTATTTTTTCAAACGCCTTTGAATTTTGATGGTCAAATTATCAGTAACAAACTGAATATGATCATAATTATTCCGTCCATCATACATATCATCATCATACGAATCGTAGTCGGGGCATCTCTTCATTTCTATAGCAAGCTTCTAGTAACATATCCAATAATGGCGTTTTAATTGCCTGAAAATTTGTCATTTCATTATCTACATATGTAATTTCATCTTCACTATCATGATCTACCATACATTTACCTTTTTCAAAGGTTTACCATCATCACTCACAAGTGCACATTTCTTTTCTAATAAATGTTTTTCAATCCAATTTAATCTTATCCATTATAGGGGTAGAATTTGCCCTTCTTCATTCATACCAGACGTGGATGCCTTACTAGCCGATTCCACTTTCACATCAACCAAGTGATCACCATTTAAAGCACCAAATGAGTTACTAACAGAAACAAAATGGTTACCTAATGTTTAAACATTCATTTTTCTTGTCATCTTTTGTTAGTTTCCTTGTGTTACCTTCTTGGTACTCACCTCATTACATGGTTGACAACCCTTGTGTTGGAACACGGTGAAGGTTTTGGTGCCTCCATTACCACCTTTTGTTTTAAGGTGAATCTCATAGTTGCTACTTTTGTTTTACAATAGTTTGGGAAGGATACACGCTCGTTTATAAACTTGTATACATAGTTATTTACAAATATACTTATATAAATCAACTTATAGAAACACCCTCTTAGTGATAATTTTGGAAGGTCCCATTATCGACACTTATTCCCGTTACTATTTGAATAGTTATACATCTATAATACATTATAAAAGCCTCATCTTCAATGTTGGAAAAAAGTTGAAAATTCAACAATTTCCTATATACAATTGTTACAAACCATGTGTTTGAGATTCATAGCAAAATATAGAAACAAAATTATGAGTGTGTTTAGTTGTAGAAAATAAGAGTTTTCTAGAAAAGTTTTCTAAGAAAACAAAAAACCTGATCAAAAAGAGTATTTTCTGAAATTTTTCTACTGGACACAGGAAAGATGTTTTCTCATGTTATAACTAACATTTAGAGAACTTGGGTTTAAAGTTCTCTAGTTTTCTAAAATTTTCCTAGAGAAAGAAGAGCTACTCCATTTTCAAGGAAACTAGAAAAGGAAAACTAAGAACACTGGAAGTCCCAAAATATGCCTATTGTAATACTATAACTCGAATACAAGGATAACACTTATACTGTGTTCTCAAGTTTACTTTAGGAGAGAATGGAAAGGGAAAAGTGTTGGTCCCTTGTAATTAGTACTATACTTAATTATACTAAGTATAGTCCTAACCCATGGTTAAGTAATGCAATAAACTTTATACAAGTAAGTAAATAACATAAAGGTTTTCAACGTTTAACTCTTAGCTTTATTAAAGAATTATACCCTATTGTATACGAAGCTACAATAGTGATTGAATAGACAATGTGTGTTTTTGTGATCTCCTCACTAACAAGCTAGTCCAATCCTAACGATTGCTAAGCTTGACGATTCTATCAACAAGAGTTTAGAACTCAAGGGTGTGATCGTGTTTGGAGGAGAGAAAACTTATTTGTGAATGTCTAAAGCATTAAGTGCACAAAACTATTTTCTCTCATTTACAAGCATCCTATTTATAGAAGAAAAATTGGGTAGAAGACAATAATTGCCCATGTGCAATTCTTGTCTTATTGGTATAGTGTAGTATCTTGTCTTACCCTATTCTAAGTAGTAAGACGTAAGTCCTTTACACTTGTCAGTGCCCCATCTATCCCAAAAGGGTAAGTCACGCTAATTGTGTGATGTACTTCATCTTGTCACAATTCAACTTATCCCGCCTTTACTTCAGTCTTGGAGAATGCTTGTTTTCTTCAGGGAGATCGTATGGGGTTCAGTGAGTCTATTGCCACAACTCACTGAACCCATCACCTTCTTCTTCGTCATAGAAGACATTCATTGAGCTTCGCCTCTCTGAATGCTTGAGTCTTCCTTTTAGACTCAGTCTAGGAACTCGAAGGCAACTCACTGAGTGACTGTTCACTCAGTGACCTCGTTATGTTCAAGGTTAATAATTCACTTAGGCTGATTGTTATTCAAATCCTTTAGGGAGGTCATTAGGTACTGAATTGACCTAAAAATCTCCCCCTATTTGGATATAAAATTTGCCTAAGTGAAATTGTTATAAGTGAGCAAAGAGGCTTCTTCTTATTACAAACTATTCTACTTGATGAAAAGACTTGATATAACAAAGTACTTCATTTTCATTCATCATTACATAATACTGAATAGTCTCATACAAGAAACATAAATAAAAAAAAGATTACAGTTATTCAGGAATCCATTGCTTCCCTCTTCACCCTTGATGACTTTAACACATTTTCTTTGTCAGGCCTTCTAGCAATTATCTCCCTGAGCTTCTCAGCAAATCTTTTATTTTCATCAGTCTGAATTTGTCCAGCCATCACAAGGAAGATGAGAACACTCTCAATAGTGCATTTCCCTATGTCACTCATTCTTTGAAATGCTTGATCCCCAAATACATCAATGAAGAAGATACCCCACTCAGGATATTCTATAACCATGTTATTCACAAAGGGGAGATTTTCAGGGAGAGTACGATTGCAGTCTAACCAAGGGATCTTAGTCTCAGCTTCAAGCTCCACTCTTTTTCTCTTTCTTCCCTGAGTTTTGGTAGGATACTGTTCAGTTAAAGGAAGATCTTCAGTGATTCCTAATTGTTCCTTCATCTGATTCAACCTCTCATATCTCTTACTGAGAGAGTTGAGTATCTCAGGGACACATTTGTTTGTTTTGGTCCTGAAGATCCTTCCCATTTCGTCCCACTCACTAAGACCGAAATCACCAAATGAAAATTTCTTCATAACTTCAAAGTTCATCTCATCATTGTTTCTGTAGACAGATACTAAGACTGATGTGGTATGAGGAATGATCTGAAGGTTAGTGATTGGTTCAGGCTTTCTTCTTTGGGTGACGACTTTGGTGTATTGGTCATACAGTTTCTTAAGTTGGGTGGTTCTTTGTTGTTGCTTTAAGACCATTTCATCCTGAATGGCCTTGAGTTCTTCCTCCTGCTTTTGGATAAACTCTTCTCCCCCTTTCTTGCTCAGCAAGACCTCAGGGTTACCACCTACTTCTTTCACAAACTTAGTGGATACCTTCAAGATCTCAGCCCTTGTTGATTCATTAGCCTTAGCCTACTCCACTCTATCTAAGTACACTTGGATTTGATCAGGAGTCATTTGGTACATTATTCCATTAATCTCATATGGTACCAAGATACTAGCATCAGGATCAGGCCTTATTTCTCTTGAAGCTTTTACAAGTTTCTTTGGTGGAGGTGTTAGGGTTTCATAAGCTATACCTTTGCCCCTATCTAACTTAGATAATGAGGGCTCAGGGTTGGGAGGAATTGAGTTTAAGGGTTGGGGTTGTGCTAGTCTTTCCTGCTCTCCCTCAGTGTGAGAAGGAGGTTCAGTCTAAGTTAACATCATTGGTGGCACATTCTCCCCCTCAAAAGTTGAAGGATCAGCCTGACTAATCCCAACTTTTGCCCTATGTGAGGGTCCTGAGGTGGTGGAGGATCCCTTGAAAGCCTGAAACATCTCAGTCACCATATCCTTCATGGACTGAGTGTCAGCTTTGATAGTCTGAACATTCTCCATCCAGAGTTGTCTTTAAGGACACATTAGCTTCGACATTAGAAAGAGCATGGTTGAGGAAGTTGATGAGCTTCTTCTCTTGATTTTCATGGCTATTGTAGAGCTGATGAATTCAATTTGGTTGTCTACCTGAATTCGCATATTCTCCTCAACCACATCAAACTTATCACCATATGCCCTGAACTCATCAAGAAGTTCATCAGCCGTTGAAGCCAAGTCTTCATGAACCTGAGTGACCTCAGCTTTCAAGGCTTTTGAAGCCAAGTCTTCATGAACCTGAGTGACATGCTTGAGAGTTTCTTTCAAAACTTTTTCATCCAGAACCACAGTCTGAGTCCCCAACGAAGAGGTGTCAAGTTTTGCCTCTTGGGAGGGCTTTTTTGGTACCTCAGGGGAGGGATCTTTTTGTTCGGAAGCCTCAGGGGAGGGCTTTTGTTGAGCCTCACGGGAGGGTTGTATGTCCGCGAACAAGGGTGGGGACTGTGGCTTCTGGTCTGATTGAGGAGGGGCCTGAGTTTCAGGTTCATCCCCATCCTCAATCATATCATCGTCGTCACTGAAACCTTGGAGTAACTCGTCAGGCTTCTCGAGTAAACTTATAAAATCTCCAAAGTTCAGTGAACCCTTAGGTTTATCCATCCCCCCTTCAAAAGAAGGTTTGACTTTGTTATCGTCACTCCCTACCCCAAATCCTGAGGCTTGGGATTTAGCCAACTAATACTCAGGGGCAGTTTGTGATTGATCAGTTGTGGAGGTAAGATCCCTATCAGCGGGGTGTTTTACCCATGGGCGTCCCTCTGAGTCTTTGGGATCAAGAGTGGTTCCCTCAGGCAAAGACTTTTGTTTTAGTGTGCCTTCATCGGGAGTTGTGGAGGTGAGATTCCTACCAGCGGGGTGTTTTACCCGTGGGCGTCCCTCTGATTCCAAGGAATCAAGTTTTGGGTCCTCAGGAAAAGACTCTTGAGCTAGTGTGCCTTCATTGGACTTGGTGGAAGTGATAGGCCTATCAGCGAGGTGTGTTACCCGTGGGCGTCTCTCTAAGTCTTTGGCCTTGGTTTTGACCTCAGGCAAAGGTTGTGATTTACGAATGCCCTCATCAGTCTGAGTGGAAGGCTGTCCCGTAGGAGAAGGTTGTTTGTTTCCTTCTCCATCAAGAGGACCAGTAGGTTGGCCCGTCGACCCTGACTGTGATGTATCAGGTCCTCCCGAAAGCTCTTTCCCTTGGGGTATTTGACGCTTGGTCTGAACAAGGGTAGTCTTTTTAGCCTTGGCCTTTTGGGTTGTGCCTCAGAAGCCTCAGGGCCCTGTGCCTTTGTTGGTTTGGTCTTTGGCACAGTCTGAGTCTTCTTGTTCCCCTTCTATGGTAAGAAGGGAATGGGAGACACGGATGATTCACGACTGATCACCTCAGTCATGTGAGCCGTCAATGCAATGGGGTTGACTTCAGATGGGTTCTTTGAAAAGTTTGTGGAACTCAGGATGGGAGTAGAAAAAACATTGAATTTTTCCTGAGTGTAAAGGGAACCCAGTAACCGTTCTAGGGCGCATGATATGAATCTTGGGTAAGAAACATACTTTTACCTAGACTCCTTCAGGAGCCTGGTTACGAGATCATTATAAACAATCTCTCCTATGTCAATCTTTAGTCCATTAATAAGACTGTAGATTAGCATCTGCTGAGTAGAATTAACTTGCTCAGTAGATGAATAGTTCCCACCGATCACCTGAATCACAAAAGTGACCAGGATCCTCCAAGCAATGGGGAAAGCAGTTTTGATCAATGGGGTTTTAGTCACAAGTAACTCAGGGACCCCGATTTCTTTTAGTCCTTTTTTAAGTGACTCCATGTCAGGATTTGCAACATACTTTCCATTGTTATAATCAAGTTCACTGGTTTGACAAAATGTTTTGAAGTCTAAAATCAATGGTATCTTCCCATTGTTTACAGTGAACATGATGACACAGTTCTTATGTGACTTGATCTCAGACCCCTGAGAACCTTCAGGCCCTTGGGTAGGGGTTACAACCACAACCGTATACCAGAATTTCCTGAGATATTCATGGTAGAAGACTGAGGGGGTTTTTGTAAAAGCATCAGCCCAATCACAGTTTTTTAAGAATTTGCAAATTGGTTTGTAGGCTGATACACTACTAGGCTAATTGAAATTTCCCTCATAGTTGTTTCCTGCAAAATGGACACCCTCATTGGTGAGATGTTCAGCCCGAGGGGCATATTTGATAGCCTTGGACATTGCCATTAAATATAGCTTTTAAAGATTTGAAAAAGGACAATGGCAATTTGTGGAGATCAAATCAAGACTTATTTCTTGTTATAATACAACAAGATTCACCAAGTGACCTAATGAGAACTTTTTCCTTATAAAAAGGATCAAGGGTTATAAACAATAGGTAACTTTGATTGTTTGTGCTATATAACAATAAAACAAGTGATCAATGTGATTGCCTTTTTACAAGAAACCTTTTCTGGAAACTCGTTTGAACACACACACTTTTTCTTTGAGAGAAAATTTCGACAGAGTAAAATTGCAAGTTCTTTATGTGTGTGTTTGTTTTGATTGTGGGGTATTTATAGGCTCGGATGTGAAAGAGATTTTATTTGTTATAATTTTTTTTCACATCCGCATTTAATGAAAGTGTACAAGTGGTCCCCCTATTTTCTTGGCAACTGTTCCATTACTGCAAAGATAACGCTTTTTGCACAGATGACGTGGGGTCACGTGCATTTGAAAGGACGTTTTTACAACGGATTTTTCTAGAAAAAGGGTAAGCACTTAATGCTTAGTGGGATACTTGACATGAGTGACCCCTTGACTGGTTTATGACAATTAATTGAAGGAATATATGTTCCTTATCTAATATTGTGACTCACCAACCTAGGACATTAAGTAACTAAATCCTTAGAGCATTTAGTTACATCACTTAATGTACCTCAATGTCAAGGGGAAGAAGATAAGAGATATTTACTCAGAGAGAGGATCAAGAATATACGTTCTACTGAATCCAATGTCATCAGGGGGTTTGATTAATCAATATTCAGCATACCAAGTTCAACTTTTAGTCTAGTGAACGTTGGTTCATCCAAAGGTTTGGTGAAAATATCAGCTAGCTGATATTCAGTGGGGATGAAATGTAATTCAATATCTCCTTTTAAGATGTGATCCCTGAGGAAATGATATCTTATGTCTATGTGTTTAGTCCTTGAATGTAGGACTGGATTATTTGAAATGGCAATTGCACTTGTGTTGTCACAAAAGATAGGGACTACTTTGTATTCCACATTATAGTCCCTGAGTTGACTTTTCATCCAAAGGATGTTTGCACAACAACCAGCAGCTGCCACGTATTCAGCCTCAGCAGAGGACATTGCGACTGACTGCTGTTTCTTTGCACTCCAACATACTAGCTTGCCACCTAGGAATTGACATGCACTTGAGGTACTTTTTCTATCCATGTTGCAGCCAGCATAGTTTGAGTCTGAGCATCCTTTAAGATCGAATCCTGAGCAACGAGGATGCCATAGACCTAGTGAGGGAGTACCCTTCAGGTACTTGAAGATTCGTTTAATAGCAGTAAGATGTGATTCTTTGGGATCGGCCTGATATCTTGCACATAAGATTGTTGAGAACTAAATATCAGGCCTGGTTGCAGTTAGGTACATTAATGATCCAATCATTCCCCTGAATAAGGTTTGATTGACTGGTTTACCAGTAAGATCAGGACCTAATTTGTTGGGGGGGACCATGGGAGTCTTTACTGAAGCACACTCAGAGATATCATATTTCTTAAGTATTTCTCTGATGTATTTTTCTTGACAGACTGAGATCCCTTTGTCCCCCTGTTTGATTTGTAGTCCAAGAAAATATGTTAACTTACCCATCATACTCATTTCAAATTTCTTTGTCATAAGTTTTTCAAACTTTCTACAAAGATCATAGTTAGTGGATCCGAATATGATGTCATCAACATATATCTAAACTAGTAGAACATCCTCCTTGGTTCTGAAGATAAACAATATGTTGTCTATCTTCCCCCTGACCAATTTGTTCATTACCAGGAATGTAGAGAGAGTTTCATACCATGCCCTTGGTGCTTGTTTCAGTCCATAAAGGGCTTTGTCATGTTTACAAACATGGTTTGGGAACTCAGAACTCTCAAAACCAGGAGGCTGAGCAACATAAACTTCTTTAGTGATCTTTCCATTTAGGAAGGCACTTTTTACATCCATTTGGAAAACTTTGAAGTTCATGTAAGTAGCATAGGCAAGGAAGATCCTGATGGCTTCCATTCTTGCTACAGGGGCGAAGGTTTCCTCATAGTCGATCCCTTCAAGTTGACCACACCCCTGAACAACCAGCCTAGCTTTGTTTTTAATGACAATTCCATCTTCAACAGTCTTGTTTTTAAATACCCATTTTGTACCAAGAGCTGATTTCCCTTTGAGAAGAGGAACTAGTTTCCACACTTTGTTCCTGAGGAATTGGTTAAGCTCTTCTTGCATGGCCTCAACCCACTCTGGATGTGTTAGGGCCTCTGAAACCTTCTTTGGTTCAATTTCAGAGAGAAAGTCTGCAAACATACATTCATGGGCTGAGGCAGCAGAGAGTTTAGCAGCCTGACTGCGTGTGAGCATCCCCTCAGATACATCACCAATTATATTTACAAGTTCTATATGTTTTTGTCTTGACCATCTGTCCTGAGGACTTGGATTAGAGCTTGTCGATGGTTGGTGATTATCAGGGACTAGAGATTCAGTACATTGTACTGGGACATCACCTCCTACTGAAGGATTTTCAGTAATAGGGGATTCGATATTTTCATCACTTGTCCCTTCAATGTTCTCATTGATGGCTGAATCATTTGATTCATGAGCTTGAGAAGTGATAACTTCAGGGACATGTTGAGGTGTGATTAAATTATCAATTGACCTATTATGAGGTGATATATGGAAGGATATATCAACATCAGTTTGATACTGCTTTGAGGGACAATGTTCATACTCATCAGGAGGATATCTTGATGAGTCATTGATCCTAATCTCTTCTATTGATTGATTTGTGAAGTTAATGGCATCCATACTTTCATCAAAGGTGACATAAAATGACTCCTCAATCTGTTGTCTCCTTGTGTTAAAGACCCTGAAGGCTTTGGAGACAAAAGAGTATCCAAGAAAGTATCCATCATCAGCTTTGGCATCAAATTTACCAAGATGGTCCTTTTGATTGTGAATGAACACAGGACATCCAAACACATGAAAGTAGGTGATATCTGGAATCCTTTCCCTGAATATTTCATAAGGATTCTTATCATGTCTTTTGACAATAATACATCTGTTCTGAGTATAACAAGCTATTTTTACAGCCTCAGTCCAGAAGTGTTTTGAAAGATTGGATCCATTAAGCATGGTTCGAGCAGCTTCAATGAGACTTCTATTCTTCCTTTCAGCCACACCATTTTGTTCAGGTGTGTAAGGAGAAGAGAAGTTCTGAGAAATTCCTTTCTCATCACAAAAACTCTCAAGATCTTGGTTCCTAAATTTTGTTCCATTATCAGTTCGTATTTGTTTAACTTTAGTATCATTTTGATTTTCTACTTGCCTGATAAAGGACATTATGAATTCAAGAGCTTGACTCTTCTTTTTCAGGAAGTATACCCAAGTGTATCTAGAGTATTCATCAACAATAACAAGAGTGTATTTCTCATGATTTATAGACATTGGACTGACTGGTCCAAATAAGTCCATATGAAGAAGATGAAGACACTTACTGATAGAAAAGTTTTGTTTTGGCTTGAAAGAAGCTCTCTTGTGTTTACCTTTTTCACAGGCTGAACAAGGCTTGTCTTTTGAATACACAAGAGAAGTTAGGCAAAGAACTTTGTTTTGTTTTGCAAGTTTGTTCATATCTTTTAAATTTAGATATGACAGTCTCTTATGCCAAAGCCAATTGACAGAGTCTTAGGCTTTAGCAAAGAAACATGCTCCTGAATTTGTTATAGATGATATGTCTAGGATATATACATCATTTCTTCTTGGAGCAGTCAACACAATTTCTTTGTTAGCATTGAAGATTGTACCTTGCTTATCATCAAACTGAACGATGTACTTAGCATCAAACAGTTGGCTGATACTGATGAGATTGTACTTCAGACCGTTTACAAATGCCACTTTTGAGAAAACTATTCCACCACATTTAATTGAACCATATCCCTCAGTAACACAAGATGAATTATCACTGAATACTACCTTAGGACCTGGTTGCTCCACGTATTTGTGCAGATAACTTTTGACCCCTTTCATACTTCTTGAACACCCGCTGTCTAAGTACCAGACAGGCTCCTTGAAGTGTTTCTACACAAATAACGAGGTGGATTAGTTTCTCTTGTGAGCCTACTTTTTAGTAGGCCCTTTGGCTCGAAGAACCTGACGTTTTTCACCTCGTTTGAAGTACTCAAACTCGACATGATCTGAGGTAGAATGAACATTGCTTCCACATGTTTTTCATCTTAGTCCGACTGAGGATTCAGTACTTTGAGATGACTCAGCTAGCATTCCTCTTCTGACCATGATGATTCTATTGTGTCCTAAGGTAGTGTGATCATTGCTTCCACAAATCTCACACTCAGGGTAATATACACAATCATCAAGTCTATGATCGGGAATGCAACAATGTGTGCATGGTGGGTAAGGCTTAGCCTTGTATTTTCTGGTTTGTTGTGAGGTGGGCCCATAGTTGTAAGGCTGAGCATTGTATCTTTTAGAATTTTTAATAGAAGCTATGTGCATCTCATGATCTGCTGTCCCGTGATCTTCACTTTTACATTTCATGCAATAGAGTCGTCAGTGGTGTGATTTGTATAGTGACATAGCTCATTGGTGGGTTTCTTTGTTTTAACTTTCTTAGAAGACTCAAGTTCATTTTTGTTACTTGTTGATGATTCAGGCTGTGAGGACACAGATGTTTCACCCTGAGTTTTAGAGACTGAGTTCAGCTTCTCTTCCATGAAAAGTTGGAACAATCTACTTAACTCCTCTTGATTTACAATAGGAGTAGATTTGACTTAGTGTTTGGGGGAGTCCCTAAGGGAGATATCGGTTCGGTTATCTTTTCAGTGACAGTTCCTGACTCAGTGTGATCTGGTATCACTTTTGAGTCAGGCTTTGTTTGTTCAATACAACCTAACCCAGCTCTTCCTCTAGGTGAGTGTTCTTGATAAGACAATGGAATTAGTTTAGAACATGGACTTGCTCCTTGAAGGTTTTTCAAAGGAGGTAGAAGAGTCTGACTGTCTTCAGCAACACTAGATGTTTCAGTGTTACTGACTTTATCAGTCTCTTCATTCAGGCCAAGTTTTTCATTAATAGTCTGAGATTCAGGAATTAATATTTTTCCAGTATCAAAGTTAGGCAAAACACTCTCAAGGTTTTGATCTTTCAACCCAGTCTTTTGACTTAGGAATCATTTCATGATCAAACCCAACTGAGGCAGGGAGAAATGACTTTTCACTCATTTCCTTAGTAGGTGCATTTTCAGTGAGTTGTCGTGCCCCAAGAATTTTCTTCTTTTGGGCAAGTATTTGACTGTTTATACACTGAGACGCTAAGGTAGAGCTATTTGTCCATTTCTCATTGATGCGTTTTTCTTCCTTAAGTTGTTCTTGAAGAGCATGATTGATTTTAGTAAGTTCAGTGTTCTGAAGTTGACAACTTACTGCTTCAAGTTTAGCTTGTTTCAAAACTAATAAATCTTCTCTACATTTGTTTAATTCAAAAACAAGTTTATTATATTTTGACAAAAGATTCAATCTCTGCTCTTCAACAAACCATAAGTCAATGTTAATATACTTAAGGAATTTTTGCCAATCAGATTATTCATCCATAGAGAGAAGCATGTTTACCTTTCTCATAGTGATGTCAACCCATTCTCCATTTCGAGCATGATTCTTTCCAACTGATAATTCATCATCATCTAGAGCCATTAACACTTGATACCTGACTTCCTCCTCTTCTGAGGACAAGTCTTCACCATCCCAATCAAAAGTTTCAGCTACCAGCCCTTTAGTTTTGTTCTGAGTAGGCTTTTGAGTCTGAGCAACAGTAGGTTCAGCTTCCAAGAGTGCAAGTTTTGCTTTAACCTTTTTATACTCAGACCTATAGTCTTTCTCAATTTTCTTACTATTCTGAAAACTTTGGTTAATTGGAGTAGCCTGAATTAGTTTTGGTGTAAACTTGGGTTGAAAATTGTCATTACCTGATGAAAAATTTTGATTTTCGTAAGAGGCCAATGGGGTTTTAGAAAGACAATATTTAGCAAAATGCCCAGTTTTACCACATCGATAGCAATCCACTCCCTCAGTGGATTGGTTACCAGCAAATCTAGTTCTTTTGATATAACGTTTGGTATTTGCCAACATGGCCCTTTCATGATATTCCCTGTTCAAATCCCTTATGTATTCAGCACTAGATCTTTCATCCACCTCATCATCTAAGGTTTCCTGAAAATCTTGAACAATTGCATTTGAGTAAAAAGCAGTTGTAATGGGGCCAGGATCAGTTTGGGTAGGTTTGGCTGAGGTGTCTGTTATTAAGGCCTTCTTGGAGTCAGGATATCTTCTATTTATTAGATTATCTTCATAGATAAATTTCCCATAAATATCTGCAAGATCCTGAGTCTGTATGTGATTAGCATTTCTCAATCCTTGAGAAAAACCAAGCCATTTTTCAGGGAGACTGTTCACAAAACCAACATTGATTTCATGCTTAGACAGTTTCACCCCGTCATTTGTTAGCTCATTGAGCAAGGTTTTATACCTAGTGTAAGTCTGAGGAAGTGTTTTAGATGGTTTGGCCCTAAAAGTGTTATATTCTAACTTCAGGTCCATAATCCTATTTTCCTTATTGTCGGATGGTCCTTTGAAACTATGAACAAGATCTATCCAAGTCTCTTTGGCCGTCTTACACTCGATGACAGCCTCCATAATATCGTCAAGAAGACAAGATATTATGATGCTTTTGAGACGTTGGTCTTGATTGACCACTCTCCTTTCATCGTCATACCATTGGTTTTCAGGTTTGTCATCACCAGTTGTTGTTTTTGGTTTGAATGGACCATTCTTAATACAAGTTATGTAATAAGGTTCCATTCCCATCAAATAAAATAGCATTCTTTTCTTCCATTTGTTAAATCTTTCAACTTCTAACTTAGGAGCGTTAACAGAGTAACTCACTCCTTTTTTGTTAACAAGTTGGGGTACATTACTTTCAGCCATAATAGATCAAGGTTTTAAAAACTTTGAGACGGTGGTTAAAAGTTTTATAATCCTACCGCTCTGATACCACTTGTTGGTCCCTTGTAATTAGTACTATACTTAAGTATACTAAGTATAGTCCTAACCCATGGTTAAGTAATGCAATAAACTTAATACAAGTAAGTAAATAACACAAAGGTTTTCAACGTTTAACTCTTAGCTTTATTAAAGAATTATACCCTATTGTATACGAAGCTACAATAGGGATTGAAAAGACAATGTGTGGTTTTGTGATCTCCTCACTAACAAGCTAGTCCAATCCTAACGATTGCTAAGCTTGACGATTCTATCAACAAGAGTTTAGAACTCAAGTGTGTGATCGTGTTTGGAAGAGAGAAAACTTGTTTGTGAATGTCTAAAGTATTAAGTGCACAAAACTATTTTCTCTCCTTTACAAGCATCCTATTTATAGAAGGAAAGTTGGGTAGAAGACAATAATTGCCCATGTGCAATTTTTGTCTTATTGGTATAGTGTAGTATCTTGTCTTACCCTATTCTAAGTAGTAAGACGTAAGTCCTTTACACTTTTCAGTACCCCATCTATCCTAAAAGGGTAAGTCACACTAATTGTGTGATGTACTTCATCTTGTCACAATTCAACTTATCCCGCCTTTTCTTCAGTATTGGAGAATGCTTGTTTTCTTCAGGGAGATCGTATGGGGTTCAGTGAGTCTATTGCCACAACTCACTGAACCCATCACCTTCTTCTTCATCATAGAAGACATTCATTGAGCTTCGCCTCTCTGAATGCTTGAGTCTTCCTTTTAGACTCAGTCTAGGAACTCGAAGGCAACTCACTGAGTGACTGTTCACTCAGTGACCTCGTTATGTTCAAGGTTAATAATTCACTTAGGCTGATTGTTATTCAAATCCTTCAGGGAGGTCATGAGGTACTGAATTGACCTAACAAAAAGACTGGAAATAAATAAAAATCAAGTTCTTGAGTTTTTTTAGAAAGAAAGAAATGGGAAAGAAAAGGAACGAAATGATCAATGTAAGGTGCATTCTTCAAAAAGCTTTCCGTCCAAAATTGGGCGGATTGCGAAGGGAACTGTTTTGTAGCGTTATATAATTGGGTAGAATTACTAGCGTGCCCCTGTTGACCTAATTTATCTTCTTTTTTTCTGCGTTATTCAGATTTGCAGCCCAACCTCCTCTTCAATGATAACAAAAAATGGAATTTAAATACATATTCTTCTATCATCTTTCATTCTTTCAGTTATTCATTTATACCTTATTCAAGATACAAATAAAGATGGATCAATATAAAAACATTATCATGTTAGAACTTACTTTATGAAAGAAATATAGCATTAATTAGCTGTTTTACAACCTTTTGAATATTCATGATGTGCAAAACCTTTCCCACATGTGGTTTTTTTTATCTTCCATTAACGATTGAGGGCAAGAAGCCTATGAGTTGAGAGAGGGACATCGTTTATGAATGATAGAAACCAGTTAGTATTTGAAGGCTAAATTAGTGATTTTCTATAGATCTCTTTCCTTTCTTTTGTGCTAAAAATATAAACTGGAGAACACAATTTGTACTAACCACTCTCTTCCCCATACCATCCTCTACCATCCTTTCCCGTTCCAGTCTCTTCCATTATTTATAATTTAGACTTGAGAACAGAGTGTTAGTGATTTTACTTTCAAACGTGTAATGCTTTATTAACTTGTTAACAAAGTATTACAAAGTGTTATGGATTACACTTGTTGAATGACAATAAAGAAGGAACCCTTTGAACAAGTAAACTTGATTCGAGACTCAAATTTACAAGTGAACCAAAGAGTCGCTGGTAGACAGCAAGATACTCTAGAGGTTCAACAGGGAGAAAGACAAAGATTTTAACAATAAATACAAGTGTTGTCTTTCTCCTCTTTCTTACTCCTATTTATACTGGTACGGGGTTGCTACCTTAGTAGGGTAGTTGGTACGTGGCAACTTCTGAATGGTAGTAGTATACTTCATGAAATGCATGTCTATATCCAGACATACCTTTAACCAACTTTCTGTGAACAGTTCTGCCAACTGTTCACTTTATCCCACTAGGTCATACTAGGCTCCTTCGTCTTGAATCTTTATTTTGTCCCGCCCAAAGTGCTTTGGAGATTCTCCCGCCTAAACTATAAAGGATAAGGCAAGTCTCTGCTTGCTTGGTCTTCAAAGGGTTGAGAGTAACCTTTGAGCATTGCCATCTCAGAGGTTCTCGTACATAATTACATTCCTTTTACATACCAGTTTATCCATAATAGCTGGTGAGTATGACTTTAGATAATCTTTGACTTCTCTGACATTGTCTTTGACTTGAATGTTTCTTGTGTACCAGCTAAGGCTTTGCCTTCAGCTGGCCTGGTCTCTGTCACTGGACTCTATCAGCGACCTTCAATACTTTGTCTAATTTAAATCAAATCTAGACTGAGCCATAGTTAATACTTTCATTGGCCCAACAATCTTCCCCTATTTGAGCATACATTATACTAAGTCTAAAATTATTGTAAGTGAGTACACAACTTCTTTTTACATATAATTTAACAAACATACTTGAACTTTTATTAAAAGACCTAATCTACTACAAGGACACCCAGAGGTGTTTACAAAAAAACATAAGGGTCTTCACCAATCCAATTTGTTCTCACAGATCTTCACAGCCTCTGCCATGTCATTCCCAGAGTTGATCTCTACTTCAAATTCATCATCTAGAACCTTTGCATACTCAAAATTTATAATAAGTCTATGTCTAAGTTTGAGTAGCTGAATTGTAGGGGCCATCCTTAGCTCATTTTCCCTCTGGAAGCAATACTCTGCATTTCTATTCATGAACACAATACCTCTTTCAGGTATAGTGTAAGCTTGGCCATCAACAGGTTTGTTGATTTCTCTAGGAAGAATCCCATCAATAGGTTTTTGAGCATCCCATCAACAATAATATCCTCTGTGACCAATCTTTCAAAGATCTAGCCCATTGGAGTTTTTCGCTTTCTGGTGTTCAACGGTTGCTCGTCAGATAGCTGATGTGGAAGGGGAAGTTTGAGTCTGTGGGCAGTCTCTTTTACCCAGTTGACCTAAGCTTAAAGGTTCTTCATCATCTAGGCTGCACTATGCCAAGATTTCTTTTGTGCAATAGACAAGAGTTCCAACCACTCAAAGAGTCCCAGACTTTTAAGCTTAAAGTCAGTGTCTACTTTGTAGTTCGTTGGTTGGTTTCCTTTGTAGATCGTCATGACTACCTTTTTATTTCTATCTATGAAGCATCTGTACTTGGTATTTTTTGGGTTGGTCCTTTTATTAACAATCTTAAGGTACTCCTCGTTAAGTTTATTTCTTTTGGAATCAATCTATTCTAGCTTTCTTCTTTGTGCTTCCTTAGCAGCTGGGGTGAATTGCTTCAGAGCATCTCTGCTTTTTTGTTCAGCTAGTTTGAGATCAGCAAGTCTCTTATGTTCCATCATTTGAGCTTGTGCTTCTTCTTAGGCCATAACTTTTTCTCCAGCACTTCTGAACTTATTAAGCTCAGGGATTTTAACCGATGGTCCTATTTCCTCTTGAAGAGAGCTGAGCTTCATGATTTGGTCATCAAAATTTGCTATGGCTTTGCCTTTGTCTCTTGAAACTTCCTAAATAAGGATGGTGAAAAGGAGGTTTCATATCCTTTGTTGAGGTTGTCAACAAATGTTTCAAATTCTTTGTTTGAGAAGGATCACAGAGGAGTGATGTGACAACCCTAGATTTTAGAGTTTATCACTTATGACCGTTTGACCTTAATTTTGTTCTTAGAGTGCGTTTATGTGCAATATGTTAATATTTGAGTCTTTGAATGGATGTTAGACATCATACATGTGGTGCATAGTACATTATATGGTGCTTAGATGGGGTTAGTTCGTGCTCATTAGTTTACTTTGGCTTAGCTATGATATTATATGGCGTTATTTTAATATTTTATATGTACGTATATGTATTATAGTAAATCGTCTTTTTACGATTTAGGGTTTAGCATTTTGGTCTCGGATAAGGTAATTGGTCACATAAATATTTTTCGGGATGGTTTTAAGTCATTTAGGACTTAGTTATTTAGTTTATTTCATATTCCGGGAGTTTTTCTAAAACTGTATATTTTTACGGTATACGCGTAAAATTTACTAGTTTTACGGTTTTGAGGTTCGGGAGGTCTTAGGGGCTGAAATAAATTAAGGTAATTTAAGGAATCATTAATAACGTATTAATATTAAATTAAAATAAAAAAATATAAAAAAATATAAAGGGGCGGTGGAACAAACGTAAGAAAGAAAAGAAAAAAAGGAAAAAAAGGACAAAAAGGAAAGTGGGTTTTGTATTTGGGCTAGGATTCTCATGTCTAAGTATATAAGGATTCTTATTAACTGAAAACAACATAAATCCCTAGAGAAAAAAATGGGTCGATGGTTCATGCAGATCTTATAGGGTTCTTCATCAAAAATATTATTTTCATAAATCTAAGGTAAAAACCTTTAATCTCTTTTCATTTAATTTGTTTTTAATTCATTCTTAATCAAAATATGATGGATCTAGGTTAGAGTTTATATTAAAATCTGAATATTAATGATATCACAATGATTAGAGTAATTAGGGCTTGTAACTAATTAGGTTATGGTAATTAATTAGGTTAATTTAATTAAATTCGTAATTAAAAACTGGGCAGAATTTTAGGTCAATTATTTTAATCATATCTAGTGTTCTAGAAACATTCATGATGTGATCCAAGTACCTCTGAAAAGGTATTTGAGTTGGCTTTTGAATGCAAGAAATGAGGACTAAATTGGAGGTCGGGAAGTGGGTCAAAAACAGGTTACAACAGTCGGAGGTCAAAACAGTTTTAAAATCAGTCGGGTTTAAATTAATGTTTTAAGATGGTTAGGATACTTAGGGGTACAATTGGAATTTGAAACGAATATGAGAGTTTGTTTATATGTTATATAAGATATCTGGAAGAGGGATAATCAATTGGGTTAGTGGAAGACTCTCTGATTATAACAAACTTTTTATATGTTCAAAATCTGTAAAATCTGGATAGACAAAAGTATATACATGTATACCAGGGCCTTAACAGTAGCTTTATGGTTGGGTAAAAAAAGAGGAATTATCTAACACATGTAAGAGAATAGAGTTTTCTTTACAGAAAGCATGGATATGGCTAGGTGGGCGTTTGGCTAATAGTTTGGGGAATAAAAATCGGGACTGTTTTGGGTAAAAAGTAAACGGGATAGGTATCGAACTTGACTAAGTTTAAGAATTGTTAGAGAGGGATATTGGGATGATTAGAGAATAAGAATGGGGCACATATATGGGATAAGGTTATATGTCCATCATAGATTGATAAGCCATTTTAGTATTTGGTTCATGTCTTGAGAAGTGTGCATTTATTTGTTTAGCTTTTTGCTAGTGCACGGAATATTTGGAGAAGCTCAATCCGGTGAGTTCATAGCCCAATTTTTACTAAGTATATAAATTTTTTTCTGGTATGGGATAGAGATGACACGTGTACTATTTCTAAATGTCTTAGTACTATGTTCTTTAAAATATTTTGATAATATGTTTTTTGAAATGTGTGGACATAATGTGCTATTATGTGATATGCCTACTTATGTGATATATTATATGTTCTATTATGCGTTCTGGCATGCGTTCTGAGTACATATGTTCTGAGTACATGTACATCATCTTTTGAGAGGCAAGATATCTCGATGGGGATACGGGTTCAACTTTCATAATGGGTACATGAAAGATCCGGATAGGTGTAGGTGCATTTGTTCTTATTTTGTGTACTTAATTATTATGGTATATTATGTTAGTAGTTGTGTAACATGAATATCACTTTATAGTCCATTGCTTTAACTTATTTTCTTCAACTTATTTACAACGGATGTCAAAGTTCTTATGATATTTTAGATAACTTAAACCTATGTTCTCACCAAATTTATGTTGACAGATTTTAGTGTCATTTTCAGGTGAGGTAGTTATGAAGGATGGTGTTAGAAGTGGCTAGAGTTTAGAGACTGCTAGGACTGCATTAGGAGGAATCCCTTTCCTCTTAATTTACTTTTCATTGTTTGAATAAGTGAACTTTTTGATACATATATGTTTGATGTTTGTTTATTTGTTTGTCTTTGGTGAGAGGTAGGACTTTTACCTACTTACCTAGACTCCTGCATTGTTGAGATATTGTCATGACATTTGTGTCACCATTTATGATATTTCAATTTCATTTACTTCTCTCTATAGATACGATATTGTTGTGATGATATCCATACGTCGCACCCCATATTCCGCCATGGTGGGGTGTGACAAGTGGGTGTAGGAATGACAATGAGTTTCAACTTCTTGGAAGGCTGTTCATTTGCCTGCTCCCCCTCAGTTTTTGTGTCTGTGTCTGGTTCAACATCTGATTCCTCTGGTTCATCTTGAGTTTCCTTCTCTATGTAAGCGTTGGCAGTTTTCTCCCCCTCAGGTGGAGCACCAGAAGGGGCTGCACCTGATCCTGCCTTGTGGTATTTCTCAAACTCTTGATGTACGAAGAAGCAGATTTTCTTAAGTTCTCCTTGGAGCAATTTCTTCAAGCGAGACTTGGAAGGTTTAGATGCCTTTGCAATGGCATCAACATTTTATGTTACAACAACTTCTAGGGAAGTGGAGAGATGATGGTTAAGACTGGTGTTGACTACAGGTGGAAGGTTTGTTTGTAGCGTATCAATAAATAGCTGAGGGAGCAGGGACTTGAGAGTGATTTCCATAGATTTTGTCATCAAGCTCTACAAGTTGTTAGATAAATCCAAAGCAACGTTGGATAGATTTTGAAGCTCAGATAAGATGGCCTCTTGATTTATCTTTGGAGGGGCTAATATCACCTCTTCTTAGCCATATCTCTTCAGTACCCAAAGCATGAACACTTGTCATAGAGGGAAAGGGAATAGGTTTGAGTAGCCGTTGTTCTTCCCAGAGTTTCTTGGCACCCAACTCCAGAACATTTGCCATTGAGGGAAATGGAACTGGGTCTGGTGTTGTTTGTCTTTGGAACCACACTTGCTTCGCATCAAGTTCTTAGACACTAATCATTGAGGGAAATGGAATAGGCTTAGGTATTATTTCAGAGTTTGTGACAGCAGAAATCACTTGTTCATCAGTATCTTCCATATCCTCAAGCCCAGAAAGGGTAGCATCTTCTTCCAGATCAAAGTCTTCTTGTATTAGAAGAGTAGAGTCCTTTTCTATGTCCTCCTCTAGATTAGTACATGGCTCTTCGTTCGTCTGCTCATCATTTAGATTCACTCACTGTGTAAAGTTTATTTAGTACACATGTGATGAGTTTATAGTGTAGGGAAAGATCGCCATTCGCAGCCCCTAGGAAAGATGGGTGTGATTATCCAGCCCGCCTCAAGGATTTCTACTTGGGACTCTTTATTGTGAAATAAGATAAGGTTAAGGGTCGCCATTCACTGCCCCTAGGATAGCTGAGTGTGCTTATCCAGCTCCCCGTTAAGGATTACTCCTTGGGAATCTTATAATGTGAAACAGTATATGGTGAATGGTGGCTGTTCGCTGTCCCTAGGATAGCTGGGTGTGATTATCCAGCTCCCCCATAAGGATTTCTCCTTGGACTCTTTTGATTGTGAAACAAGTATTTGGTGAACGGTCTTCGTTCTCTGCCCCTAGGATAGCTGGGTGTGATTATCCAGCTCCCGCTGAAGGATTTCTCCTTGGGACTCTTTTAAATGGTGAATTAGATGAGGGTAAAGGTCGCCATTCATATCATTGCCCCTAGGAAGGCTAAGGGTGATTATTTAGCCTCCCCAAAGAATAAATTCTTTGGGACTCTTTTAATTATGAGGGGACCCACAAACTGAGTGAAATTCAGCGACTCTAGGTCGGGACATATATGTACTCTGGTTGATATTTCCCAGAACACTGTCTAGAGGGTGCAGGATCACTGGGGTGCGTTATGAGCATAAATGAATCATGCCCTAATGCAGAGACAGAGTTCATAGAGGTCTTAGGAGATCTAGGTGCAGACACACACTCTAAGGGTCGAGGTAAACCCTAAACTTCATCACTCTCTCCTACACACGTTTGAGAGTGATTGTTTGTGGACCTCAGAAAAAAATGAAGGACAAACTAATACCTTTGTGATATCAGAGAAGGGGTGGTTTCCTGAGGTTTCTGCTGATTTAGAGACACTAGACTCATGTTGGTCATCAACAATGGGCTATGCATCATCATTACCGGTTTGAGCAACAGATGAGTATTTCTTGGCTCTCTTCTTTTTACGGACAACTTTGGAAGATTGGGTTTCAGAGGAACGGGGATTTCCTTGTTCCTTTTCTTCTTGTCTTTGGAGGCTTTGGGCTGAGAGGTAGACTGTACTGAGGTCTTAGACAAAGACTTGTCAGTTGGACCTTCAGCGTTTACCTCAAAGTGAGGGATCAAGGGCTCCCCTGGTTCAGCAAGACCAACAACAATTAGCATAGTTCTTGTCAAGGGGACTTCATCATCCAGTGGCAGCTTCAGAGATGCAACGATAATTCTAAAAGGTGAGAAGGAGTGAAGCTCGTCGTTATGGTATGTATCTCACAACAGATGCTCAAAGATCAGAGAGAGATATCTTGTGTAACATATGGTTGATAGCCTGTTCTTCTTCCCTTTTTGACCAGTTTCGCCACCAAGTCAGTGTAGAGGATGTGAGCAATCCCTATGTCAAGTCCCCATATAAGGTTGTTGGTGATTGCTTGCTGAGACCCATTTAGTTGGTCGTGAGATCCTTGATTGCCACCCAAACACTTGACGATGTACAACATCAGGGTTTTCTATATAGGAGAAAAGAAGTTGACCTTAATAAAGGATCTTTTGAGGAAAGCTCTGGTGGTAAAAGGTTTCTGCTCATCGTCCACTGGCTTCAAAGTCATCAGAGCAGTCTTCACCGTATCGCTGTCTCGTACAACCACCATGTTTTCATTAAAAACAAGTCCAATGGCTCGAGCGAAGTCATTGATGTCAAAGGTTAGGGCTTTGGAGTGGGTTGAGAGGTTGAAAGAGATAGACATCCTTGCATGATCAACTTCGGCTGTGTACCAGAACTCCGTAAGGTATTGTGAGTAGCAAACTAAAGGTGTTCTGGTGAGTGCTTTAGAAATGGTGCATTTCTTCAAGAACTTAAGCAAGGGTGAGTAAAGAGGATTTGAGTGCTCAAGAAGGGCAACACAGTTGTTCAAGTTAATTTTTCTTCATCTACGCCAAAGTCTACGTTTGATGTTTCCGAGATGGAGTACTTTGTGGTTTGTGTTGTGGATGCCATTGAAGAAAGATGGAGGTTTTGAAGGTTAGAGAGAGAGTGTGTGTGCGAGAAATAAGGTGAGATCAGCACACGAGGTTGATGAGTCAAAGGGTAAAGGAAAGGATCGCCGTTTTATTTTTATTGCATTTAATGCAAAGTTAAAACTTTTTGGAAACGGTGGCCCTTGACTCTTCAGAAAAAAAATTATCCCCTCGAAAACCGGGACAGTTGTTCGCATTTAAAAGAAATCATTTGAATTAAATAATGAGAATGTTTGATTTCCCTTTGAGAAGTAACTACCTAGTTACATTTAATTGTATTAAATGCCCAGAGACAGAGTTCACTCATCAGATCTTTTCTTTCTCTATATTGAGCATACCCTGCTTAGCAATAAGCCTAGTAAACTTGGCTCAGCCAGAGGCTTGGTGAAAATATCAGCGACCTGGCATTCAGTAGGTATAAAGTGTAGCTCAATATCACCTTTTAAAATGTGATCTCTGATGAAGTTATACATGATGTCAATATGTTTAGTTCTAGAATGAAGTACCGGATTATTGGAAATGGCTATGGCACTTGTGTTGTCACAGAATATGGAAACCTTTTCATAGATGATCCCATAATCAGCTAGTTGACTCTTCATCCAAAGAACTTGAGCAGAACACCCAGCGACAGCGACATACTCAGGTTCAGCTGATGACATGGCCACAGAGTTTTGCTTCTTGGCACTCCAACATACTAACTTTTCTCCAAGGATCTGACAAATTCTAGGTGTACTATTCCTATCAAGGCAACATCTAGCGTAGTCTGAGTTTTAGTTGGCCTTTAAGTCAAAGCCAGACGCATTTGGATAATAGAGACCCAATGAGGGAGATCCTTTGAGGTACCTGAAAATTATTTTGACAGCTACAAGGTGGGATTCCTTGGGGTTAGCTTGGTACCTAGCACAGAGACATGTGGAAAATTGGATATCTGGTCTGCTCGCTGTAAGGTACATTAGTGACCCAATCATGCCACTATATAAGGTCTCATTTATAGAGACCCCTGAGTCATCAGCTCCTAGATCATTGGGAGGAAGCATGGGGCATTTCACTTATGCACAATCAGACAAATCATACATCTTGAGCAAGTCTCTAACATATTTTTCTTGAAAAATATAAATTCCTAGAGAATTTTGTTTAACTTGAAAGCCTAAGAGAAAAGTTAGTTCCTCCATCATGCTCATTTCATATTTTTTGGTCATAAGTTTGGCAAATTTATTGCTCACTGTTATGTTGGTTGAACCAAAAATAATATCATCCACATAAATCTGTACTAATATGACATCACCCTTGGACTCATAAGTGAACAAGGTTTGGTCACCTTTGACAAACTTATTTTCAAGTAGGAATTTTGATAAAGTTTCATACTAGGCTCTAGGTGCTTGTTTCAGCCCATAGAGTGCTTTGTGGAGTCTACACACGTGATCATGGTATTCACTGCTTTTAAACCCCGGAGGCTGTTTGACATAGACTTCCTTTACAAGTTTCCCATTGAGAAATGCACTCTTAACATCCATCTGGTATACCATGATACCTATATAAGCAGCGTAGGCTAGAAAGATTCTGATGGCCTCTAGTCTAGCAACTGGTGCAAAGGTTTCATCATAATCAATTCCCTCTGATTGATTGTAACCCAAAACCACTAGTCTTGCTTTGTTCGTAACAATCATGCCAGCTTCGTCCCTTTTGTTCTTGTAGATCCATTTTGTTCCAACAACTTGTTTTCCAATTGGGGCTTTAACCAGAGTCCACAACTTATTTCTCTTAATCTGATTTAACTCCCTTTACATGGCAACAAACCATCCATCATCAAGCAGAGCTGCAGCAACATTGTTGGGTTCATCCTCTGATAAGAAGTCAGCGAAGAGGCATTCGTTTGCTGAGGCGGTTTCCAGAGATCTTAGTTTTCCTCTAGTGGTGACTCCTTCAGAGGGTTCACCACTTTTTTACAAGAATAATATATTGGCTTCTGAACCATTTAGATTGAGGTGCAGGGGTCTCTGTTGGTTTAGGAGAGGGTTCAGAAGGTGTTATTTGTTCAGAGACAGAGGGTGCATTGTCTAAGGGTTGTTCATCACACATGATTTCTTCATCCATGATCTCTTCATCCATTTGAGAATTAATGAAGTCTGTATTAGATCTTTCAACAGCCAGTGGTAGGAATGGTGTTTGAGATTCAGTTGCTTCTAGAGTTATATCAGCAATGAAGTGAGGATCAAATGCATGAACATAAGGAATGTTGAACACTCTGAATGTAACATGGATAGATTTTTCAAGCTCTTGTCTAGGAATGTTGAACACTCTGAATGTTCTAGAGGTTGGAGAATATCCAAGAAAGAAACCATCATTTGACTTTTCATCAAACTTTCCTAAATGATCCTTGTAGTTGTGAATGAAAACAGGAAACCAAAAACATGGAAGTAGTTGATGCCAGGGGCTCTCTTCCTATAAACTTCATAGGAGGTTTTACCATGTCTCTTCACATTTATGGATCTGTTCTGTGTGTAACATGTTGTGTATACAGCTTCTTCCTAAAATTGTTTTGGAAGTCTGGATTCACTGAGCATGGTTCTAGCAGCTTCAATGAGAGTTCCGTTCCTTCTTTCAGCAACACCATTTTGTTCTGGAGTGCCTGGAGTAAAGAAGTGTTGTGATATACCCTTTTCATCACAAAAGGCTTCCATGGCATGATTCTTGAATTCAGTGCTATTGTCACTTATAATAGCCTTTACCTTACAGTCATTTAAATTTTCAATTTCTCTGATAAAGAACATGATGCGATTAACAGCTTCACTTTCCCTTTGAAGAAAGAATACCCAAGTGAATCTGGAGAACTCATCAACAATGACCAGAGAGTATTTGTTGTGATTAAGGGATTTTGGTTTTACTAGTCCAAACAAGTCCATATGCAAAAGGTGAAGGCACTTGTCAATGGAGAGTGATTGTTTGGTTTGGAATGAGGCTCTGTGGTTCTTTCCTTTTTCACGGGTTGAGTATGTCCTGTCTTTTGAGAATGTTAAATAGGGAAGTTCAGCAACCAGATCATTCTTTGCCAGTTTGTTGAGGTTTTTGAAGTTAAGGTGGGAAAGGCTTGTTAGAAATACGTTTTAACGTATATTAGAAGTATCGGTCACTCCACAATATGATTTATGTTGTAATAGCTCGTAGTTAGTAATTAGTTGTTATTTGCTTATTAACTTAAGTAAGAACCGGTCCATGGGCTTGTCATGGACCGGCCCAAGTCCACTTATGACTTGGAACTATAAATACCCCTTTCCACTAAGGAAAGGGGTTGGTGGTTGTCATTTCATATTTTCCACTTAATAAAATACACATAGTTTCTCTCACTTTCTCTCTCTAACTTTCTCTCTCTAGAAATCAACAAACCCCTTCATAGATTCATTGATTATCAATATTCTACATTTGGTATCAAGAGCTATGGGGTGATTTAAGGTGGTGATTTGTGTGGTTTTTTAGTTTTTGATTGTATTAGTGTTCTTTAAGAAAAATCATCTTGATTCTTGGTGTTTTTGGTGTTTTTGTGATTGGGATTAGTGGATAAGTATTAGTTGTTACTTATTTTAGTCGAAAGCACAAAACTTTTTGGGTTATTTGGTCAAAATCGGGGTTTAATCTTCATTTTTGGTGTACGACTGTTCATCGGAACAACTTACTGTTTATTCAGCAAAAGTTCCGGATCAAGAAGTTCCGGATCAAGGAGTTCCGAGTCAAGAAGTTCCGAATCAAGAAACTTCCGAACCAAGAAGTTCCGGATCAAGAAACTTCCGAACCAAGAACTTCCGAGTCAAGAAGTTCCGGATCAAGAAACTTCCGAACCAAGAACTTCCGAGTCAAGAAGTTCCGGATCAAGCCAAAGTTCCGAACCAAGAACTTCCGAGTCAAGAAGTTCCGGATCAATCCAAAGTTCCGAACCAAGAACTTCCGAGTCAAGAAGTTCCGGATCAAGCCAAAGTTCCGGATCAAGAACTTCCGAACCAAGAAGTTCCGGATCAACCCAAAAAGTTCCGAATCAAGGTAATCTTCCGAATCAACACAAAGTTCCGAATCAAGGTAATCTTCCGAATCAAACTTCCGAATCAACAAAAAGTTCCGAATCAAGGGTTATTTTGTTTGTTTTTTCGACGATTTTTTAGAGGATTTAATCTTGGTTTCTTACAACAAAAACACAACACAATTCACAAGCTTTACTTCACTGCTCGATCAACCGATAATCTCTGTTTCTTTGAAGAAAAACAAAATGAATCCAAATTCAGTAATGCCTCAGATGACATCTCTTACGGATATATCAATCATAACGGGAACTGATAGCCGTCCACCGATGCTCATTAAAGAGGTGTTTGAGGCATGGCAAGGTCGAATGATGCAATATCTAAAGGGGAAACCGACATACGGAAGGCTTATGGTCAAATCGATTTTGAATGGTCCACTCGACTATGGTACCATTACGGTTGATAACGTGACTAGACCACGAGAATTTGAAGAACTTACTCCAGCTCAACAACTTGTTGCAGATGCAGATGAAAAAGCTCTTCAAACAATTCTTCAAGCTCTTCCCCATGACATCTATAGGATGGTGAGTCAGTATACGGTGGCAAAGGATCTATGGGAACGTCTTAAGGTGTTGCTACAAGGCACGTCTCTCACCAAACAAGAAAGGGAGTGTCAGCTGTATGATTTGTTTGATAGATTCACCTACAACCCAGGGGAAACACTTCACGATTATTACTTCAGATTCACCACACTCATGAATGATCTGAATGTTTACAATCTTGTGATCGCACCATTCCAGGTTAACACCAAATTCTTGAATACTCTACCTCAAGCTGAATGGGGTGAGTACATTACTGATGTCAAGTTAACCAGGGATCTGCATAAGTGCAATTTGGATCAAATATATGCCTTCCTTCAGCAGCATGAGAAGCATGTGATTATGCACCGTTCTCCTCGTGGTATGCACCCAGATTCCTTAGCTTTGATGGCGAATCAACCAAGCTTGTCTCACAACAACACACCTTATATCTTGGGACATCAAGCTTATCATCAATCACCTTACATGACACCAGCCTTTCCCCAATACTCGATTCTACCACAACCACCCACCTCACATCAGCAACAATATCGGTTCAATGCACCCTCACCACAGTATGCTTCACAACTTCATCCAGCAAATGTTGCACCTTATGCAGCATATCCATCAAGCTACCCTGATCAAATGAGTATTCCTTCTACTGATTATGCAGCTTATCCAGATCAAGCACTGTATTGTGATGATGAGGAAGTCCCAGTTCCTGTATTCCAACAAGGAGCTGACCCAGTTGAAGTGCTAACTAGTATGTCTGCTTATCTCACAAGAACTTTAAGCAAACGAGGATTCAGAGGATCAGCTCCTACCAACAATCAGTTGAGGAATTCATCCAATTCTCGCCAACAAGCTACAATTGAGAATGGCAGGGTAATGGTTCAGCCAATTCAACCATATCAGGGGAGAACTTCCACATCAACCAATGTTCGCACCGCCAATCCTGCTCCTGCTCCAATGGCCAATAATCCTCCACGGGCTAATACAGGCAAGTTGAGAATGATCACATGCTACAACTGCAAGGAAGAGGGTCATATGTCCAGGGATTGTAAGAAACCCAAGAGGAGAAGGGATGGACAGTGGTTTGCAGAAAAAATCTATCTGGTAAATGCTCAGGCGCAAGGAAGGGAACTTGATGAAGAGGAGCTTGCATTTCTTGCTGACCCAGGGATTGCTGAACAAGACGTTGTCACTACGCAAAATGCAGCTTACCAAGCCGATGATCTTGATGCGTATGATTCCGACTGTGATGACTTTCAAACTGCAAAGGCTGCTTTCATGGCAACTTTCTCCAGCTTAGGGCCAGATAAGAAATCTGAGGTACTTATTAATAACACCGATAATGCCACTGATGCTAGTATTCAACCACATCAAGTTGGGCAAGAGAGTGCTGATTCGAATGAATCTTCGGTGGTGAGTCTTTCAAATGAGGAGACAAACAATGATAGCAATATCAATGTGAGTTCCCAGACTTTGAGTGAATCACAACCGGGACCCAGTTCGCATACGCCTACTCCTGCTCAACAAGATTTGGTTATGGTTCCTGCTACATTACTTAGCCAAATGAATGCTGCACTCTTAGAAACCTTAGCTAAGAATAAGAATTTGTCTGATGAACTTGCCTTAAGCAATGAGAAAGTACAAACTTTGGAATTAGTGCCTTCGTCTAGTGTTCTCACAAATCTCGAATATGATCACTTTAGAAACAAACAAATGGGTCACTTGCAAGAAATCGAAAACTTAAGAGCAAATCTGTCTAGTGAACTTAGAGAAAAGGAGTTAGTGGTCACTAATTTTCAAAAACTTCAAACTGATTTTGAATTACTCGAATCTAAGAAGACTGAAATGGAGATTAATGCTACTAATAAGATTAGAAGTCTAGACTACTTGCTGTTAAGACAATACGCTGCTTCACAACTAGTTCACTTATTTGATGCTTCGTTTAAAGAGTTTAACTTATCACGTCTAAAAGGCCTTCCCCCTAATCCACGATATGCAAAACAAGCTTTAAGACATAGTCCTAGACTTTATAATGCAACGCAATTAGGATTGGCTTTAGACCCGATTGTTTTTCCCAATGATCGAACAAGTAAGGATCTAGTTGATGAGGATCGGTCATACAATTCAGCAAAATATCCCGATTGTGATTATTTTAAAATGAATAAGGAGCTTGCTAAAACTGATTTTAGAGTTCGCTTCCATATGGATAAGGATCTCATTACAGCACCAACCTACATGATAGAGGAAGAAAGCCCTAGTACATTTCCTACACTTGTCAACATGGAAGGTCCTAAGGAAATTCCAAAGAATCTTCCACCTGTTAGCACTGTATGGTTAAACTTGAAAGAGATTAACCGATACTTTACTAACTTTGACAAGGTCATTTTGGAATGTACGACTTCAAATGGCTTAAACGCCGGAGAATGGGATTTCGAACACATGAACGAGGTGTTTAAAACTGAGATCAATCCGTTTGTCGAAAGTCAAAAAAGAAGTTTTGCATCTCTTAAGGAAAATCTTCAGTTTGAAATTGGTGAAGTTCAAAAAGTGTTTTATGAAATGGACACCGCTTACGAACTGCAACTAATTGAAAAGGAAAAGATTTCAACCGAATATGACCGATTCTTGTCCGAAGTAATCTCGTGTGATGTGCTTACTATTGTAAATGTTAAATATTCGAATGAGCTTACATCCGCTATGATGAATTGTGATGCTGTGAATATTTGTGAGGATATTTGTGATGATGTTTGTGATATTTCTGTAAATGTTGCTGAACCTGTAAATGAGGTAGATAATCATTCTTGTCACGAATCTAACGCTGAGTTTTTAAAGCTACAAGATTCTTATAATTTACTTTCTCAACGCTTTAATCAACTAGAACAACATTGTATATCTTTAGAATTAAAACAACAAGCTCAAAATGAAAATCTTTTGATATCAAATGTTTGTGAAAACGGTGTTGAGACAAGTGACAAGATGATTGCAATTGTTAAGACATTAGAGGAAGAAATCATGAGATTGAAGAGAGAGATATCATCAAAGGAAACATTAAGAATGGAACTAGAGGCCGCAGAGTCTAAAAACCAGGTCTTAGAAATTAGACTATCAACTGTTCTAGGGGAGATGGATCGGACAAGGCAGGGACTATCCGCTCTTTATGGTTCACTAGAAGAACGCTTCGCTTTTAATGCGGCACAGCAACAATATTATGTTGAACAACTGAACCAAAAGTGCGAAGAAATCTCTGACTTGAACATCCTGCTCATAGACAAAAATATGGTTTTGGCTGAGTTAAAGGAGACACTTCTTCTCACCAGACAAGAAGTTGTTGATAACTTAGCTACCGACTCTGCACCGTCCACTAGTGCTCCAACAACCAAGAAAGTAGTGCTTTATAAGAATCCGCTTCATAAGAGAAACCAGCTTACCTATGATGATTATATGAGGAATGCCATTAAGCATGTCGATCTTCTTAGGGATATTGTAGACGATCTTTATGCCTTAGATCCCTTAAGTAGCGACTACTATTCGGCTCATGAATATGTTAAGCGAGTTCAATATTGCTTGGCTTATTTGCAATACATAGGTACACCAGGTTCTGCACTACTTAATAATAGGCCCATTGCTGTCACTCCATTTAATAAGACTCCAGGAGCGAAACCGTCATTGGCACAATCAAGTAAGACACCTTTAAAATCTGCTGCTAATGTTACCAATTTGCCTTCTACAGGATTAAAAGCGACTACTAAGGCTAAAGGATCGCCACTCAAGAAAGATAAGATCAAGCCCGCCACTAGTAGTGCCACAAAGAAGAAAGTAGAAGTCCACAATAGGAATGCTAGTTCAGTTTTAAATAAAACGAATCATGTTAAGACTAAAAGCTCTGCGCCTGTGCAGCAGCCTAAACCATTCGTGAATTCTGATTTAAATTGTTGGAATTGTAATGAATGTATGTTTTCCCAGCGTCATGATTTGTGTCTGATTGATCACGTTAATGAAATGAATGCTATTAAGAATGGTTTTGAATGGAAGCCAACGGGTAGAACTCGTGCCCAAGTTGGCTGGCAATGGCGTCCCACTGGTAGGACCTTTACTCTCGATGGTAAAATGTGCCCTTTAACTAGGAATGCATCCATTGAGGTTAGGTCTGAGCGTCCTTTAGTTAGGAACACTCGCACTCAAGTAAGGAAACAGCGCCCTTTAATTAGGTCAGCCCCCACTATAGTGCCTATCAGTGTAGAAATACCTCAGGATTTGAGCCAATTAGAATCTACACCACTAATTAAGAAGAAAAAGGCTAGGAAATCTAAGAAACCTAGAGTTAGCAAATCTAAGATTATTAAATATGTACCTGCTAATAACAAGGAACACTCAGATTCCGATACCTCTACATTGTCTTTGTGTGGTGATATTTTCAGGTGGTCCAAATCATCCTGTGGTATTTGGACTCCGGTTGTTCAAAACATATGACCGGAAATCGCTCGATGCTCCGAAATTTCGTCAGCAAGTTTCTTGGTACGGTTAAATTCGGGAATGATCATATAGCAAAGATTATGGGATATGGTGAATATCAGATTGGAAACGTGACGATTTCTAGGGTATACTATGTTGAAGGTCTTGGTCATAACTTATTCTCAGTAGGACAGTTTTGTGATTCCAACCTTGAGGTTGCTTTTCGACAACACACTTGTTTCATCCGCAACTTGGAAGGAAAAGATTTGTTGAAGGGATCTCGTGGTGCAAATCTTTACACTTTGTCCTTACAAGACATGATGGCCGCTTCTCCAGTATGTCTTCTCTCTAAAGCTTCTAAGACCAAGTCGTGGTTATGGCATCGCAGATTATCTCATCTTAATTTTGATGCTATTAATCATCTGGCTAAAAACGAGTTAGTTCGTGGTCTTCCTAAGCTTAAATTTCACAAGGATCATTTATGTTCCGCGTGTTCAAGGGGGAAAAGCACCAAGAAATCTTACAAACCCAAAGCTGAAGACACTAATCAAGAAAAACTTCATCTTTTGCATATGGATCTTTGTGGACCGATGAGATCTGAAAGTGTGAGCGGTAAGAAATTCATTCTCGTCATTGTGGATGATTTCTCAAGGTTTACATGGGTTAGATTTCTACGTACTAAGGATGAAGCTCCGAAAGCTATCATCACTTTTCTGAAGTTCATTCAGGTACGTTTGAATACCACTGTCCGCCGTATTCGTACAGACAATGGTACAGAGTTCGTCAACCAGACTCTTCGTGATTATTATGAAGGAGTTGGTATATCACATGAAACATCCGCTGCACGCACTCCACAACAAAACGGTGTCGTTGAAAGACGGAATCGTACACTTATGGAAGCTGCTAGGACCATGCTTATTTATGCGAACGCTCCATTGTTCCTGTGGGCAGAGGCTATTTCTACTGCATGTTTCACCCAAAACCGTTCTATCATTCGGAAACGCCATGGAAAAACACCTTATGAGCTTCTACATGACCGCAAACCCGATGTTTCATTTTTCCATGTGTTTGGTGCTCTGTGTTATCCAAACATCAATAGTGAGAACTTGGGTAAGCTTCAACCAAAAGCCGACATAGGTATTTTCATTGGTTACTCACCGTCCAAAAGAGCATACCGAATCTATAACCGTCGTCTTGGCAAGATTGTAGAAACTATGGACGCAGATTTCGACGAGCTGACAGCGATGGCTTCTGAGCAACACAGCTCTGAACCCGCGCTTCATGAGATGGGACCCGGTGCTATAAGTTCCGGATTAGTTCCCAACAATCCTACTTCTACATCATTTTTACCACCATCAAGGCCCGAGTGGGATAAACTGTTTCAACCGTTGTTTGATGAATTCTTCGATCCCCCGACTGATGAAGTTCCAGCACCTGTAGTAATTGCTCCAATACCTGAAGTGGTTGCTCAAGTTAATGAACCTTTATCTAATGCATCTACAATTCACATTGAACCGGATGCACCTTCACCAAGTGATTCTCAAACTACACCTGAATCATCACCCCTACTTGTGTCTAATGATGTGGAAGAGGATTCTACTGATCACGACCTGGAATATGCTCACTTGCAAGAGCTTCCTTTCTTTGGTGTAGCGATCCCTGAAAACCCTTCAGCCGCGTCTACCTCAGAAGAAGCTCCTTCTATTGTTCACTCCAGACCACCTAGGATTGAAAACCATAGCACTAAATGGACAAAAGATCACCCAATTAGGAATGTTATTGGAGATCTAGATCGACCAGTCTCTACACGCCATCAACTACAAGAGAGTGCACTATATTGTTACTTTGATGCATTTCTCTCTGAAGTTGAACCCAAAAATTGGCAGCAGGCTATGACCCAATCATCTTGGATCGAAGCTATGCAGGAGGAACTCAATGAATTCAAACGACTTGAAGTATGGGAATTGGTTCCTCGCCCTGACAAGGTTAACATCCTTACTTTGTTATGGGTTTATAAGGTTAAACTTGATGAGATGGGTTCGGTATTGAAGAATAAGGCTAGATTGGTCGCTAGAGGATATAAACAAGCCTTGGGTATAGACTTTGAAGAATCTTTTGCTCCTGTGGCTAGATTGGAGGCGATTAGACTATTCCTTGCGTTTGCTGCTCATATGAACATGATCGTCTATCAAATGGATGTGAAGACGGCATTTTTGAACGGTGAACTAAGGGAAGAGGTTTATGTTAGTCAACCGGATGGGTTCGTCAGTACGGAGTCTCCTAATCATGTGTACAAGCTTAAGAAGGCTCTCTATGGGTTGAAACAAGCTCCACGCGCGTGGTATGATCTCCTGTCAACATATCTCATGTCGGAAGGCTTCTCCAAAGGCAAAGTGGACCCCACTCTATTCACTCTCAAAGACGGCAACGACATGCTTCTGGTACAAATTTATGTTGATGATATAATTTTTGCTGCCACTAACATAGAATTGTCTAAACAATTTGAGAAGATAATGTCCACACGCTTTCAGATGTCGATGATGGGAAAAATATCATTTTTCTTAGGATTACAGATTTCTCAGAATCCCAGAGGCATCTTTATTAATCAATCCAAATATGCTCTACAATCTCTTAAGAAATATAACTTTGAGAATTGTGACCCCGTAGACACTCCAATGGTGGAGAAATCCAAGTTAGATGAAGATAGGGATGGGATTATTGTCGATCCGAAACTTTACCGTGGAATGATTGGCACCCTTCTCTACCTGACTGCTAGCAGGCCTGATTTGCAATTTGCTGTATGCATGTGTGCCCGGTATCAGGCTCGGCCTACCGAAAAGCACCTACATGTTGTGAAAAGGATCTTTCGGTATCTAAAAGGAACACTTCATCGTGGTCTATGGTATCCGAAAGATTCCTCGATTGCTTTAATATCATACGCAGATGCCGATCATGCTGGATGTCAAGATACGAGGCGTAGCACTTCTGGCTCTGTGCAACTTCTTGGAGATAGATTGATCAGTTGGTCTTCAAAAAGGCAGAAAAGCGCTGCAATATCAAGCACGGAGGCTGAATACATCGCCATGTCCGGTTGTTGTGCTCAAGTCCTTTGGATGAGATCACAATTAACTGACTACGGTCTTGGATTTAACAAAATCCCGATGTATTGTGACAACAAGAGCGCCATTGCCCTTTGCTGCAACTATGTTCAACACTCCCGGGCCAAGCACATAGACATTCGCTACCATTTCATTAAGGAGCAGGTGGAAAACGGAGTGATCGAGCTGTATTTTGTCACTACTGAGTATCAGCTGGCGGATATGTTCACCAAAGCCTTAGATCGAGGACGAATCGAGTTTTTGATCGACAAGCTTGGCATGAAATCATTCACTCCAGCGACTCTCAAAGAGTTGGCAGAAGAATCAGCTGAATAGTCGTGGTAAACTATTCAGAGTATCCTTTGGTTGTGATCATGTATATTATCGTAAATATATAAACCACAAAAGAAAAATACAAAAATATAAAACCAAGAAAAACCATAAAAAATATAAAACCAAGAAAAACCAAAAATATTTTTCATTTTAAATCGGGCATGTCTTTTAGTACGGTAATATTTACGGCCTTAGAAATGTCGATCAATATTGACACGGTGCCATAAATAGAGTCCGTATAAAAGTTGTACTTTTTTAAAACATGCCCATTATGGCTTGTAGTTATTTCAGACTGCAACCCGGTTTTCATATTAAAGTCACGTATTTCCTTGGAAAACGTTGGCTCAGAACGGGAATTAATTTTCTCGGGCGTGATTTACAAGCCAAATCATGCAAAGGGATCAAGTTTACTTTATAACTTGGTCTAACACGAATTGGTGTACGTCTCAGTGCATTAATTTGTTAAAATAAGAGAAATCTTATTAAAACCACGAATCAAAATTTTTCAAGAGATAAATTGGAAATGCTTTCATCACTATTTGATTCTTTAAACAATGACTACAGCTCTTTAAATAGAAAACGGGTCATTGATTAAGGGGGAGAAAATAGTAAAATCATCTTCGTCATTAACATTGATCTTCAAAAGTGATTGTGAAAATTAAGGGCTTCATGGTAATTGAGTGGTTTTGCTTTAGAAAACGACTAGTGTTCGTTCTAAGTGATAGGCATTGCTTTTAGATATTGGAGATATGCTAAATAGGATGCGTTTGCTAAGATTGTGTGTAAGTTAAACAAGGTTTAAGTGAATTAAAAAAGTTAGAAACAAAAAGGATAGGGAGTGAAATTGGAGGGACTAAAGGTAGTATTTAATGAAACTAGGCAAAATTTGACCTAAGTCAAAAACAAATCAACCCGCCTCTCATTACTATTCACTTTCACTGTTTCTATTTCATACTTGCCGCCATTGTTGTTTACTCACACACAAACTCTTCAAATCATCTCGTCTGATCATTCCTTCCTGATTCATTCACTACATAAGGTAATTAACATCATATTTTAACTTATGAATTCGTCTAAATCGCCATCTATATCCCCTTAATTGATTCAAGATAATTAACAATTATCAGATTTAGGGTTTTGCCTTAATTAGGGTTAATTGATAAGGGATTTATGGTGGGTTTTGCTCGGAATAGGTTAAATGATGATTAAATTGCTTTAGATTGCCTTAGAAACTCACAAACGCGCTAGATCAAACATCTGAGTTTAGTCTGTAAAAGTTCCGGATGAACATGGCTTAAAACTTCCGAATGAGGAAGTTCCGAATGAGTAACTTCCGAATGAAGGAACTTCCGAATGAGGAACTTCCGAATGAAGGAAGTTCCGAATGAAGAACTTCCGAATGAAGGAAGTTCCGAATGAGGAACTTCCGAATGAAGGAAGTTCCGAATGAAGAACTTCCGAATGAAGGAAGTTCCGAATGAGGAACTTCCGAATGAAGGAAGTTCCGAATGAAGAACTTCCGAATGAAGGAAGTTCCGAATGAAGAACTTCCGAATGAAGGAAGTTCCGAATGAAGAACTTCCGGATGAAGAAAGTTCCGAATGAAGAACTTCCGGATGAAGGAAGTTCCGAATGAAGAACTTCCGGATGAAGAAGTTCCGAATGAAGAACTTCCGGATGAAGAAGTTCCGAATGAGGAGAAGTTCCGAATGAGGAAATGTTCCGGATGAAGATGTTCCGAATGAGGAAATGTTCCGGATGAAGATGTTCCGAATGAGGAAAGTTCCGGATGAGTTTGATTATTCTTGTTTGCATGCTATCTATGTACTTGTTGTTTTATCTTATGAAATGTGTTATGCTTAGAAGTAAGAATGATATATATCTATCTGTTATTTGTGCATCAACCTTTCATGTCTTATCTTAAGCAGATAAAATGACTAATCCAACAGTACAAGCTATCCAAGAATCAAGAGAAGCCGATATTGCTAAAGCTCGAACCCTTAAGTTTATACCCAACAACTATAGGCTGAAGCAAGTTTCTAAATCCACTCACCATGGTTTTAAGGTCGCCATAGCCATTCTTGATAACTCTCATTTCAAGAACGCCCTTAGGAATACAGCCTCGGTGCCTTATGAGTATATGTTTGAATTTTGGGCAACCAAGGAAATCACTTCGAACAAGATCACCTTCACCATCGACAACAAGCAGCAGACACTCACCGTTTCAGATTTCCGTAAGATTCTTGGCATAAGGGATACACCCAAGGGCATGTCTTTCTCAAGGGATCCTACTAAAGATGAACTCGCAGAGTTATTTGACGCGCTTGGATGTCCGGAAATACGAGTTGCATCTGAGTTTACTACTGCTAAGGTAGGACAACCCTGGAGAGCTTTGATGGGTATTCTCAGTAAATGCCTTACACCAAAAACGAGTGGACATGATGCTTTGCGCAGTCCGATAATGAACCTCTTCTATGGCATGTACAAAGCTGCGAATTCAGATTATGCTTTGTTGATATGGGAAGAATTCACCTTTCAACTCTTCTACAACAAGAAGCTGAAGACAAACTTCTTTCCTTATCCTCGGTTTATTAAGCTTATCATAAATTATTTTATGAAGCTTGATGCTACTATTGATAGGCGTGCAGGAGGTCGCTATCACACTGAAGAAGCTGATGATACTGTAGATCTGAGGCATGAAGGACCGTCGATTGGTGTGATTCCGGGTCCTGTTCCTGATTACCTTCTATCTGATAAAATCAAAGGTTCTGCAGATTACAAGCTACTGCAGATAGAGATCAAGAGGCTGAAAGAAAACCTTCAGACTGGAGAAGACTCGTCCACAACGGTTAAGAGTAAAGGTAAACGCAAACAACCAGCTGCGTTACCTGAACCCGAACCCAAGAAGAAGAAGACAGAGGGTAAGAAGGGAAAGGGTAAGGATTTGATGCGTCTACGTGATGAAGAAGATATTGTTGATCCTACTCTTGATAAATCCGAGCAACAAATGATGAAGATTGCTATTAAAAGGAGTAGGAAAGATACAGGCGGTAGTGGTTCAGGTGCGAGGGTAGATATCGAGGATGAGTACGAGGAACCGGATGATGTTGATGAGTTTGGGTCACCTGAACACTTTTCCACTTCGAAGGAGCCATCAATCCCTATTTCAGCAAGTGTGGAAAAGGAACCTGTTGCTCCTACGATCATGGTAACAACTCAACCCTTAACAACTCAACCTCCACCCATACAACCTTTACCAACCCGACCGGCTTCGACACCATTTCTTCCACCACCCATAATCCCCATCCCTAGTACAGCAGTAACAACCGAGCCCCTCCGGTCAACCCAAAGCAGCTCTGCAACATCTGCAATGGCTGCATTAGTGATGGCCGAGATGTTTGATACTAACAAACGCGAAATGGATGAACTTCGCCAAGAGTTGCAAAGACGAGCTCAGAGGGAAGAAGAATCAAGGAAAGCTCAAGAAGAGTTGATTGCCAAGTTCGCTGCAGACATGGAAGCTACACGTAAAGCTCATGCAGAGGAACTTGCTCAGGTTAAGCAGGCTGAGGCTGATAAGCATGCTGCACGTATTACTAGACTTCAAGCGATGAGGGATAAATATAAGGAACAAAAAGAAGCACTTGAAGCATCTGTGAAAGAAAGAGTGCAAGAATCCGTTGAATCCTTAATGCCTAAACTTCGCGATGAGTTGAAGACACTTGCTGCTGACAACTTGATGGTCAAATCATCCAACCCTTCAGAAGCCGCCTATAAGATTGCTTATGACCTGACGGATTTTGAATTGAAGAAGATCCTTAAGGCTCGTATGGTGGAACTTGGGTCGTATGATAAGTCGAGGATTCAACGGGCTCTATATAAATCCCTGAATGATGCTATCATGGAGGATGATAGATTATTCAAAATGTTTGGAAGTGTGGTACCATATCACATCTTACCTGAGGAAGAAAGGGAAAGTGAAGAAGAGGGTACGGGTGAAGAAGAGGAAGAAGAAGAAGAAGAAGAAGGAGAAAAGGATAAAGACGATGACGAGGGTGGTGATGATGATGAGGATGATGACGATGATGACGAGGATGAGGATGATGATGATGGCGATGATGGGGGTGATGAGAATCAGGAGAGTGCTAGGGGTAGTAACGGGGATGACAATCAGGATGATGATGGGGGTGAACAACCGAAAGAGGGAGACAAGGTTACCAGCTCCAAGAAGCCTGCTACTAAGACTGGAACCAAGTCCACAAAAGATGCAGCACAGAAGGGCAAATCGACATCCTCGGAATCAAGACGAACTAAGTGGCGCCACGATGTGAATGCCACTACAGCGTCTTCGGCTCCCGGTATCTCTATCGCTGTATCTTTACCTATTACAACTAACCCCATTAGTTCTGCTATTGTTCATCCTGTGATTGCAGAATCAGTGACGGAACCCGAAGCTGCACAACACTCCCCAGTTCACGACACTGCTGAAATGCCTGAAACTGAACCAACAGATGTTCGCACTTCAACTCCTCAACAACAAGTTCAACAATCTACGGTTCCTGAACCAAGCATTCGTGCCTGGGAAGACAAGTTGGAGATAGACGAGTCTGCACCACCACAAGCTTGGATCACGGCAGCAGCACAATATGATCCGATCACAGATGCTGACAAAGATGTGCTGTATCTCCGTATCCGAAGTCCGATTGACTTATGTGCATTTCTTGCTCATGAGTATAAGACTTCGGTTACTCCATCCTTGGTGAAGAAAGCACTGAAAGATAAAAGACTGCGTGCCAAAACCCGATTACCCCGAATGGAGCTCGAGTACTATGCCGATGAGATCATAAAGGCTTTGAAAACCGTTCAACGGCCAGGACTTCATGAATCAGAAAGAGCTCCACCTCCAATGGATCCTGCTCAAGATAATCAGATTGCTCTTGACTTCTTCGTCACCAATGATCTTGTATATCTACTGAAGGGGTCATCAAAGTACGCAACATCCCTGACTTTGCTGAAAGCTGCCAACTGGGGGACAATACCCTTCATCGAGGAAAAGGTAAATCGACTCTGGGTCCCAAAAATGAATCGTAATTATGATATGTATGCTGTCATAGGTGCATCTCATTGGGACGAACGAGTCCGAAGGGCGTACAGGGGTTGCTGCTTGGTCAATTCTGGAAGCAATGTTCGATCTGACATCCGTATCTCCAGCATTTTAGGAATGAAAACTGAAGCCAAGAACGGCTACTATCATGTGACGGAGATTCGTTTGAAAAGGGAGGATGACAGGGAATACAAAATCCAGCAAGGAGACTTTTCCATCATTCGCCTTGAGGATATCGAGGACATGCTGCTTCTAATGACCAGAGATCAACTTACACACATTCCTCGTGAAGACCTGATTGCATTGAATACAGCACTTCGTATGTTCACACGAAGCGTTGTCATCAAGTCACGAGTTGAAGATCTTCAGTTGGGAGTCGAAAGCTATCAGAGGAAGCTCAATTTAACCCGTCCTGTGAATCAAGTGCTACCTCAACATGTAGAAAGATGTCCCTATACCGGCATTTCTGTCCCGAATTCCGGCATTTTCTACTTGAACAGTCGAGGTTTGATGAAGTTCATGAGGGTGGGGGAGCTCCACAAGTATAGTGATGGAACTCTTATACAAGTCAGAGGTAAGTTGGAGCATCTGAACTCGGGAGGAACTTTGCCAGAGATGACGGAGGAGTGGCATCCGGGTTACAGGCAGATGGCGAAGTACGTGATCAAAAAGATTGATCAAAAGCTCCGTGAACGTAGATTGATGAGGAGCTTGGAAAGATTCGTGGGTGGAAGACCGTATTTAGTGCACCACAAGCTACTGCAACGATCCATCTGATGGGTCGTACATCTCAGGTCACTTTATATTGGTTTTCAATTGTGAATATGTAAATTTGTGAATAATGTGCTTGTATGGCTTGCTGTAGTGTTAAGGTATGATAATTTTTCAAGAATTTCTCACGAGATTCTAAATCTTTCAAAATATGTCATACCAAAGCACTACAACTATCCCTTATTAACTTAAGGGGGAGCAATAACTTGTTCTACGGCCAAATATCGATTTCATTTTTACCCAAAGACCGGTTAATCCATTCAATATCCCAAATATTAATGGTTAACATTTTGGATAAGGGGAGAAAATGGGATTAAGGAGACGTAAGTGATACTTGGCTAAAAGATGAAAAAGACTTAAAGATTTTCCAACTTAATATGTGTAAAGCACGTGTTAAGGGGGAGCGTTTTTGATGAACAAAACACCTAAGGTACAAAACTTTTGATTTCAATATCACAAGTACTTTAGGTGATTTTCAATGATTTTTCATGGTGGCAATTCCTTCCCAAAACACGCTTAATTCACGACGAATGTGGTGACAAAAGGGTGGTAGGAATAGGTTTAGTCCAATGATTCATCAGAGCCGATGGAATCTTCCCAAGGACAATTCCCTAGATAGAATTAGAAGTCCTAGGAAAGATGGAGAAAGAATGTGAACGTAGCTGAATGCCGAGCAAGTACTTAAGCTAGCACTGGAACAATCACAACAAGGTGCTAGTGATGACGTATTGGTAAGCATTGAAGGGGTTGAAGAATGAAAAAGAAATGTAAAGATAAAGGGTGTAAAGAAAGAAGCCCTCCTTACAACTTTAGGCAGAAACCGGGTCAATACATATGCTATTGAGGTCATTTTTGCTAATGATTCTCGGTATTGAAGAAAGACATCATGGACCCAGTGATGCAATGCACAACCCTTCCCAGCTAACTCAAATATCTCTCAAAAGGTATTTGTTTTAATCACACGGAGATCAACACGTTATCTATTGGTTTATTCACTCCGAATAGACTGGTATTGAAAAGGTGGCACTCCTCTCCAGCCATCGCTCACTAAATCAAAACGCACAATCGAGTCTAGAGCCAAGAGATCATCAAAAGTCTCATTAGGACACTTTCCATTTATTCCTTGCTTTCTCACACACTGTGAAAAGTAAGAGATTTTCATGAGTCCTACGCAATATTCTTGTAATATTGCCAGAACATCCGAGTAATACGTAAGTATTACAATGAAGATGGAAATCCTGCTTGAGCCAACATCAAACAAGCTCATGGTAGGTTACACGTGCGGTTCTTTTAGAACCAATCTTGTGAAAAACTGGAAGGTAACAGTGGTTTAATTCTTAATTGAACTTAAACTCGTTCCAGGCCTCTTCGCATTATCATATGATCTTGCCAGAACACTCAGAGTGACTCTTTATTGACCACAGTGACGAGTGGAAATCCTTCTAGTGTCAACATCAAACAGCACTTGGTAGGTAACGTGCAAGATTCTTTATGAATCGAGCTCGTGACAACTGGAAAGCAACGATGGTGAAAATCTTAATTGAAATTCACTTGTTCCAGGTTTCATGAATTGACGGCTCTTAATCACAAGGATAATTTATCCAAGTGATTCACTCTTTATGTTCGCAGTCAGCTTTGGACGGTCGAATAAAGAGAACGGGTTTACCCGCGAAATCCTGTCAGGAAGTTACTTAATTGAAACTATCCGTCACGGGTACGATATCTAATATCGTCCAACGGTCTTCACCGACCGGAGGTAAAATGCTACCGAATTAGAATAAAATGTTCAAAGCCATTTTATTCGTGTCGTTGCTGTGTACCTGCTAAAGACGGTGGCGTTGCTGTGTACCTGTTGAAGACGGTGGCGTTGCTATGTACCAGTGAAGACGGTGGTGTTGCGGTGTACCTGTAAAAGTCGTTCCCACATGCTTATGTTTTTTGCAACAAAAATTCAAGAAAGTACAAGATGAAGTCTTCCGCTGTATCAAACTCTGAAGCTTTCAAGAATCCAACAAAAAGACGTAAGTGTGTGGAACATGAAGTCACGAGGAGGCAAAGTTCACAAGAAAGGCAAAGATCGCACGTAAAAGGCCAAAGAACAATGCTCTCAAGTCAAAGCCAAAAAGATCAAACCAACATATTCACAACAAAAGAAAGAAAAGAAGAAAAGACTACGAGCTAAAGAACGAAGACTTAGTATAGTATGCTAGGTTTAGAACTTTGTAACGTGGAGTGACCTCCCTTAGGGGGAGATTGTTAGAAATACGTTTTAACGTATATTAGAAGTATCGGTCACTCCACAATATGATTTATGTTGTAATAGCTCGTAGTTAGTAATTAGTTGTTATTTGCTTATTAACTTAAGTAAGAACCGGTCCATGGGCTTGTCATGGACCGGCCCAAGTCCACTTATGACTTGGAACTATAAATACCCCTTTCCACTAAGGAAAGGGGTTGGTGGTTGTCATTTCATATTTTCCACTTAATAAAATACACATAGTTTCTCTCACTTTCTCTCTCTAACTTTCTCTCTCTAGAAATCAACAAACCCCTTCATAGATTCATTGATTATCAATATTCTACAAGGCTTTTATGCCAAAGCCAGTTTTCACTATCAGAGGCTTTGGCAAAGAGACATGTGTTGCTTCCTTCTGGACATGATGTCATGTCAATAACATACACATCCCTTCTTCTTAGAGAAACCAGAACAACATCATTATTTTGATTGAAGATTGTTCCTTGGATCTTGGTGAACAGAGTTTTAAATCCAGCATTACGGAGTTGACTGATGCTGATTAAGTTGTGCTTCAGCCCATTGACATATGCGACCCTTATGAAGGAGATTCCATTATAATCCACTGAGCCATATCCTTCAGTAGTCCCTGAGGAGTCATCTCCAAAGACTACCTTGGGACCATACTCCCTTTTATATCTATGCATATATTGTTTAACTCCAGTCATGTGTCTGGAGCAACCACTATCCAGATACCAAACAGATTTCTTCAAATGTTCCATCATAGATATAATGAAACCTTATTAGTTTCAATGATGAACCCACTTTCCAGTGGATCAATTCTGTCGCTGACCGGCGACTCTGGGTCGTCTTTGGGTCCTTTCTCCCCCTCTTTGGTTGCAGTCTCTGGTTTCACGAATCATACTACCACAGATTTCACATCGAGGATCGTGTTCACACTCATCAGAGTGATGATCATGAAGTCCACAATACTTGCAAGGAGGAGAGGGTCTAAGTATCTGGGGAGAATCTCTAGGTCCGAGTTCAGGTTTCCTAGAGGACTTGTGAGGAGTTTCAGATCTCATTTTGATTCTGGCCTTTTGGAAAACAATGATCTCCTCGTGTTCTCTAGAGGTGTATTCAGTGGACTCACACGTGATGCATCTGGGTTTCTTTAAACAATTATCAGAAAGAAGATTCTTTAACCCATAATGTTTGCAAGGTCTGAACATAGATTTTCCATTTGAACCACTACTGGTTCCTTCACCATGAGAACCAGTAGATGAGCTGTCAGACAATGGTTTGATTTGTTCTTTTAAACCTTTAACTTCTTCCATTAGGGTAAGAATAAGTTTCTTGGTAGGTGACAACTCTTCTGAGGGAAGAGTAGGTTTGCTCTCCTTAGGTTCCTTAGCCACAAACACCTTTTTATAGGGGTTTTCAACAGCTCTGGTTAATGGTTTGACATTATTAGGATGTCCAGAGGTTGTGGTGGTTGGTAAGGGACCAAGTATAGAATCTAAAGGATTAGCCCCAACAAATTTAGGTAACGCAAGAAGGGAGCTAAGTTCCTTAGATTCTTCATCGGATTCATCCTCAACCACAGAGGTGGTTTTAGGGGGTTGTTCATCTAAGGGGACAAATTTCACCTTGGATACTGGTTTGTGATGTTTAAACATTCCCTTTCCCCTAATGGCTTGGACCACGTTACCAGGTATGCATTCAGAGACTATGTCTTCAGCAGTGAACTGGCCTTTAGCCCATTTTTCAAGAACATAATTTAGTTTACTATTTTCATCTGTCAGAGATTCATTGTCACATGAGAGACGACTCACTTCATTTTGAAGTTGAGAGACGAGTTCAACAAATGGTTTAAGATTGGTTACTTCAGATTGACATAATTTCAAGTCCTGTTTTAAAGCATGAAATGTATTTAACAGGTTCTTTCTTTGTTCTTCCCCAAAGTGAAGGTTAATTAGAGTGTAGTCAAGGACATGGTCTCTGTCCTGACCTTCAGTCATATTAAGCAATATTTGTACCTTTTTCATGGTGATATCAACCCATTAACCAGATCTGGCATCGCTTTTACCAACCGCTGGTTCATCATCAGCAATAGCCATTAAGGCACGAACAATGGTGGTTGTTTCATCCTCTGATGTGAGAGATTCATCACCCCAGTCAAATGAGGTAGCTATTAGCCCTTTCTCTGCCGTTTTATGCTCCTTTTTCTTGGTTACATCATCAACATTCTAATTCAGCTTCATTAGCTCAGCTTTTAGTGCTTTGTACTTAACTTTGTAATATTTCTTTCCCTCTGAGTCTGAATGAGAGGCTTGTATAAAAGAGGATGGAGAGTATTTGTTCTTGACATTGCTTTTGCTGGTTGAAGGAAAGCTTGGTGAACAGGTTTTGTTGGACCAGCAATCCTTCTAAAAATGACCAGCTTTTCCATAAGTGAAGCATATCACTTTGGATTTGTCTTCTTTGGCTGCTCTGACTCTGCCAGATCTTTTGTATTATCTCTTTTGATCAGCAAGAAGAGCTCTGTCATGAAACTCAACATTAAGTTCTTCAAGGAACTCTTGACTACTTCTGGTGTCTTCTTCTACATCAGATTTGCTGTCCTGAAAATGATGGTTAGCAACAAGAGCCTTTGATCCAGTGATCTGAGAGGCAAATCTATCTGTTTCACATTTATAAATAGAATCAATTAGGCCTTCTTCATAGTTATATCTTCCAAAAAGCTGAGCCAGAGTGTCATTCTTAATAGCATTGTTAGATCTTAGAGTTTGGTTAAGTCTTAACCATTTCTTAGGCAGAATATTGACAAAAGTGGCATTAACTTCAGCTTTGGGTAAACCTAGATCATTATTTCCAAGATCATTAAGTAGATGCTTAAGTCTGGTGTAGGTTTGAATAACACTTTCATTTTCTAGAGCTTTGAAGGCATTGAACTTAAGTCTAAGGGCTTGGATCTTAGTTTCCTTAGTTTCCTCTAGACCGTCGTAGCCTAGAACTCATTCAGTCTACATCTCTTTAGCAGAGGCGCACTTAATGATGGACTTCATTATGTTTTATGGTAGACAAGAGACTATGATACTTTTTAGTCTCTTGTCCTGGTTAACCAAGTGCCTATCCGCTAGAGTCTATTGTTTGACAGGTTTCTTAAACGGGTCTCTCAGGGGTTGAGGTGGCAGCCATAGGGACATAGGTTCCATATTCTAGAATTTCTATTAAGAAAGGTTCTAGGCCATCAAGATATATGAGGAATTCGCTTTCCCAACTAGAAAAATATTCTTCATCAAATGCTGGAACATTGAGACATGAGACCCTCCTCTAACATCAAGAAGTGAGGAAGGTCGTCATCATTATTACTCACATTCACAACCGGTGTGGGTGTGGTATTAGTTGATGTCGTGGTCAGTGGTAGTAGCATTTGGTTGGCTAGTTTGGCCAAAAGGTGGTGGCAAATGAGTCATAGTATCTAGCATATTAGGATCTTGATTTTTTAAACAAGAACGGTTTATAAAAGTTTTATAAATCAAAACGCCCTGATACAAATTGAAAGTCCCAAAATACGCCTATTGTAATACTATAACTCGAATAAAAGGATAACACTTAGTGATATTACTTTTCAAACGCGTAATGCTTTATTAACTTGTAAATAAAATATTACAAAGTGTTATGGAATACACTTGTTGAATGACAATAAAAAAATAACCTTTTGAACAAGTAAACTTGATTCAAGACTCAAGTTTACAAGTGAACCAGAGAGTCGTTGAGAGATAGCAAGAGACTCCAGAGGTTCATCAAGGAGAAAGACAAAGATTCTAACAATAAATACAAGTGTTGTCTTTCTCCTCTTTCTTACTCCTATTTATAGTGGTACGAGGTTTCTACCTTAGTAGGGGTAGTTGGTACGTGTCAACTTCTGAATGAAAGTAGTACACTTCATTAAATGCATGTCTATATCCAGACATACATTTAACCAACTTTATGTGAACAGTTCTGCCAGCTGTTCACTTTATCCCAATAGGTCATACTAGACTCCTCTGTCTTGAATCTTCACTTTGTCCCGCCTAAAGTGCTTTGGAGATTCTACCGCCTAAACTATAAAGGATAATTCAATTCTATGCTTGCTTGATCTTCAAAGGGTTGAGAGTAACCTCTAAGCATTGCTATCCCAGAGGTTCTCGTATACCATTACATTCCTTCTACATACCAGCTTATCCATAAGAGCTGGAGAGTATGACATTAGATAATCTTCGACTTCTCTGACATTGTCTTTGACTTGAATGTTTCTTGTGTGTCAGCTAAGGCTTTACCTTCAGCTGGCCTGGTCTCTGTCGATGGACTCTATCAGCGACCTTCGTACTTAGTCTAATTTAAATTAAATCTTGGCTGAGCCATAGTTAAGACTTTCATTGGCCCAACAAAAACATTCCTATAACTAAACGCAACCAATGATTTACTATTTCCAGAAATGTCTAGTTAAAAGCTAAATTGTTGAAACTATAAATGGGAGTTTCTGTGACACCCTAGAATCGAGGTCATTAACGTTACCCTAAATTACGCTAATTTTTGAAATTTTTAATAAATTTTAATTTCTATATTTATAAGTATTTTGGTTAGAGCCGATGTTCGAGGTTATAATTTTTACGATTGACGTTTTAAGAAGGACGATGACGATTACGATCCCGAGGGATGCCCAATTTTATATAATTTTTGACGATTTATCGATAATGTAATTTTTCGAGAATTTTATTTACGGTTCGTGTTAAGTTGAGTCGGGTGAGTTTTATAGCCTTCCGAGTACATTTAAAGTATCCCAAAAATATTTTGGAGCGTTCGGGAAGATTTCCGACTCCCGTAAAATTTTCAAAATTGACAAATGAGTCGAAACCGCAAAGTTTTGAGGACGTTTTCCATTTAAGGCCAAAAGAAACTAAATATTGCCATTTGGTCCCTCCCAACTCACCAAAAAGGCCAAAAATCACACAAACACAAACACATAGATCATATCACCCAAAATTTAAACTCTCTCTCCCTCTTTTGTCTCCATAGCCGACGGACACCCCCAAACCACCAAGAAATTCACCAAAAATCTTTTTCCACTTGATTTTCATAAAAACTAAGGTTAGACCACATCTAGTTTGGTCATTCCCTACATTTCTATGTGCTCAAATCCCACATGCACTAACAAAAATTTTCCAAGATTTTTCAAGATGATCCAAATTCGTTTTTGTGGCTAAATGTGCTAATGCATGTTGATTTTATGAGTAATGGATGCATAAACACCAAGAAAACCCACCAAAATCAATTTGGTTGTGGTGATTGGGGCACCCAAACCCCACGGCACAAGGGGTGTTTGGGGAGCCATGGTGGTTGTTGATTTTGAGTGTTGTTCTTATGTTTGGTTTATTGTTTTAGGATGTTTTACATAGGTTTATTTAGTTGCATGTCCATTTCTTTGAATTTTTGATTTTGAGATTGGTTGATCAATAGGGGTAGGACTGAAATTTGATGTTTGGATATGTTTAGGAGGCTTAGGATGATGCCTAGTAGTGATGGATAGGCTTGGAATCGAGTCTAAGTGTGATTTTGGAGTAGCAAAATTTAGGCAGAAATATTATGGTCATTTCATAAAAATGATTTTTCTTCCAGGTCTTGAAAACAAAATGTAGTTATAGAGGGTCTTCCTAGCTTTAATTTGGTATAAGGTAGAGCCCGTGGCTCAAAACGAGCTAAAAGTTATGACATTTTTAAGATCGAGTACCGGGAGACGAGGACTTTCATAATCCGAATTTGTGCAAAGTTTTAGTCAAATCCCGAGGGTCACAAGTATAAATTGGTAAATGGTCAAGGGTCAAAATTTGGTCCCAAACCTGTAAAAATGAGTCTATATGTTGACTTATGAGTCAAAGAAGTCAAAGGTACTTTTCATATAGGTCAAAGAGGTCAAAATTGGTCGAAGCGCAATTTCAGCCCGTAAAATGTAGTCGTGGAAAAGAGTTGCGTAACGGGTCGTAAAAGTAAAAACTTTTATTGGGCTTAAAAACATGTTATCTACAGGTCTTATAGGATTTTTGAGAATTTTGTCAAATTTTATAAGTGTGGTTAAATAAGGTAAAACAGCCCGTACTTTAGTCGAGTACCGGCGAGAATGAGTAAAAATGGACAACATAAGTAATGAGAACGAATGGTATAAAATGAGTGATACTTGTTATTTTGTTTTTGGCGTGAGTTATACTTGTCCTAAGTGACTAGTATATATGTATTTTATACAGTACCGTAAGTATTAAAATGAGATTACTCATTACGCGTTATTTGTGATAGGTGTTGAATTAACCGGGCATCCGTTTCGTCGTCAGTGATCATCCCTCGAACTACCGACTACTTAAGATATAAGGTGTGAATTTATAGCCTCGCTTATATTTATTTCAAATTGTTTTACCCGCGAGGGAAATGCATGCTAGTTTTTAAAAGGAACGTATATCATGAATGATTGTTAGACCCGAAAGTTGCCTTAGAAATTGTGTTGAGTACCAAAGTTGCAAAAGTCCCTAAAATCATGAACTATTAACTATTGTCCTGCCCTCGAGTAGGGGGAAATAGCCGCTTATGCAATTTGTAGTACTACGGGGTTAACGACCCAATGCTAGCCGAGAAGCTGTACTTTTAGTAAGTTCTGCGGTAGATTATTTTGTATGAGAAATAAGGTATAATTGCAACTGATGCCTTTAGAAGGGGCACTGGTTTCATCTGAATCACGCCGGTATTTATTACGCGGGTGATTGAGTTAACGGATTAGTGTCATGAGCTTAAACACAATTGTCAGTATCCTGATTATAGTTTGTTTGATCGACAAGACTATAAATGATCACGAATGGTTTTTATTTTATATACGTTCAAATGGATTGAAAAACCTATGAATTCCACTCAACGTTTTCGTTGACCAAAATTTTGGCATGTGTTTCAGGTAACCGCTGAGGTGTAGGATGGAGCATGCATGGGATGGATGTTGTGTGTACGGCTTGGAGTCCGCTTGTTTTTCCCTCCTTTTCTACTTAAAAAATTTTTTAAGTTTAATGTCATGTGGTTGTAAACTGAAATTCTTGGGTTGAGATCCATGGGGACCGAAAACGCTAAACTCTGTGTACTATTTGGGGTTGGAAAAACTGTGGACATGTATCATCTAACAATTTTAAATTCAAGTTTTAAGTTGACGTCTTTTTAGCGTCGTTTGATATATCTTGTGTGCAATGAATACTGTGTAGCACCCATTGTTGTAGTTCCGCTGCGCATAGCAATTGTGGGGGTGTTACAGATTGGTAATCAGAGCCACGAGTTATAGAGAACTAGGTCGTTTTTGAAAATCCTAAACTATAACTTTTGGTGTCGTAAGAAAGGGTCCAAGCGCACACAACTATCCTGCATGGCTCCGGTAAGATTTATTGTTGTATTTATGGCATTTGACGTATACTTTTGAGTGAAGTATATATGTGGGTAATTATTACATAAGTATGGAATTACTATATGTAGACGTTGAATTTTACGTGAAATACCCGACATCGTAATTTTTGTATTAATCATGCATGAGCATCATATTATTACATTTCGGGCATATGTACCACCTTTGCATTGCATTTGCATGCATATATTTATAATTATTGTATAATTACTTATGTACCCTCCGAAATTCGCTGTTATTGCAGGAATGGCCGAGGTACCGCCTAACGATAATGGAAACGATTACGTCGTAGGTCACGAAGGGGGACCGTTTCCTCCGAACCCGCCGGACAATGATAATGGATGGATCGCTCCAGAAGACGAAATAGGGCCGGAAAACGACAATGACGAAAGTGAGGTGGATAATTTCAGCATGAGTAGTGACGAGAGTGAGGATTCCGAAGAAGAGCCCGAGGAGCTAATGGATGATGGCATCCCCGAGGATGCCGTAGGCCAGACCGAACCCGATTTGTTTCAATCCCCGAATTCGCCGAAGGGTTATGAGGTACCACCGACCGGTCGTTATGAGCAGCAACCCTTTAATCGCCCGATGGACAATTGTAAGGATTATTTGAGAACAGTTCCAGGATTTGTTCGAGTAAGCAATGGGAGCAGTGGAGAGTCCAGCAAGTCATCCAGGTCGCCATCGATTCATGAGAATATTGCAAGGGTCTACTTTCTGAGACCGAGACACTACTGGGATCCCGCAGGTCGTTTGGGGAGGATGGAAAGGTTGATGTATGAGCGGTTTGTAGTTGAGACCAGGGTAATTAAGAAGTTTGATAAGACTGAGAGGGAACATCAAAGACTGTTGGAAAGGACTGCAAGAGTGGAGTATGACGGGAATGTGAACAAAAGTGACATCAACAGTTTAAGATCAATGGTTGCGAATTTAAGTGCTAGTCTTGACCGTGTTAGGGAGGATCAGGTGAGGTTGTCGAGGATGCAGAGTTGGGAGCATCGTGTGAGAGATTCATTGCCCCCGGATTGGAGATTCGTGGACGATTTGGAGATGGAGGCGAATGACTTCATGGTTCAGCCGCCTACTGGAGGTGCTTGTATTACGGTGGGAAATCAGGTAGCAATTGAGTGTGGATCCACATCAGAGACGAAAAAGGAAATGGAATGTGGGCCAGATGATAAAGGAAAGGGAAAAGTGGATGATGTGGATGAGGACGTTAGTGATGAGGAAACCGAGGAAGACGACGACGAGCCGCCATCCAAGAGGCCGTGTGGATCACCACATGCCTAGTTACTTGTTTTGTATTTTCTTTGATCATTGTAATAGAACTATTTTAGACCTTTGTATGATGGTATTATGACGAGAAACTCAAGTAATTGAAGTTTTATGGTGAACGATTGTAGTGGCAATACTTGTCACGATTTTGGTTAACTATCAATACAATCTATGTTACCTTTCATGATCTGTGATATGTCTTAAATTTGATCTTTTGTGGTGTGAATTGATGAATATTAGTAACTCCGTAGTGGTGTCGTTGTATGTATTTTATGTCTGGGAAACTTGATATGAATACTTACATTGTTTTTCTATTTTCCTTGTCTTGCAGAAAGAGATATTCGATAACACCATGCCTCCAAAGTTGACTGCCGATCGTGTTAACACCATGATTCAGGAAGCTATAGCAAATGCGTTGGAAGCGGACCGAGCTGGGAGAAATCAGGACCAGGGAAGGAACGCGGGGAGACAGCAAGCCCCGAGAGTGTGTACCTATTCTAGTTTTATGAAGTGCGGTCCCACGCAGTTCCGTGGAACGGGTGGAGCTTTAGAACTTAGACGATGGTTGGAAAAGGTTGAAAGTACGTTCGAAATCAGTGGTTGTGCAGAAGCGGATAAAGTGAAGTTTGCAGCTGCTACGTTTCTTGATGATGCGTTAAGTTGGTGGAATACCCAGGTAGCTACGGTTGGATTGGCTGTAGCGAATGCAAGGACGTGGAATGCGACCAAAGCTTTGTTGACTAAGAAGTTTTGCCCAGAGGAGGAATTGGGGCAATTGGAGGACGAATTGAGGCATTTAACCTTGAAGAACAACGATATAGCTGCTTACACCAGGAGATTCAATGAGTTAAGTCTTTTGTGTCCGGACATATTTGCCAATGATGCCAAGAAAATGAAGCAGTATATTAAGGGTTTATCTAGCAATATCAAAGGTGAAACAACTTCGTCAAAACCTGGAACGTTTGATGAAGCGGTTCAAATGGCTCACGCTTTGATGGACGTTAAGCTTCAGGACAAGCAGAACTACATTGCTGAGGGCAACAAAAGGAAATGGGAAGCGGCACAAGGCAATCAATCCCAAGGCCAGAACCGAGGTGGAAATCAAAACAACCATGGGCCGAACCGTAATCAGCAGTTTAATCAGAGAAGGAACGAAGGGATGAGAGCAGTGACGAACCCTAGAAGTGTGAAAGTGAATCCCCATTGTGGTAAGTGCAATTTGTACCATGTTGGAAATTGCCCGCCGGCATGCGGCAAGTGTGGAAAGGCAGGTCATAGGACATCTGGTTGTCGAACGGGAGGAGTAGCCACTGGGGCTAATGCTATCAGGATGAGGGGATGTTATAGTTGTGGAGAAAGGGGTCATGTGCAAGCGAATTGCCCGAAGGCAGGAAACAGGCGGGGAGGTAATAATGCGGCTGCTGTGTATCAAGTGGGAACTGCTGATAAACCACAGGGTCCAAATGTGGCTACCGGTACGTTTTTGCTAGACGCTTGTTATGCTAGTATTTTGTTTGATTCTGGCTCCGACAAGAGTTTTGTAGATGTTAGATTTAGTCGTCATATCGATAGAAAACCGGTGTTGTTAACGACTAGTTATAACGTTGAGTTAGCCGATGGAAAAATTGTTAGTACGAATTCTATACTGAAAGGGTGTACCTTGAAGTTAGGAAATTACGCTTTTAAAATCGACTTGATGCCTATAGAGCTAGGATCGTTTGACATGATTGTGGGAATGGATTGGCTAATGGCGCAGAGTGCTATGATCGTCTGTGGCGAGAGATTGGTTCAGATTCCGTTGAGGAACAAGGTTTTGACGATAAAGGGAGACGAATGCACTTCTCGTTTGAAGGTGATTTCGTGTTTGAAAATGATGAAGTACGTAGAGAGCGGATGCGATGTGTTTTTGGCACAGGTTTCGAGTGATGGTGATTTAGAGGCAAGGATTGAAGAGGTACCAGTTATTTGCGAGTATCCGGAAGTTTTTCCAGACGAGTTGCCAGGTTTACCGCCTACCCGTGAGGTCGAGTTTCGAATTGATTTAGTGCCAGGAGCTGCGCCGGTTGCACGTGCACCTTATCGCTTAGCACCATCTGAGTTAAAAGAGTTATCGGATCAATTGAAGGAATTGATGGACAAAGGATTTATTAGGCCGAGCTCATCACCTTGGGGAGCGCCAGTGTTGTTTGTAAAGAAGAAAGATGGTTCGTTTCGAATGTGTATTGACTATAGGGAACTCAATAAGCTGACGGTTAAGAATCGGTACCCATTGCCGAGGATTGATGATTTGTTCGATCAATTGCAAGGTTCCAGTGTATACTCAAAGATCGATTTAAGATCAGGGTATCATCAACTGCGTGTAAGAGAGGAGGATATTCCTGTAACTGCCTTTCGTACGCGGTATGGACACTTTGAATTTCGAGTGATGCCGTTTGGGTTGACGAACGCGCCTGCTGTATTCATGGACCTTATGAATCGCGTGTGCAAGCCGTATCTAGATGAGTTTGTTATTGTTTTCATCGACGATATACTTATTTACTCTAAGAGTAAGGAGGAGCACGAGAAGCACCTGAGGAAGATTTTGGAGTTGTTAAAGAAGGAGAAGCTGTATGCAAAATTCTCTAAGTGTGAGTTTTGGTTGGAATCAGTGCAGTTTCTAGGTCATGTGATCGATAGTGAGGGAGTTCGTGTAGATCCTGCCAAGATCGAAGCGATCAGGGAATGGTCAGCACCGACGACGCCGACTGAAGTTCGACAATTTCTGGGTTTAGCGGGGTATTATCGAAGGTTTATTGAAGGATTTTCTTTGATTGCGAAACCATTGACGAGGCTTACCGAAAAGAATAGGGTGTACGAATGGGGAAATGAGGAAGAGCTTGCTTTCGAAACGCTCAAGGATAAGTTATGTTCCGCACCGATTTTATCATTGCCTGAAGGAACCGAAGACTTCGTAGTGTATTGTGATGCGTCTCGTAAAGGTTATGGAGCGGTATTAATGCAACGTGAAAAGGTGATAGCTTACGCGTCGAGGCAACTAAGGAAGAATGAGGAGAACTACACGACGCACGATTTGGAATTAGGAGCGGTAGTTTTTGCGTTGAAACTGTGGAGACACTATCTGTATGGGACAAAGTGTGTTGTATTCACTGACCACAAGAGTTTGCAGCACATTTTAGATCAAAAGGAGTTGAATATGCGACAAAGACGATGGGTTGAACTATTGAGTGATTATGACTGCGAAATTCGCTACCACCCTGGGAAGGCGAATGTTGTAGCGGATGCACTGAGTAGGAAGGAACGGGAGAAACCTTTGAGGGTTAGAGCTTTAGTGATGAGTGAGAGCGTTGACTTAACCGAAACCATACTGAAGGCTCAGGAGAGAGGACTAATGAAAGGGAATGTTGAAGCCGAGAACTTGGGACGAATGTTGAAACCTCTTTTCGTGATTAGGTCAGACGGACTGAGATATTTTGAGAATCGGATTTGGTTACCACTGTGTTCATCTGAGGAAGGAAAGCCTGGAGTTCGAGAATTGGTTATGAATGAATCGCATAAGTCGAAGTATTCGATACATCCCGGATCGGATAAAATGTACCACGACCTGAAGAAAGTTTATTGGTGGCCGAATATGAAGGCTGATATTGCTCGTTACGTTAGTAAGTGTTTGACTTGCGCGAAGGTTCAGGCAGAACATAAGAAACCATCTGGATTGTTGGTACAACCAGAAATCCCAGAATGGAAATGGGAGAAAATCGCAATGGATTTCGTGACGGGTTTACCTAGGACTCCTAGTGGAAGCGATATGATATGGGTAATTGTGGATAGGTTGACGAAATCTGCTCATTTCTTACCTATGAAGAAGACGGACAGCATGGAAAAACTCGCCAGCGTGTACGTGAAAGAGATCGTCTGTAGACATGGAGTGCCGTTATCGATCATTTCGGATCGCGACAGTAGATTTACGTCGGAATTTTGGAAATCGCTTCAACGTGCGATGGGCACTGAGTTGAGTTTAAGCACGGCTTATCACCCGGAGACTGACGGCCAGAGTGAACGAACTATTCAAACGATGGAGGACATGCTCCGAGCATGCGTGATTGATTTTGGAGGAAGTTGGGAACGCCACTTGCCTCTGGTGGAATTTTCGTACAATAATAGTTATCATGCGAGTATCAAGGCAGCACCGTTCGAAGCATTGTATGGAAGGAAGTGTAGATCGCCTGTGTGTTGGAGTGAAGTAGGGGAAAGTCAATTGACTGGACCCGAAATGGTTTTAGAAACGACAGAGAAGATTGTGCAGATCAAGAACCGACTACTTGCTGCGAGAAGCCGACAGAAGAGTTATGCCGATAACCGAAGGAAACCGTTGGAGTTTGAAGTTGGAGATATGGTTATGCTCAAGGTATCGCCATGGAAGGGTGTAATTCGTTTTGGGAAGAAGGGAAAGTTGAGTCCGAGGTATATTGGACCGTTTAAGATCGTTGAACGAATTGGACCGGTAGCGTACAAGTTAGAATTGCCGACCGAGCTTAGTGCTATTCATGACACGTTTCACGTATCGAACCTGAAGAAGAGTTTGGCGGACAAGGAATTGGTGATTCCTTTGGACGAGATTCGACTAGACGACAAAATGCACTTTGTGGAAGAACCTGTGGAAATTATGGACCGGGAGGTCAAGCGGTTGAAGCGTAGTAGGATTCCTATTGTGAAGGTCCGATGGAATTCTAAGCGTGGACCGGAATACACCTGGGAACGTGAGGACTTTTTCAAGGAAAGGTATCCTCATCTGTTCCAGTAGAACGAAATGTGAGTACAAGAAGAGGCGAGCGCCGGGACGTCGCTCTCTTTAAGGAGGGGTGGATGTGACACCCTAGAATCGAGGTCATTAACGTTACCCTAAATTACGCTAATTTTTGAAATTTTTAATAAATTTTAATTTCTATATTTATAAGTATTTTGGTTAGAGCCGATGTTCGAGGTTATAATTTTTACGATTGACGTTTTAAGAAGGACGATGACGATTACGATCCCGAGGGATGCCCAATTTTATATAATTTTTGACGATTTATCGATAATGTAATTTTTCGAGAATTTTATTTACGGTTCGTGTTAAGTTGAGTCGGGTGAGTTTTATAGCCTTCCGAGTACATTTAAAGTATCCCAAAAATATTTTGGAGCGTTCGGGAAGATTTCCGACTCCCGTAAAATTTTCAAAATTGACAAATGAGTCGAAACCGTAAAGTTTTGAGGACGTTTTCCATTTAAGGCCAAAAGAAACTAAATATTGCCATTTGGTCCCTCCCAACTCACCAAAAAGGCCAAAAATCACACAAACACAAACACATAGATCATATCACCCAAAATTTAAACTCTCTCTCCCTCTCTTGTCTCCATAGCCGACGGACACCCCCAAACCACCAAGAAATTCACCAAAAATCTTTTTCCACTTGATTTTCATAAAAACTAAGGTTAGACCACATCTAGTTTGGTCATTCCCTACATTTCTATGTGCTCAAATCCCACATGCACTAACAAAAATTTTCCAAGATTTTTCAAGATGATCCAAATTCGTTTTTGTGGCTAAATGTGCTAATGCATGTTGATTTTATGAGTAATGGATGCATAAACACCAAGAAAACCCACCAAAATCAATTTGGTTGTGGTGATTGGGGCACCCAAACCCCACGGCACAAGGGGTGTTTGGGGAGCCATGGTGGTTGTTGATTTTGAGTGTTGTTCTTATGTTTGGTTTATTGTTTTAGGATGTTTTACATAGGTTTATTTAGTTGCATGTCCATTTCTTTGAATTTTTGATTTTGAGATTGGTTGATCAATAGGGGTAGGACTGAAATTTGATGTTTGGATATGTTTAGGAGGCTTAGGATGATGCCTAGTAGTGATGGATAGGCTTGGAATCGAGTCTAAGTGTGATTTTGGAGTAGCAAAATTTAGGCAGAAACATTATGGTCATTTCATAAAAATGATTTTTCTTCCAGGTCTTGAAAACAAAATTTAGTTATAGAGGGTCTTCCTAGCTTTAATTTGGTATAAGGTAGAGCCCGTGGCTCAAAACGAGCTAAAAGTTATGACATTTTTAAGATCGAGTACCGGGAGACGAGGACTTTCATAATCCGAATTTGTGCAAAGTTTTAGTCAAATCCCGAGGGTCACAAGTATAAATTGGTAAATGGTCAAGGGTCAAAATTTGGTCTCAAACCTGTAAAAATGAGTCTATATGTTGACTTATGAGTCAAAGAAGTCAAAGGTACTTTTCATATAGGTCAAAGAGGTCAAAATTGGTCGAAGCGCAATTTCAGCCCGTAAAATGTAGTCGTGGAAAAGAGTTGCGTAACGGGTCGTAAAAGTAAAAACTTTTATTGGGCTTAAAAACATGTTATCTACAGGTCTTATAGGATTTTTGAGAATTTTGTCAAATTTTATAAGTGTGGTTAAATAAGGTAAAACAGCCCGTACTTTAGTCGAGTACCGGCGAGAATGAGTAAAAATGGACAACATAAGTAATGAGAACGAATGGTATAAAATGAGTGATACTTGTTATTTTGTTTTTGGCGTGAGTTATACTTGTCCTAAGTGACTATTATATATGTATTTTATACAGTACCGTAAGTATTAAAATGAGATTACTCATTACGCGTTATTTGTGATAGGTGTTGAATTAACCGGGCATCCGTTTCGTCGTCAGTGATCATCCCTCGAACTACCGACTACTTAAGATATAAGGTGTGAATTTATAGCCTCGCTTATATTTATTTCAAATTGTTTTACCCGCGAGGGAAATGCATGCTAGTTTTTAAAAGGAACGTATATCATGAATGATTGTTAGACCCGAAAGTTGCCTTAGAAATTGTGTTGAGTACCAAAGTTGCAAAAGTCCCTAAAATCATGAACTATTAACTATTGTCCTGCCCTCGAGTAGGGGGAAATAGCCGCTTATGTAATTTGTAGTACTACGGGGTTAACGACCCAATGCTAGCCGAGAAGCTGTACTTTTAGTAAGTTCTGCGGTAGATTATTTTGTATGAGAAATAAGGTATAATTGCAACTGATGCCTTTAGAAGGGGCACTGGTTTCATCTGAATCACGCCGGTATTTATTACGCGGGTGATTGAGTTAACGGATTAGTGTCATGAGCTTAAACACAATTGTCAGTATCCTGATTATAGTTTGTTTGATCGACAAGACTATAAATGATCACGAATGGTTTTTATTTTATATACGTTCAAATGGATTGAAAAACCTATGAATTCCACTCAACGTTTTCGTTGACCAAAATTTTGGCATGTGTTTCAGGTAACCGCTGAGGTGTAGGATGGAGCATGCATGGGATGGATGTTGTGTGTACGGCTTGGAGTCCGCTTGTTTTTCCCTCCTTTTCTACTTAAAAAAATTTTTAAGTTTAATGTCATGTGGTTGTAAACTGAATTTCTTGGGTTGAGATCCATGGGGACCGAAAACGCTAAACTCTGTGTACTATTTGGGGTTGGAAAAACTGTGGACATGTATCATCTAACAATTTTAAATTCAAGTTTTAAGTTGACGTCTTTTTAGCGTCGTTTGATATATCTTGTGTGCAATGAATACTGTGTAGCACCCATTGTTGTAGTTCCGCTGCGCATAGCAATTGTGGGGGTGTTACAGTTTCAAAAGCTGTAACTTATATATGAAAAGCCAACAATGAGTAAACAAACTAACTTTTCATAAAGAATCTTGAAATGATATTAAAATCGATAGCGTTAAGATGAAGATTACTAAAAATCCCCTGCAATCAAGAATATGAAGATGGATAAAACTCATAACCAAATAAACTAACCTTTATGGAATTAAATCTGAAGAAAAAATAAATAAAAAAGAGACATTTTATCATAGGTCACATCCCGTTACTCAATCTCATGTCTGTTCAAGTTAAAAAGAACATATATAATTTAATAAACTCACATCCCGTTATACACACACGCATCTGTAACTAACAAAAAAGACGAAGAGAGTAAAGCAACATTAACATATGATACCACAAAAACATATGTTAATTCAATGATGCCTAAAAACTTTACTTGTATTTTTTGGTCTCACTTTGTTTTGATTACGACAATATGTAAAAACAAGCATTTACGAAAACAATGAAAAACGAATTCTTGAGTTCAAGTATTTTTCATTTCAACCATTATCACTTAAGGTATGAACAAACAAGTAATTATACTAATTAAGTGATCAAGGATTTAATCTTTTCTTAAAACTCACTTTTATTAAGTGTGACAAAGTTTTATTATTAAACTTTCTTTTTAAGAAAATGTTTTATTAAATTAATTATTTGAAAATTTGAAATTCGAAAATGGCATATTCTATCTTAGTTTGAAATATCCTCTCAGGATATTTTAATCCCCAGATTCGAACCAACCCACTAAAAGACAAAAGGGAGCGGACTCTACGCCGGCGGTTCCTTAGCGCTTACGGCGGTTCCTTATCGATAAGGAACCGCGGGCTCCAATAAGGAACCGTGGGCAGATATAGCCATTGGATGTTTGTCTTATAAATAGTGGACCATTCTCAGACTTTCAATCCACCTCTTTTGCACATACATTTCCAGATTCTTTCATACTTCTTAAATCACTCAAATCCTTGATCATTTGTTTGATTACTACTTGTTTAGAAGTGAATCTTTCTCCTCTCATCTTTTCCTCTCAAAGTGCAAAGAGAAGAACACTATCATTCTTGAAGTGTTTTGTCTACTTCAAAGATCCATTGAAGATCCAAACTTATTTATTCATTGTTGTGTCATTGTGGTGAAGATCCAAGTAGTTGTGTCTATTTGGAAGTTGTGTATTAATAACTCGATTTTACTCAGTTAAAAAGTTCTTTGTCGTATGTCTAATCGAATTGATCACTGGTTTTAAGTATGACTCTATTGTTCTTTAGTGAAACAAAAGTGTGTCGTTGTAGTGTATTAAAATGTACAAAGCAATGTAAGTAAATCTAAAATCTAACTTAAAATAAATGATGGGAATTTAAAGCGTGACAAAAAGTAAATGGCACTTAATTAAATCTAAACTAATTAAATGTAAATGGCACAATATTTAAACTTCGAAAAGTAAATTAATTAAATGACTAAAAATAAAAGCATGACAAAAATTAAACTTGACAATGTAATAAAGTTGAAAACTAAAAAAAATAAATTAAATAGAGAGGCGGGAAAACAAAATTTTAAAAACTAGGAAAAATTAAACAAACAAATCACAAGTCTGATCGTACTACGATCGCAACCAACTAAGGTGGTTGGATCGCACCCGGATCGTAGCTTGATCGCAGTCTAGATCACACTTGGTGATCGTAGCCCACGATCGCACTTCAATGCGATGTAAACCAAAAGGTGGATCGTACTACCGATCGCAACCACGATCGTAGTGAATGGATCACACTCCACCACGATCGCAACAAAGTGGATGGCAGTGGGTGATCTTGACCAAGCGATCACAACAGGATCGTACTCTATGATCTTACCCACGATCGCAGTGAAGATCGTGGTGGGGATTAGGGAGTATGATCGTATTGTGATCCTAGTCCTTGATCGCAACAATGGATCGCAAGTAGAAACCCTTAAGGTTTATGCGATCGCACTTGTTGGATCGTACTGGGGTTATAAGCAGTTACGATGGAAAGATTAAAAGCAGAATAAGAAAACTAAATAAGCAAAAAGACAAATAAGCGAATGCCAAATAAACACTTTTGATTATAAACTAATAACAAAACTTAATTTAGATCGAGATTAAGAAAAACACAATAAGCTTAAATTTAAAAACTTTTCAAAACACAAAATAAGCAAACTAAATAAGCAAACTTTTGAAAAGATGAAACTTTTTAGAAAACTTAAGAAAAATCAAATAAGCTAAGTATGAAACAAGCCAATAAGATTGTCAAACTTATAGCTTATCTCATACAAAAACTTAGATGAATGTAAAAAGATAAACTTTTTAGTAAAATAAGCAAATGGATTAAGCAAAAGCTAGCTTAATCCGAAATTAAGCCGAACCAACAAGAAGAAAAGTAGAAGGAGAATGATAAAAGTAAAGTTGATCAAATGTAAATAAAGATTAAAGCAACAAAATTAAAAACACTTACATGGAATTAAATGGTAATTAAGGTGCAAGACATGTATTTAAATTTGACATGAAAAATAAATGACAAGTAATTAAAAGGTGGAAGACTAATTGTCACCTTAGCCAACAAAACTAATGAAATGAAAATGAGGGGTATTTATAGGAGATTAGGAAGGTGTTTAGAGGAAGCTTCCTCCCCTCCTTCCTTTCTTCTTAATTGCATGATCAAGTCCCTAAGCTTCTTTAATCTTCTTAAATATTCTTAATACTTGGACTTTGTTTTGGGATTTCTTCAAACTCGTCTTTTAATTCTTCAATAAATAAAACTCGAGTTCTTCGGCTTTAAGTAAACTTCCGTCTTTTGACTTTTTCTTCGATAAATCATTAGAATTGGTCTTGGACTTCCGTTCTTTTCGCACTCTTGACTTCTTGACTTCATCTTTCATATTTTTCTTCAATAAAAGCCCGTGAATGCCGTGTTTTCTCCACTTTTCACAATTTCGTCCTAAATCACAACAAAAACACAAACCACGCATAATTCCGACATAAAAGACATAAAATACACGTTTTGGCTCGGTTATTATTGTAATTAAGTGGTAAAAAGGATGGGTGTTTACACACCTATCAAATCCCCTACACTTGACCATTGCAACGTCCTCATGCAATGCATTAGTTACAAAGCAAGTTTACATTTTTCATCATAATCAATCCACGTTGGCCTTTATTAAAGAGATAGAAAACTATAAACATTCAAAGTAAAGAAATCAAAAGCATACCTTGGGTTTTGGAAATGTCATAAATAATCATCATCCTCAAGTTTTCACTTTCTCCAAACCAAGCTTAAAAACGAGATCATTGTTATTATAAGTTAGCAAACTAACACGAACTCATGTGGGCCAATTATTCACTTAGACTCGCTTATTCCTAGGTGCATCTCTTATATTTTATCTTTGTCTTGAATGATCACTAGGATGCATTGTTTGACTTATTTCGATAGTTATTTAAGCTGAAAATAAAGTGAACGATTTAATCAATAGTTAGCTAAAGGATAAAATCTTTTAAAACTGCTTCTCGGGACCTCATAAAGTTCATATCTTTGCATAACTCGCTTCGCGATTTGAGACCTTTCTCGGTCCGATATTTGGCAGCGACTTCATACTTCAAACCTTGAGAGACGTTCATGAAATTATGGTCTTCTCTTCATATTGGAATTTCTTCACTTGAAGTTTTGAGAGATTCATACTTGGACCACGACTTCTTCATTTTTCTCCAATCTTTATTTTGGATTTTGATATACAACGATCCGCCTCCTTTTATGACTTGGATCTATTTATCCTCATACCTTGCTAGGGTCTTTTTGGATACACTTCTCCATGACTTTTGGGGAGTTTTTGCTTTTCGTCGTGTGTCTCGATCCTTCATATTGATTTTCGATAAATGATTCTTCACATCACTTTGGATCTTTAGCAACAAAATATAGTCCTCATGCCTTGTTAGGGCCTTTTCGGACTTGCCAATCTTCGCATCCCGCTTCAATAAGTTATGCCTTGGTTATGAACTCTAATCCATAACGAGCAACGTTTAAACGATCTTGGGCTAGAAGCTAAGTAACTTTTCAAATCGTACAACCTTATTTATTGCAGATAAATTTATTAACAAACGATGGGAGAATAGGCTCATAATTAACTCACATAAATTCACGAAAGAATACCAAACTTATAATTGACTCTATCATCTCTCGTTCTCCATAGTTTAAAATCTCAAGGAATGAGACTCGTGGATACTTAGCCTATTAAATCAAAGTTTTGGGTTTTCGAGTCATCTATAGGATCTTGCAAATTCTTAGACTTTTTCAAGTTTAGAAATCGCGTTTTAAAGTTCCCTTGATAAACGACTCTCTAGGATCAATTATAGGAACTTACGAAAAGTTCTTGTTCTTAACCCGTGAGAGTTAAGACTTTCACGTTTTATAGCTCCCTATATAAAAGCCTAGCAAAGCTTGACTTAAACACGTTAAGGATACTAGCTAGAGTAACTTAGATAAGTAAACTCGGGTTGAGTCAAAAGATTCACAACGTTTGAAAATTAAAACCACTTTATTAAAATTTATTCTAACAAGGAAAGAAAATAACTATACAAAGGGAAAAAGTAATAGGCCAAAATAGATCAAAAATTTTGAAAAATGTCGAAAAATTGATTTTCCGGTTAAAATGAGGACAAATACAAGGTAAAGGCCACTTAACTTCGATAGAAGTCCCCCCTACACTTAACATAAACATTGTCATCAATGTTTAAGCATGTGGGAGTAAACTCCCCTACACTTAGGACATTGTGCACTTTGTTTAAATCTCGCTAAGGAAAAGACAACTAAAGAGATTCCTATTTTAATATTGAGAAAATATAAAATAGTGAATCGAAAAGAGTTTAGGATAGAACCGGGAAGAAGGGAACACGGAATCACGGGTCGTCAAGAATCATCAAGAGTGGATCATTGAGCGCTCGAACCCCTGATTAAGAGAGGAGAGGAAGTAACAAACACCAACGGGTCTCCCCTACACTTATGATAAAGAAAGCTAAAAGATAGATACATGGGTTGCCTCCCAAGAAGCGCTTGATTTTTGTTAACCGAGTCGTGAGCCTGACTCGACCTTGATCATCATAGGAAGAAGCATGAAACATATCCACCAGGATCAAAGACATAGTTTTCGTCCATCAAATAGCACAAGCTTAAGGCGAACAAGGCAAGCCAAAGAAGAATAGGCAAGGTTCCCTTAAGTAGCGATGGAGCACGGTGGGAGAAAGTATGGTGAGGTGCAAGCATGTCTTCAATAGTTCCAAAGATTTTTCCTTTTATTTCATCAGGTGGATACTGAGATGGCTGAAGAATATCAATACCGGGGTCGAACACCTTTTCCTTTAGGGGAAAATAGCACTCAGGCTCAGCAAAATGTGAAGAAGATCCGCGAAGAAGCACAACCTCGTCCTCAGGAGGGGGACAAAGAGGTGTTAAATCATATGTGCTGCGGATATCGGTGTCGACCGGTTTCTTCTCCTTTGAAAGAATGTTCTTCAAATCCAAAGTAGGATCAAGACGATAATCTTCAAAATCTAAAGGAGGAGCATCACTCTCATGAGGGAAGTAAGTGTTGAGAAACGTAGAGAAGTCTTCCTCAAATGAGTAATCGTCCAAAGTAGGATCGAGTGATGGCAGAGGATCTTCATCATGTGAAGAATCACTCGAAAGAGTATCGGCCTCATCAAAATCATCATAAGTGGGCAGATCGGGATACTCAAAGGTAAGGTCATCATAATCATCCGAATCTGAGCTAGAATCATCATCAGCATAAGCATCGAAGATCGGTGGAGAATCATAAATGGGAGAAGGTTCCAAATTGGAGAGAGGATCATCCACATCATCTTGAAAAAGTGGATTATCATTACAAGACTCGAATAGAGGATTGTTGTAGACAACAAAGTCATCAAGCACATTAATCATATTCACTTATTCTCGGCCTCCAAAGGATTTACTTGTAAGCTTTCCCATTTTAAAAACTTGTGAATCATTCCCGACTCTTAAGATTAACTCACATTCGGCAACATCAACTAAAGCTCGTCCGGTTCTTAAGAATGGCCGACCAAGTATTAAAGGAATACGAGGGTCCATTTCATAATCAACAACGACAAAATCGACCGGGAAAGTAAATGTGCCAACTTTGATGAACACATCTTCGGCAATACCAACGGGGTAAGCGAGAGTGCGGTTTGCAAGTTCAAGAGTCATCTTTGTTGGAGTGAGGTCGGGTAATGATAGTGTTTTCCAAACACTCAAAGGCATAAGACTAATACTAGCCCCGAGATCAGCAAGGGCAGTAAATTCTTCAGTTTTGTTGAAAACGCAAGGCAACACAAAACGACCGGGATCTCCAAGCTTTTCCGGAAGTTCTTTAAGAATAACTGCAGAGCAGTTTTCATTTAAGCGTGTGTTGGCGAGCTCAATCAACTTTTCCTTTTTGTTAAGCAATTCCTTAAATGCTTTAACAAATTTGGGCATGTGGACAAGTGCTTCAAGAAAGCTAATGTTGAAGTTCATTTGAGAGATCATCTTCACATAGCGTGACACTTCAGAGTCATCCTTGGTTAGCATTTTGGTCTTGCCTAAACGAGAGGGATAAGGGATATTGGGTTTGGGTGGTGAAGGTGAAGGCATAGCAGGTAAAGGTTGAGATGTTGAAGGGTCCTTCCTAGGTACATCGTCATGACGAGGCGGAGACGGTAATGGTGCACTAATACTAGGTGTAAGAGGAGTAGGGATAAATGGTGGTGGAAGAGGTGTAGATGATGGGGGCGGGATCGGTGGATCGACAATGGTAATTCCACTACGAGTAGTATTAGCACTCATAATTGCTCGCGGATTGGTGACGGTGTTTGAAGGTAAAGAACTTGCAGTAGAAGGTTGAGCTGTGGGCAAGAAACTAGCAAGCATATTCTTTAAATCATTCGTTTGATTGCTGAAGGAGGATTGAATATTATCTCTAAGCTCAGATCTTATCTCATTTCCTTGCTTGGTAATATCTCCTTTCAGATTGATAATTTGGCTCTGTAGATTCTTGATTTGCTCACCTTGGGTTCTCATGATGGCTTCAACATCGGGATTAATGGGTGGGGCTTGTTGAGCGGGTGGGTGATAAGGATTAGAAGCTCTTGGTGGGATTTGGTTGCTTCTATTGTAGTTGTTGGCGGGATTTTGGTTTTGAGGAGAAAGACCGGGTGAAAGGTAATTGTTTGATCGGTAACTCAGCAAATTTCTATCCCCTTGTGGTCGAGCTTGGTAATTTTCCAGTGAATAATTACCATAAGCTGCATACACATTTTTCGGATTTCCTTGTATAGAAGGACAATCGGTGTATGAGTGAGGACTGCCGCATGTTTCACAAGGATTAGCAACCGCTTTAACTTGTTGTTGTTGTTGGTTTGAAGCGAGAAGCAAGATACTTTTGCTCATTTCAGTCATCATGCGGGTGAGTTCGGTCATATCACGGTTTGTTGAAGTAGAAGAAACATTGACTCTCGGATTGTTCCTTGAAGAAGCGGAGGAATCCCAGTTTTTGTGGTGAGTAGTCATGTTCTCAATTAACTTTCTACACTCCTCGGGTCTCCTTTTCATGAATGTGCCACCGGCGGCTGCATTAATCGTATCACGATCTCGAAAAGTCAATCCGTTGTAGAAAGTATCAATTAAAGTGACGGGAAGCATGTTGTGGTTTGGACAACGATCAATCAAGACATTATATCTTTCCCAAGCATCAAAAAGAGATTCACCGGGATCTTGCATGAAACCGCTGATTTGATTGCGAAGGCTCGTGACCATGGATGGTGGAAAGTAGCGCGACAAAAAGCGTTGAGTCATGTCATCCCAAGTATGAATTGAATTCTTCGGGAGACGATCAAACCATTTCTCGGCATGATGTGATAAAGTATGTGGGAAGAGTTTTAGGCGAAGAACATCCATTGTGGCACCAGGCAACTTCATGCTTTGGGTGATTGTAATGAACTTGTCGAGGTGTTTGTTGGCATCATCATCAGGCAGTCCACGGAATGGGTTAGTTTGCACTTGCTGAATCATGTGGTGCTTCAACGAAAACTCAGGAGCGTTGATTTGCATCAGCGCAATCGGTCCTCCTCGTCCAAACATGGTAGGTTGACAAAGCTCCTCCATTGTCCGAAGATCGGGCTGTGGAAGAACATTGTGGTTATTGTTGAGGTGCGGTGGATTATTGTTGTTATTAACACCTGACATACTTAAATCTTCTTGAGTCTCGGGCTCTTGATAATTAGAAGATCTAGTACGCATACACCTGAAAATGCAAAAGAAAAAGAAACCAAACACAAAGACAATATATATACACAATAAAGATAAAATCTTTTTGGATTTTTGAAATTTTAATTTTTATGGATTTTTTGCAATTTTTAATTTTTATGATTTGTTGAATTTTTTATGCAAGAAAATAACGCTCACAAGTGAACGGATCCCAAAAAGCAACGCGTCTCTCACAGAAAACCGTTAATCTTTACGAAAAGAGCCGGCAGCGGCGCCATTTAATAACTCGGTTTTACTCAGGTTAAAAATATCGTTGAACCAATCTCTTCGAATTGAAAAATGAGTTTAGTGTGTGACTCTATTGTTCTTTAGTGAAACAAAAGTGTGTCGTTGTAGTGTATTAAAATGTACAAAGCAATGTAAGTAAATCTAAAATCTAACTTAAAATAAATGACAGGAATTTAAAGCGTGACTAAAAGTAAATGGCACTTAATTAAATCTAAACTAATTAAATGTAAATGGCACAATATTTAAACTTCGAAAAGTAAATTAACTAAATGACTAAAAATAAAAGCATGACAAAAATTAAACTTGACAATGTAATAAAGTTGAAAACTAAAAAAATAAATCAAATAGAGAGGCGGGAAAACAAAATTTTAAAAACTAGGAAAAATTAAACAAACAAATCACAAGTCCGATCGTACTACGATCGCAACCAACTAAGGTGGTTGGATCGCACCCGGATCGTAGCTTGATCGCAGTCTAGATCACACTTGGTGATCGTAGCCCACGATCGCACTTCAATGCGATGGAAACCAAAAGGTGGATCGTACTACCGATCTCAACCACGATCGTAGTGAATGGATCGCACTCCACCACGATCGCAACAAAGTGGATCGCAGTGGGTGATCTTGACCAAGCGATCGCAACAGGATCGTACTCTATGATCTTACCCACGATCGCAGTGAGTGATCGTGGTGGGGATTATGGAGTATGATCGTATTGTGATCCTAGTCCTTGATCGCAACAATGGATCGCAAGTAGAAACCCTTATGGTTTATGCGATCGCACTTGTTGGATCGTACTGGGGTTATAAGCAGTTACAATGGAAAGATTAAAAGCAGAATAAGCAAACTAAATAAGCAAAAAGACAAATAAGCGAATGCCAAAGAAACACTTTTGATTATAAACTAATAACAAAACTTAATTTAGATTGAGATTAAGAAAAACAAAATAAGCTTAAATTTAAAAACTTTTCAAAACACAAAATAAGCAAACTAAATAAGCAAACTTTTGAAAAGATGAAACTTTTTAGAAAACTTAAGAAAAATCAAATAAGCTAAGTATGAAACAAGCCAATAAGATTGTCAAACTTATAGCTTATCTCATACAAAAACTTAGATGAATGTAAAAAGATAAACTTTTTAGTAAAATAAGCAAATGGATTAAGCAAAAGCTAGCTTAATCCAAAATTAAGCCGAACCAACAAGAAGAAAAGTAGAAGGAGAATGATAAAAGTAAACTTGATCAAATGTAAATAAAGATTAAAGCAACAAAATTAAAAACACTTACTTGGAATTAAATGGTAATTAAGGTGCAAGACATGTATTTAAATTTGACATGAAAAATAAATGACAAGTAATTAAAAGGTGGAAGACTAATTGTCACCTTAGCCAACAAAACTAATGAAATGAAAATGAGGGGTATTTATAGGAGATTAGGAAGGTGTTTAGAGGAAGCTTCCTCCCCTCCTTCCTTTCTTCTTAATTGCATGATCAAGTCCCTAAGCTTCTTTAATCTTCTTAAATCTTCTTAATACTTGGACTTTGTTTTGGGATTTCTTCGAACTCGTCTTTTAATTCTTTAATAAATAAAACTCGAGTTCTTCGGCTTTAAGTAAACTTCCGTCTTTTGACTTTTTCTTCGATAAATCTTCAGAATTGGTCTTGGACTTCCGTTCTTTTCGCACTCTTGACTTCTTGACTTCATCTTTCATCTTTTTCTTCAATAAAAGCCCATGAATGCCGTGTTTTCTCCACTTTTCACAATTTCGTCCTAAATCACAACAAAAACACAAACCACGCATAATTCCGACATAAAAGACATAAAATACACGTTTTGGCTCGGTTATTATTGTAATTAAGTGGTAAAAAGGATGGGTGTTTACACACCTATCATGTATGTATTAGGGTTAATACTTAGTCCTCAAAGTATATTGGTGTAGATTGGTCCTAGCTAAGATTAGGGCTCGACTTTTAGCTTAGAGTCGGAAATTGGTTAAACCATGTTGTGTACGGTTTCTCCACCTTAAGGAGCTTGTTGATTAGTTAACTCTCGAGTAAGGAGTACTCGAGGAATGGAGTAGGAAAAAGGAGTGAGCTTCGTTGCCGAACCACTATAAATCCTTGGTGTTTGGTTTGATATTTCCTTCCCTTATCTCTTTACATTCATTATTCTTTATACTTGTGATTATTAGTTTAGTTGCATTATACATTCATTATTCTTTATACTTGTGATTATTAGTTAGTTGCACTATACCTTGTTCATATTGTGTATAAGAAGGTTTCACATAAATACTCAAGCTTAAGTTTTTTGAAAAAGGATTTTTTAAAACCAAACTATAACAAGTAAATTTAAGAAACTATTCAACCCCCCTTCTAGTTTCTACAATTGGTATCAGAGCGTGGTTGCTCAAGACTTTTTAAAATATATTGTATTTTAAAACTTGAATCAATCTATGGATTCCAACAAGTATCTAGAAGGGCAATCCATGCAAAGACCACCTCTTTTTGAAACCGATAGTTTTATTTATTAGAAAAATAGGTTTGAGACTTATGTGAAATCAAAAGATTTAGATCTTTGGCATGTTATTACCAGTGGTGATTTTTTGCCATTTTAATATAATGAAGTTTCTAAAAGTAAGGAGATAGTTACTTTTGATAAAGCTAATGATGATACTAAAAGAAAACTTGCTAAAAATAATGAGACTAAAATGGTGATTTATAATGCTTTACCAAAGAAAGAGTACGAAAGGATTTTAATGTGTGAAACCGCCAAAGACATTTGGAATACTCTTTTAGTAACCCACCAAGGTAATAGCCAAGTCAAAGAAAGTAAAATCGATCTTCTTGTTCAACAATATGAACAATTTGTCATCTTAGAAGATGAAACCATAGATAGTGCATTTGCTAGATTTAGCTGTGACAATCCGTCAATTTATGGTTCATATTTTATTCTCAAATATTATTTAAAAACATTATTATAATGTTATATTATGAAGTCACTTATTTTTGGGAAGAAATTTGGATTTACGTCTTGAAGTAGCATCGACTACGTCTAAACCGGAGGATTCTACGTTACGTGCTTACGTTTACATACACCGTTTTGGTGACAGTCCGACATTTCAGAAATAATTTTATCCGTGAATATTATTTTGGAATTTTAAATTTGTGTTGGTTCATAAACTCACAAATTTACGAGAAGAGATTAGGACTTACGATTATAATTTAACGTCCTTTACGACTAAACCGGAAACCTTAGGATTACGTATTTACGTTTTCGAACTCCGTTTTTGATGAGACAATTTTTATTAGATTCGTTTTGTGCCGTTGATTCATAATATATAAAAACGTTTTTTGTAAAACGACCCGAGGGAACGCAAATCAAGAAAACTAGAATCGAGGAGTACCCGTAAATAATTGGGGATGAGACAAAACCACTTTTGCCCCACCCCCAATATGGGACGGTTTAGCTTAGCCCACAACACCACAAAGGTGTCAACTTAATATTAAAGCTAAGGACACTTGTCTTTAGCCTTCCACCAAAACCACTTCCCACTAAAACAAGCTAAACTCAAACCATTTGTTCATTTGCAACACATGCAAAACCACCAAAATCCTCTCTTTCTCTCTACACTTTCCGTCCCATCTCAACCAAAAACACCCATTTTGATCAATTTTAACCATCAAGTCATGTGTTATTCACACATATGATGAAGCCCTTTTGAAGCTCTATTGATTGGTGGTGATTTTAACATCCAAGGAGAATATTTGGTGATGTTCAAGGGCTGATTTCTACATGAAGTTTACAAGTATTGATGGCCATGAAGATTGGTGTTGATTTATCACAAGTTGTGTGATCAAAATCCATGTCTTGATCACAACCTACATCATCTTGGTGGTATAAAGATTATTCTTCCCATCCTCTTGTTATTTTGATTATGTAATCATGTATTTTCTTTCCTATTGTATAAGTATATGATGAATATATGATGATAAAAATATTGTGTGGGGATTTGGTGTTGATAAATATGGTTACAAAGATGGAAAACCATAAGTAACAAGGTTAAAATCTTGCTAAATATGATGGCTGTATAAAAACAGTAAGTAACTCAATGTTAAACTGATAAAATGGTAAAGTGGAATCAATATACAGTAAGTATTAGGTGTTATACACATGTGAGAGTTGGCCATGCAATGGAATCATCAATATGAGTGAGATATGATCAAAACAAGTTTAGAGTTCAAATCTGTCTATACTGTTTTGGACGAATTTATTAAAATATTTAGAGGTTGATTCATCAGTAGCTATAAAGGAATAAAATGAAGCACATATCATGTATTTTCTGTGATAAACATTTGAGGTCCTATCTCCATATATAACTCTAGATATGGACATTTTAGTGAACTTAATATTTAGGACTGATTTTGTGAAATTAAAATTTAATATTATTATATAAGCACTCAAATAAATATAGTATAAAATGTGAATTAAAACCCACTAACTTATATATTACATTTATATAAATACGTATAAGGATAAATAAATTGAAATTTTATAAAAATGGTGGTTTGGTAAGTTTTATAAGTTATAAAATCTATAAACATGATTTTTACGTCTTTTCGGCTAAAACCGAAAGATTAACGTTTTTGTTAAATAAAACTTAGACGGTTGGACCCGTCTAATGTAAACTTTTATAAACTCACATACTGATGTATAAACATATATAACAAGTAAAAACCGATAAAACCCGAGCTTTACAACATATAGACATTAACGGGCCAAAGTAGCCTTAATGGACAATAAACCGACTAATTTGGTAAAACACTTATAAACTTAGTTATTGGGCTTAACCCACTTTGGTCCAACATGAAAAGTATAATACTGATAACAAAAGTATAACATGGATTAATACAAGTTAATGGACTTATAAAAGGCTTATTGGACCTAAAACATGTAAATAGGTCAAACTAGTAAACTAATATAAAAGTTGTCAACACATAGCACAAAAATGAGTAAATGAGAATATATAAACCCACTTGATCATCATCATATGTATAAAGTCATCATATATATATATATATATATATATATATATATATATATATATATATATATATATATATATATATATATATATATATATATATATATATATATATATATATATATATATATATATATATATATATATAATTGTTATTTTGATAAAGTCATTGGACAAGAGTCTAAGACGAGTATTATTTGTCTAGGTTTCCGTGATTGAAGCACGTACTGTACATCCGAATCGTCGATAACCCGCCTTTCCCAATCAACGTGAGTTCATAGCCTCGCACTCTTTTAAACGTTTTTATGAAATGTTTTATAAACCCACGAGGTAGATAACATGTTTGTTTTTATAAAATAGGACACCATTTGTCCCGATTGTCTGTTTATTGATTTGGACCCGAATGATTGTATGACCCGATGAATGATTAAATGACTCGATAGATGAAATGAAATGGATTATTAAAGTTAGATTATGTCACTAAAAGTCCCATTAGCATGAAATGTGAACTACCGGGATTTGGTAGATGCTTATGCATATAATAGTACTATTTGGGGACGATCACCCCAGTTCGTGCCTTGAAGGTTGATCCCCGTCGTGCCACATTGATTGGTAAGCGAGTTGATGTATGAGAAGATTTACACAAGCGTGATTATTGTCACGACACGCTAATTTAGATGGGCAAATTGAGTTTCGGGCTAGCTACCCGTTGTTTGTTGTAGTAAGGTAACAATGTCATGCGGCTTATAATAATCCAATTAACGAAATACTGCTATACGCACCAAATTACGATATATTACCTGACTAGCAATATGGGGTCTTACTATTGATATTATGTTCGTGTTTTGGTTTTTCATAACCATATTCATATAACGGTTTTTATTTAACTCTATACAACGTTATAAAACGTATTGTATGATATTTTTATGACATTGTTCGTATAATGATTTTGAAGGCAAAAGCCTATATTATGATTTTGATAAGGATTTGTGTAAAATGACTTTGGCTATTCTATGGCCTATTACAAAGATTTGTACAAAATGATTTTCGGTAATAATTATATACCGATGATATATTGATGGTTTTATTAAACTCTATGAATTCACTCGGCGTTATCGCTGACCTTTTCTTTTAACATGTTTTATCTCAGGTACTTGAAGGTAATTCTCGGGAAGACAACAAGAATTCATGGCCCGCACTTAAATAACAATTTCCATTCAAATGCTTTGTAAAACCTGTATGAAATACAATGACTTAGGACCTATGTAAAATTTGATCTTTATGAATGGAAATGCTTTATTATTAAACGACGCGATTTTTAAGCGTTGTCTTTGATGTGAGTAATGTGCTATCCCGTAACACCAACGAGTCTTCCGCTGTATTGAATTGTATAAATTTGGGGGTGTTACAGTTTGGTACCAGAGCTCTCGTTATAGAGAACGAAAGATTTTTAAAAAAACCAAGGTTTTGAATAAAACATTTCAAAATATTTTAACTATAAACATTTTTCACAAAATGTCTAAAAATCTTTTGACTATAACGGTGCCGAAGAATTCCCGAGTTATCGACAATGCCAGACTGAGAAGTGTTATTTTAATATATATATATATATATATATATATATATATATATATATATATATATATATATATATATATATATATATATATATATATATATATATATAACTTGGATTATATGTATATATATATATATATATATATATTTATGATGTAATTTGATTACATGATTGTTTGATGATTATTTTAATATTTATACGAGGTATTTACACGACGTAGATTGTCACAAGAAACCCTAACTTCCCTAGCAAATTAATCGAAGCTATTCCCGTAGGAATTCTAGCTATCCTAGATCTAAACCAATTTGTGGATAATTATAATCCCAGCAAAATGGTTGATATTCATAGAAATGTAGATAGTAGTTGATTGTGATATTGAAGAAGAATTGGCGAGATTAAAACTGATATCGATGTCATGACGATCTTTCCTTATAGAGTGGAGTTTGACAAAACGTTACCACCTGGAAAGGTGTCATCTGATTCATTGTCACCCAATTCTTAAATTGAAATCGAAAGGGTGAATGTTGCACTTGAGGCTGTCATTGGAACCATTACCAAAAAGCCTCATGCCACTAGTACCTTTCCGAGAAGTCTAATTGAATGTGTGATTCATTTCATACTAGCGACTTATTTGATAACTATTGTTGTAAGAAGCTATAGGATTGAAAATTAAGTGTCGTTCATGTTGAACTTTTATTGCTCTTTTAAGGTTTAAAAATAAAGCTGAAAGTATTGGAGAATGAGGTAGGATGTTTCATTGAGTATAAGTTGGTTGAAATTTGAATAAAGTAAAAATTTAACCCGTATGGAATATGAAATTGATAAAAGGAAGTCGTTAAGTCATGTGATTGAATTATAAGGTTTTAATTGATTGTTGATTCGTGTTAAGGGTTGTTCCTAGGCCATTGTCCAATGACGAGGATGCCCAGTGTCCAATAAATAAATTGAAGAAATCTTCTTCTAAATTGGGACCGATGGATCTTCCGGGACAGGTGGGACACCTAATGACCCTTGTAGATTAGTATTCATTGTGGTATCTTTAAAAAAAATCCCTAACTTAACTGAGACATCAGTTGGTAGGATGAGTTCTTGGAATTGTATGACATAGTGACACGTAATGTGTTACGGTACAATTTTGACTTGTTTGTGATTAATGAAAAGACTACCTTTGATTACTAAATCCTACATTTATCGATGTTATATATCCTTTATTGCTTCATCCTAATGTTCGCATTAGTGATGCAACCATTGAACAAGTACTCATCTCGAATTGAGTTACGTTGTGGATTATTCTTTTTGAGTGCCATCGAGGTCATGAACCTCATGATTATTTGGCTAAGCTCATTTCCTGATATATTGTAATTAATTCTTGGTGAACAACTTTTCATCACTCTTTTGCAGATCACTCATTGTTTTTATAAAAGTTAAAACAGTATCCTTTGAGAAAATTGAATTTTCATCACTAAAAGGATTATTCAAAGTGAGATTTATAAGTAATTGTTATCAAAATGAAGTTATTTATGAAACACCTTGGAAAACTTAATTTTTTCCATAACAAAGAACATCCCTGTAAATTTATTTTTGATTCTTATTCAAGAATTAAGCATGAAAATATTTTTTTTAGACATGATGACAACATTTTGACGAACTGAGTATTGCATCGTTAATCTTGAAATTGTATATAGTTGCGCGCCTACATACAATTTGGAAGTGACCATGCAAGGCTGATTAGTAGTCACCATGAAATTATTAATAAACACTACATTTTCTTTGAAGATTGTGAAAGATTAAATTTTATGAGATCAGCAAGAAGTGAAAAATAGGGACATAGTGTTAGGGACACCTACATATGTACCTATAGCATCTATTCTTCTGAGTCGAATTTACTCATCTGTGGATATTTTCTCATTTGACAATTGACAATTCTTTCTTGTCCAATTCTCCCGTAGTGAGATTCTTAGGAAAAGTATCTGATTACTGAGTGTTGATACCCGACTGGATGTATCGACGTTCCTATCATTTCTTTTGATTTGATTTCATTTGAATGACCTGGGTAACGATCCGAGGAGCTTTCGAATGCGTACTCAATTCATGAAAACATGGAATATATTCATATTCATTAAATGTTTTCGTCTGTATCTGATTTGAAATTCTCTCGCGTAGATTATGCGTTGACCTTATTATTTAATGGTAGTTATGTCTCCATATATCCTTGAATTTGTGAAGGATTATGTGTTATTATTAGTCTTTTGAGAAGTTCACATCTTATCAACGGCAATAAAACTGAAAAGTTGGTAGTGCCATTAGAATGGATTGATTAATTATGACATGACGACATTGTCTTAATTGATGGGAACTCGAATAGAATTCCCCTAAATGATAAGATGTTGATTATCAAAAGTGATCTAAATAATTCTTGATGGATGACCATATCCTGCATTTAGACTTGAAATTATACCATGAATGATTATAAACTGATCATAGATCTTGTAATCTAGAAAGAACTTAAAGTAAATTTATTAAAAGATGTTTCTGTTATCTGAAACTTTAGGAGGTATTTTACCTAGACTTTCACCATTAAGACAAGTTGAATTTGGTATTGATTATATTCCCGGTGCTGCACATGTGGCATGTGCACTGTACATCAGCATCATCTGAATCGAAAGAATTACCGTGCAACTGAGAGAGTTGTCGGATAAGACTTTTATTCTACCAAGCTCGTCATCATGAAGAGCTATGGTATTATTATTCCTTATATTTGTTGAATTACCATGAACTAGGTAAATTGATGATAAAAATCTATATCCACTACCCAAGATGATAGATTTGTTCGATCATTTACAAGGTTCTAGCGTATATTCAAGATCTGATCCACGGCATGGTTATCATCAACATCGCGTCCGCGAAGAAGATTATCTATTCAAATCACTACATCCAGAACTTGTAATGAACATTATGAGTTTCACAAGATGTCGTTTGGATTGACTAATACACATGTAGCATCCATAAATTTGGTGAATCAAGTGTGTAGGCTGTAATTTGATAAATTCATGCTTGTGATCATTAAGGATCATTTGTTTGTTTCTAAGAATAAGAATGAGTAAATAATTATTTATAGATTGCCCTGAATTGGCCGAACAATAAAAACCTGTACCTTAAATTTTTAACTTGTGATTTAAGACTTAATCCTTTACATGATTTGACCATGTGATTAATAAGATAATGGGATCTATATTGACCTTTTCAAAGATTAGAGCCATTTAAGACTTTGGGTTTTATCAAAAAGAAAGTGCAAATGTGTTTTGACAAATGTTTTATCAAAAAGAACTTTTGAGGGATTATTCCCTTATACCCAGAACATTTAACTAAACTCCTGTTTAGGGGTAAATGTTCGTGTATACCTCAAGACAACCTAAGAGGGATTGAGGAAACCGTTTAAACCATGACTTGAAATTTGAAACGACACTTTTTGCTTTTCAACTAAGAAAATTTTGACCAAAGTATAACCAAAGATTTTTCAAACATTTACGAATCTTATTAATTATTTTCGATAAATCAGCAAAAATCGTGTTAATTAAAATCAAATTTGTTTTGAACATTTCTTTTTTATAATAGTTCGAACTAAGACAATTGAAATTTTTACGTTTACGTTTCATAAAAATTAAATATTTATTATTTAATTACTAGTAATACTTATCGACGCTTTAAACGCTCGGTTTGAGAAAAAAAAATATAATGGTTGAGACGAGACTAAAACTTAGAAAATATGAAGAAAGAATTTTTGAATAAATACGGTCCTGATAATTATTTCATCGGGAAAAGTGAATGTAGATACTGACACATTATTTAGAAAGGATAAAGAATCAATTAGGATTGTGTTCCGTAATAATGACTGTGCAAAATAAATTGCCAAGTAATTTAAAATATAGCCGATGCTTGTAGAAAGAATAATATAGATAATAAAAGAGGTTCGCGGCTAATGTGAATCGTTAGAATTGAGAAGCCGATGGCGTTAAATGTTTTAAAGGCCACTTGTGATTGTCTAAGTATGGAGGATTGTGAGATATAGTTATGTTGGAATCTTGTAAGTATAAGTATTATATTCCTGTCATTTCTGATTTAATGTATCATTATCAGAAGAAGTTGTACTGATGGCAAATTATGAAGGCAGACACCGCCTCATACATTAGTAAAGGTCATCATCTGAATTTGATTCGATTTGGGTCATCGTCGACAGACGGACCAAATCTTCTAATATCATTCTTGTTAATGATAGATTCTTGATGAAGAAATTGACTCTTTGTATTTAAAGGAGTTATGTAAACATAGTGTGCCTGTATCGATCATCTCTAACAAGATCCTCGCTTCGCATCGAATTTCTAGAGATTTGCTCAGAAGTCATTGGGAACGAACCTTGATGAGAGTACTGTTTACCACCCCAAATCGAAGGGATGAGGTAAAGTAATGATACCAAGCACTAGAAGTCTTGTATTATGTTTTAATCATTGACCTTTGGTAATAAACCGTATAATCGTTTTCCTTTGGAGAGATTATTATTGATAATTATCGTATTAGGATCGAGATCGAATCTTGTTAGGATCTAAACATAAGAGCATCTGTAAGCAGGAGTTGGGACAAAGACACCCGACATACACCCACTGTGAGTTGGACATGTCTTTTATGTTTAAGGTTTTCTATGATGACAAACCTAACCTTACAAAATACCCGACCCGCGAGACCTGAAATGATTGTTGAAATTAGGATCTGATTATTGACTGCCGGTAGTGGGCAGGAGGTTATGTGAATATGAAATGTAGATCTTGAAGTGCCAGATGGGTAGCGAAGTTATGCTAAAAAATTTAACCATGAAAAAAATAAATTGATGATTTGAAAGATCATGGGATATAAGTCCCCGTTGTATGGGACCATTGTGATGATGTAAAAGATTGGTTTGAAAGGCATATAAGCTGGATCTACCCTAGGACTTCAAGAGCTGCGTGAATTATGTTTCGTATATCGAACTTGATAAAATGCCTATCAAGTGAAAATCTGACTATTCCTTAATGAAGTTTAGATCGGCGAAAAGTTGCATTCATCAAAAACCTGTGAACACCATGGATAGAGAAAGTAAGTCAACATTAAGCCTGGTCTTATTCCCGTAGTTATGTTTGATGAAACTCGCATATTGTAATGGATTACACTTATGAGAAAAGATCGGATGTGGAGGAAATACCCACATGGCTTTAACTCTATAAGAAGCGAGTAGTAACATAAGATGATCTTTGAGGACAAAGATCCTGTTTAGGGGTAAATGCTGTGACAATCCGTCAATTTATGGTTCATATTTTATTCTCAAATATTATTTAAAAACATTATTTTAATGTTATATTATGAACTCACTTATTTTTGGGAAGAAATTTGGATTTACGTCTTGAAGTAGCATCGACTACGTCTAAACCAGAGGATTATACGTTACGTGCTTACGTTTACATACACCGTTTTGGTGACAGTCCGACATTTCAGGAAATAAATTTATCCGTGAATATTATTTTGGAATTTTAAATTAGTGTTGGTTCATAAACTCACAAATTTACGAGAAGAGATTAGGACTTACGATTATAATTTAACGTCCTTTACGACTAAACCGGAAACCTTAGGATTACGTATTTACGTTTTCGAACTCCGTTTTTGATGAGACAATTTTTATTAGATTCGTTTTGTGCCGTTGATTCATAATTTATAAAAACGTTTTTCGTAAAACGACCCGAGGGCACGCAAATCAAGAAAACTAGAATCGAGGAGTACCCGTAAATAATTGGGGATGAAACAAAACTACTTTTGCCCCACCCCCAATATGGGACGGTTTAGCTTAGCCCACAACACCACAAAGGTGTCAACTTAATATTAAAGCTAAGGACACTTGTCCTTAGCCTTCCACCAAAACCACTTCCCACTAAAACAAGCTAAACTCAAACCATTTGTTCATTTGCAACACATGCAAAACCACCAAAATCCTCTCTTTCTCTCTACACTTGCCGTCCCATCTCAACCAAAAACACCCATTTTGATCAATTTTAACCATGAAGTCATGTGTTATTCACACATATGATGAAGCCCTTTTGAAGCTCTATAGGTTGGTGGTGATTTTAACATCCAAGGAGAATATTTGGTGATGTTCAAGGGCTGATTTCTACATGAAGTTTACAAGTATTGATGGCCATGAAGATTGGTGTTGATTTATCACAAGTTGTGTGATCAAAATCCATGTCTTGATCACAACCTACATCATCTTGGTGGTATAAAGATTATTCTTCCCATCCTCTTGTTATTTTGATTATGTAATCATGTATTTTCTTTCCTATTGTATATATGTATATGATAAATATATGATGATAAAAATATTGTGTGGGGATTTAGTGTTGATAAATATGGTTAAAAAGATGGAAAACCATAAATAACAAGGTTAAAATCTTGCTAAATATGATGGCTGTATAAAAACAGTAAGTAACCCAATGTTAAACTGATAAAAGGGTAAAGTGGAACCAATATACAGTAAGTATTAGGTGTTATACACATGTGAGAGTAGGCCATGCAATGGAATCATCAAAATGAGTGAGATATGATCAAAACAAGTTTAGAGTGCAAATCTGTCTATACTGTTTTGGACGAATTTATTAAAATATTTAGAGGTTGATTCATCAGTAGATATAAGGAATAAAATGAAGCACATATCATGTAGTTTATGTGATAAAACTTTGAGGTCGTATCTCCATATATAACTCTAGATATGGACATTTTAGTGAACTTAATATTTAGGATTGATTTTGTGAAATTAAAATTTAATATTATTATATAAGCACTCAAATAAATATAGTATAAAATGTGAATTAAAACCTACTAACTTATATATCACATTTATATAAATATGTATAAGGATAAATAAATGGACATTTTATAAAAATGGTAGTTTGGTAAGTTTTATAAGTTATAAAAACTATAAACATGATTTTTACGTCTTTTCGACTAAAACCGAAAGATTAACGTTTTTGTTAAATAAAACTTAGACGGTTCGACCCGTCTAATGTAAACTTTTATAAACTCACATACTGATGTATAAACATATATAACAAGTAAAAACCGATAAAACCCGAGCTTTACAACATATAGACATTAACGGGCCAAAGTAGCCTTAATGGAAAATAAACCCGACTAATTTGGTAAAACACTTATAAACTTAGTTATTGGGCTTAACCCACTTGGGCCCAACATGAAAAGTATAATACTGATAACAAAAGTATAAAATGGATTAATACAAGTTAATGGACTTATAAAAGGCTTATTGTACTTAAAACATGTAAATAGGTAAAACTAGTAAACTAATATAAAAGTTGTCAACACATAACACAAAAATGAGTAAATGAGAATATATAAACCCACTTGATCATCATCATATGTATAAAGTCATCATATATATATATAATTGTTATTTTGATAAAGTCATTGGACAAGAGTCTAAGACGAGTATTATTTGTCTAGGTTTCCGTGATTGAAGCACGTACCGTACATCCAAATCGCCGATAACCCGCCTTTCCCAATCAACGTGAGTTCATAGCCTCGCACTCTTTTAAATGTTTTTATGAAATGTTTTATAAACCCGCGAGGTAGATAACATGTTTGTTTTTATAAAATAGGACACCATTTGTCCCGATTGTCTGTTTATTGATTTGGACCCGAATGATTGTATGACCCGATGAATGATTAAATGACCCGATAGATGAAATAAAATAGATTATTAAAGTTAGGTTATGTCACTAAAATTCCCATTAGCATGAATTGTGAACTACCGGGATTTGGTAGACGCTTATGTATATAATAGTACTATTTGGGGACGATCACCCCAGTTCGCGCCTTGACGGTTGATCTCCGTCGTGCCACATTGATTGGTAAGCGAATTTATGTATGAGAAGATTTACACAAGCGTGATTATTGTGACGACACGCTAATTTAGATGGGAAAATTGAGTTTCGGGCTAGCTACCCGTTGTTTGTTGTAGTAAGGTAACAATGTCATGCGGCTTATAATAATCCAATTAACGAAATACTGTTATACGCACCGAGTTACGATATATTGCCTGGCTAGCAATATGGGGTCTTACTAATGATATTATGTTCGTGTTTTGGTTTTTCATAACCATATTCATATAACGATTTTTATTTAACTCTATACAACGTTATAAAACGTATTGTATGATATTTTTACGACATTGGTTCATATAATGATTTTGAAGGCAAAAGCCTATATTATGATTTTGATAAGGATTTGTGTAAAATGACTTTGGCTATTCTATGGCCTATTACAAAGATTTGTACAAAATGATTTTCGGTAATAATTATATACCGATGATATATTGATGGTTTTATTAAACTCTATGAATTCACTCGGCATTATCGCTGACCTTTTCTTTTAACATGTTTTATCTCAGGTACTTAAAGGTAATTCTCGGGAAGACAACAAGAATTCATGGCCCTCACTTAAATAACAATTTTCATTCAAATGCTTTGTAAAACCTGTATGAAATACAATGACTTGGGACCTATGTAAAATTTGATCTTTATGAATGGAAATGCTTTATTATTAAACGACGCGATTTTTAAGCGTTGTCTATGATGTGAGTAATGTGCTCTCAGTCTTCCACTGTATTGAATTGTGTAAATTTGGGAGTGTTACATTAACACTATTATTACTGGTCTAAAAGCACTTGATGAAGGTTTTTCTAGCAAGAACAATGTTAGGAAGTTTCTTAGGGCGATGCATCCCAAATGGAGAGCTGAAGTCACGGCGATTGAAGAATCAAAGGATCTCCCCAAATTATCACTCGATGAACTCATTGGTAACTTGAAGGTTCCTGAGATGATAATTTTGAAGGACTCAGAAATGGTGAAAACTAAGAGTGAAAGAAAGTCTCTTGCACTCAAAGCCAAGAAGGCACAAAGTGACCATGAAAGCTCCTCGGATAGTGATGATGAGGAATATGCCTTGGCGGTTAGAGACTTTAAGAAGTTCTTCAAAAGACGAGGTCAATACGTGAGGCAACCAAACAATGACAAGAAACCCTTCTCCAAAAACCGATTTGCCAAAGATGATAAAGGTGATAGGAAATGCTTTAAATGTGGTCATCCAAATCATTTCAACGGTGATTGTCCTAAGCCTTCACGCGACAAGAACCACACGGCGTTCGTTGGAGGTTCATGGAGCTATAGCGGTGAAGATGTTGATGACAGCCCCAAAGATGAGAAGTGTCTCATGGCTCATACTTCTAAAGAGGTACTTTCCGAAACCGAGTATTATAGCAATAATAGTTCTTCTCAAGATGATAGTGAATTAGAAGGTCAATACAATAACTTGCATAAGCTTAGTCTAAAATTTATTGAAAAGAACAAAGTGCTAAAATCAACTAGAACTAAGCTTGAAAACGAGATTAGTGAGCTAAAAGAGAAATTAGCTAAGCTTGAGAAAAATAAAGAAATAGATCTAGGATGCTTAAAATGTGAAAACCTTAGACAATAAAATGAAAACCTTAAGAGCACCTCCATTAGACTTGAAAAGTTCATGAGAGGTACTAATGCTCTTGATGATATGTTAAACAAACAAATTCATTCTAAGGAAAGACTTGGGTGTAAAACCTGTAAATTCAGGTTTTGACTATGTCATCATTGTATACGTCACTTTATGATATCTGAATAAATAGTACCACCTTTGCATGAAATCTTTTGAGAAATCATATGCATCATACACAACATACATTATTTTAATCATCAAAACATGGGGACATTTAAATCTCATAGCATACATTGTGATTTTCATCACTTAATCACAAGGACAGTCACATTTGGATGACTACATTTTATAAACATGCAGGACTATAACCAGTCACTCCCTTTTTAAACATTTTAGACACTTGAACATACACTCATAAGCATTTATCACATTGGTTCATAAATCCAAACTCATGATCACAATTAATACATATTTATTGAAGTATAAATTCTTAAGCTTTAAATATATTGATGTATATATATTTTTCTTACACTATAATTGACTTTACGTTACGACACCAACTATTTTTGTATTTAAACATTTCCTTTAACTATTTTTACCTTTTTAAACTATGTTTTCATACTTTTAATATAGTAAATTAATTTCCCACTTAAAAATGACCATACTTTCACCAAGGGTCCCAAACTTAACCAAAATCAACCTAGACATAAACATACTTACACAATATTATACTTATACTCCTAGTGACTTTACCTAGACACAAAATTAAACATAAAAAAACCCAAGAATTAATTATAGCCGAATATTTATACATACACATACTAACATTTAAATACCAAAAACCCTTACCATGTACACCCTTAACTTTTAAACTTGTACAACCTAGTTATTTAAGTTTTACACTATAGCAAACATTTCCTTTCCTTTGGCTAACCCCTATACCACCGGTTTTATTTAAAAACCATGAGACTATGTACAAATTTGGCATTTAAAACATGTACTAGACATTACTATGCTTATACCACATGACCAAGCCACCTAGCATACTCCTTGCACCCTTAGACGTGTAGCAACCAACATCCATAAACCAAATACTTGTGTACAACTTCCCAATTAATTAAAACACTATGCAAACTAGTCTTTGTTCCCTTGGAAGACCATACATGCGACGACATATTGGATGTTAAGGACAATGTACATTAGCTAGTCATTAAAACATGTACCACCATTGTACACATCCAATATCCTAATATCTTGCTAACTCTCTTTCTTGCCGTGGCATACCCCAAGCCACATCCCACAATCTTACACTCCTAGATATTTAGTAAACACTAAGCTTCACACATCACTCACACACTCATATTCGGTTCTCTCTCTCAAACAAAAAGCCTAGATATCTCTAAGCATTTACTTCAACTAGTTCTTAGTCCTCTCCAAGCATTTAGTGCTTCTCATTTAAGATATTTAGCATTAAAGACAAATCCAAGACCATACTAGGGGAACCCGACGTCTAGAATCCTTAAGCCATAGTCATCATCTCATTTTCTTGAAAGCAAGTAAGTATAAACCTCCTTTAAGCTTTTCCTTACTCATTTCATGTATCATGCATGTTTCATGTTATGAAAATGGAGTTAAAGATGCATGCACACGTTAGAAACATATGAACAAACCCTAAACAACATATAAGCCCACGTCTTATATGATGTTTATGGGTGTTCTTGCCTAAAAACCCTAAAACATGTACATTTAAGCTTATACAAACTTATTTAAGCCCTAGAGTAATCACTATGCCTTAAAAGTTATAAGAAACTTAATATAAGCCAAAACCATTAACCTAATATAAGCTCATGATTTGTATAAGCCTAGTCATATCTAAGTTGGTTATATAAGCTCATAAGACCTAATATAAGCCAAGGACTAAACTTATTTAAGCTAAGTTATTTAAGCCAAAACATGAAACCCTAAAAGCTTATATAAGCCAAGACTTAACCTAGCTTATTTAAGCCACTAATAAAATAAGCCGTAGCTATGTAAGCCCATAAGTCATTAAGCATTAAACTAATATAAGCCTTAGGATTATTTAAAAATAATCCGAAACATATAAGCTTAATATAAGCCTTAATAAGCCCAATGAAATAAGCCCATAATTTAAACATAAGCTTAGAAATTTTAACCTAAGCCCACTTGGTAATTCCCTAGTAAATTATAGTAGCCCATTAGGCCCACATTAATAAGCCTGGACCGAAATGGGCTAGTCAAGCCCAACTTCTAAATTATGGAGACTTTTTGGGCCATTATTGACAATTGGTGAAATTTAGGTCCAAAGTTATAAATTAATAAAACTTATATAATTGTTTTCGTGACTTTATGTAAGTACAAGGGCCAAACGTGTAAATTTCCAAAGTATGGGTGCGGTTAATTCAAACCGTGGGTTTTATGAAACCACAAGGGCCATAGTTGCCAAAAAACCTAAACTAAAATGGATCCTTAATTATTTTTATAAACAAATCAAGACCTTAGGGGTTACTTTTGCCATTTGTGTAAAGTTTTTCAAGCCCTAACCTTCTTTATTATATTCGAAACTTAAAGGGCCATTCCTGCCATTTTTGAAACTTAACTCAAACCCTAGAAACTCTATAAAACATTTCCGTCACTTAGGGGACTAATTGTGTTAATTTGGCAAACTAAAACAAACCCTAACCCTTTGTAATATTTAATTCTGAAACTTGGGGGGTGTTTTGTCATTTCCCCCAAAGTTTTACAAGCCCTAGGGGCATTTTTATAAATAAACTAAACGGACAAGGACTAACGGCATAATAAACTTAACGAATGAAACCTTAAAGTTTATTTTTGTAATCTGTCATATTTACAAGGGTTTATTAGTATCTTTAAAATAATTAAAAGTATTAATAAAATATTTAATTAAATTTAGTTATTTGAATAATTAAATAAATCATTAAGTTTATTTACGAGACTTTATAAACAGACGAATCCCGTTAATTATATTTTTGGAGACTTAAGTAAATAATATAATATTACCTTACGGTTTATTTAATTAAAAATCCATTTATTTACTTTATTCCGTTTACTAAGTCAACTTATATATTTTTAGACACTAAAAATATACGTTTATCACAACTCTTTTTAAGTATAAACATTTAGGACAATCGTCATAACATATTAATTTGTGATCATGCATTCTTTAAAAATCATACATCCATCATGCATTGTTAAATTATGCATTTTCTAAGGCACTTAAATTACTTAGGTAATTACTCCGGTTCGTGATCATTTTGTGCCAGTTTGTTCAGTGACATCATCATCATCACATCATTACCACTAAGGTGAGTTCATGGCCCCATCTTTACTGTTTTATAACTGGGGGAGAAAACATACAAAAACTATATTTATTTTAATATGCAAAACATGCACGGACAACAACAACAACTTATTGCCTATTGTTTGCCCCATACCCGTGGACTGTAATAGTTAATAGTGTAGCGCGAAATGTGTGAATAGATCTATTTGGTTATTGACAATACCCGGCCTGCGTGACTTGCTATCACGAAACGCTTAGGCCAAGTAACATGTTTACATCATTGTCGGACTAAGGGAACAACATCGGGACAGATCCAAATGGGCGTACCGAACAACTTATTTTGTCTAGCTTCTATTACAGGGCAAAAACTACTATAGTATGTAGCTTAGTGCTCTACTATCTTTGTGATGTTTTGGCATATTAATAACTTATTATTTAAATAAACCTGTGAATTCACCAACTTCGTGTTGACCCTCACATTTTACTCTATATGTTTTCTCAAGAAAATAAAGCAGGTTCATGCATTGGATTCCAGCATTTTAGGAGCATCATGTCTACCGTTGGGCTGGAATATTTACTTCAGTTTTAATTAATAAATGTGGTTTACAAACAAGATACTAAGTGTGTACAATTGATTCATGTAATTTGTATTAAATGACTTTTATGATCATTGCTCTATATACTATGTGCTATCGATCCACCCAAGTAACACCCCAATTACTATTCCGCTGCATTTGACCAACTTGGGGTGTTACAGAAATGGTATCAAAGCGCATAGTTATAGAGAACCAGATCGATAATAAAAATTTTAAATACAATAAAAATTTTAAACTGGACTATAACTAAACTTCTAAAAATCAATAAAATAAAAAGAAAGTTGATTTTTGGGAACCCTTATAAGTTATGCATATAGTACATAGAGCATACACATTATGTGAACTAGTTTTTACTGATTTATAAACTTTGAGTTAGTAAATCACCTAAGTATCTACCTATACTTTTAACAGTCATAGTTAAAAGACATAAACCACATCGCATATGAACTTTAAAAACCTTTTGAATTGTGTAAGCTAAAAACTTACTCAACTTTGAAATGCTATTTTCAGATATCATGACGTCACCTACTATTGTGACTACCTTTGAGGAGCTCATGGCTCCTACCACCACTCCAGTATCACCAAAGTCAGTATTTGTCAGACCCGCATCCGACACGGGGTCTAGAGATGACCAGCCAGACGGGGTCATCATACTCTCATATTCACCTACTCCATCACCACCTATTGTATCCCCTACTTCACCATTGCTTGTAGTACCTGCATCTCCTCCTAGGGAGATGGATCAGGTTATACCATCCTTACCACCATTGCCACCACCTTCTGCACATCACCCTTACCCCACCAGTACTCTACCACCTCGCAAGAGGAGGCGTGATTTCGTTCCTGACTCGACATTCGAGGTAGGAGAGGGATCTGGAGCTGGACAGCCCTGTCTTGGCGCACTGCAGGCACAGGTCGACGCACTTGTAGCCCGCCAGGCGCAGGACACTGCTCTCATTCATGCCCTATTGCAGGCGGACCAGCAAGGTCGCACCTTACTTCAGGAGAGGTATAGATCTCTCTACTGGGCTGTGGCTAGTGAGTCACACACCACGCAGATTTATCTGGGTATGACCCTAGAAACTATGCACTGGTTATTGGATGAGGTTGCTTACCTCCGCTACCGGTTAGCTACGCTAGAGGTCACTCATACGAGACCCAGGCTGCTATCCTCACTCAGGAGGATACCTTTCGGACGTTCGTGGACCTAGCAGACCTCCGCCATCAAGGACTCGCTACTGAGACAGACCACCTACGGAGTGCCGATGCAGCACGTCAGCACCAGTTGCTAGAGACTATGAGATTCTCTAGCGAGACTAGGAGGGCGATGATCCGTATGCAGGATGATCGTGCACCCACACCCACCAGCCGGACCACCTGCACCAACAGACAGCCATACTATTGTAGGCTAGATTTCATTGTACATCATGGCAAGCATTGAGTTGCATCTTAGCTCGCATGATTTAGATCTTTTGTACTTGTATTTCCATTTCAGTTGTATCTGTATTGTAGCACCTAACCTTAATAGGTAGGTTATCTTTTGTAGTATTACAAACATTTGTACCACTATCTCAGACAGGATGGTTGTGTCTCTGTCTTAGATCGGTTGTATTGTATTATATTGATGTTCACCAGTACTGATATATCATCCTTTACTTGTTTGTTTGAATTTATATTATTATGAAATCTTGACAGGTTACCCATTTGTTGTGAATTCTATGCATACCCATTTTTATGCAGCTTAATATTATAATTCTACTAATCAACTGATAAATCTTATCCTTGTGTATGATAGAACAATGGCACAAAGAGTCACTCGACAAAACACTAACGCTACTCCTACAGCGACTGTTTCAGAAGCACAAATCAGAGTGCTTATCGGTCAAGGCATTGTTGATGCCCTAGCCGCTAGGGAAACACACCCCAGCGGAAACCAGGGCGACAGTCAAAACTCGAATGCTAGAGATCGAGTTGCCAGAGGATGTACCTATCCCGACTTCCTGAAATGCAAGCCCAGTTACTTCAAGGGCAAGGAAGGGGTAATAGGACTCATGCAATGGTTCGAAAGGACCAAGAAAGTATTCCGCATTAGTGATTGCACTGGGGAGAACAAGGTGAAATTTGCCACCTGTACTCTCTTGGAACATGCTCTCACCTGGTGGAACTCCCTAGTTGCTACTCTTGGACATGATGAAGCCTATGGGATGACCTGGAATGCATTTAAGGAAAGACTTACCCCGAAATACTGTCCTCGAGGCGAAATCAAGAAGTTAGAGATTGACTTGTGGAACCTCAAATGCTTGAATCATGACATCACGACTTACAACCAGAGATTTCAGGAGCTGAGTTTGATGTGTACTCGGATGTTCCCTGACGTGAAGGACAAGATAGAAAAGTATGTCAGTGGACTTCTGGATTCTTTGCACGATAGTGTACTCGCATCCCGACCCACTACAGTCGAGGGTGCCATATAATTTGCCACAGAGAGCTGATGAACAAACGGGACGTGATCATGTGATTAGGCAGTCTGAGTACAAGAGGAAGGTTGAGGAGAACTACCGTGGTTACAATCAGGCCCAGCCACCAAAGAAACAAAACTTGGGCCAGATCTGTAGTGTTGTTTCCTCAGCACCACCACCATATGCAGGCAACAAGCCGAAGTGCACCAAGTGCAATTTCCATCATTTCTCTACTGTTGAATGCCGAAGGCCCGGACAGGGCAACACCTATGTTCCAACCATCAGGAACAACTCCAGCACCAACTACAAGCCCCGCAATGGCAACAGTCATAACTTTCATGGAAATGGACAGCAGGGAAACCGCCAACACACTGGCAGCGGTAACACAACCCGTAGGGAGATTCGTTGCTATGGTTGTGGAGAGATCGGACACATAAGCCCTGATTGCCCAAAGCGAGCAGTTAGGAACGAGAGAAGAGGAGGAGCACCATCTAGAGTCTATGTGATAGGAGACGCCAAGACCCACCCAGACTCCAATGTGGTTACTGGTACGTTCCTTTTAAACAATCGCTATGCAAATATATTGTTTGATACGGGATCCGATAGGAGTTTTATATCCACAGACTTTAGTAGCTTACTAGACATCACACCTACACCGTTAGACGACTGTTACAGAGTCGAATTAGCAGACGGTAAGATCATTGAAACTATCACTATTTTAAGAGGCTGTACCTTAAACCTTCTAAATCATCCATTCGATATCCAGTTAATACCAGTAATTTTGGGTAGTTTCAACGTCATCATTGGTATGGAATGGTTAGCCATTGTTAGAAATACGTTTTACGTATATTAGAAGTATCGGTCACTCCACAATATTATTAATGTTGTAATAGCTCGTAGTTAGTGTTACTTATTAAGTTAAGTAAGAAACCGACCCATAGGCTTGTCATGGGTCGGCCCAAGCCCAAATAAGGGTCTTGGATATAAATACCCCTTTCCACCATGGAAAGGGGTTGGTTGTTGAACATTCTAGTTTCTCATTTGAATAAAATACACATAGTTTCTCTCTCACTTTCTCTCTCTAGTTTCTCTCTCTAGAAATCATCAACCCACTTCATAGATTCATAGGTTATCAAGATTCTACATTTGGTATCAGAGCTATGGGGTGATTTAAGGTAATGATTTGTGTTATTATTTAGTTTTTGATTGTATTAGTGTTCTTTAAGAAGATCCATCTTGATTCTTGGAGTTTTTGGTGATTTTGTGATTGGGATTGGTAGATAAGTATTAGTTTTTACTTATTTTAGTTGAAATCACAAAACGTTTTGGGTAACTTGGTAAAAATCTGGGTTTTTTCATCATATTTTTGATCGACTGTACTCGAACAAGGTTTCTGTTTTCCCAGTAAAAGTTCCAAACCAAAAAGTTCCGGATCAAAAAGTTCCGGATCAACCAAAGTTCCGGATCAAAAAGTTCCGAATCAAAAGTTCCGGATCAAGGAAAGTTCCGGATCAAAAAGTTCCGAACCAAAAGTTCCGAATCAACAAAAGTTCCGGATCAGGGAAAAGTTCCGGATCAAAGGAAAGTTCCGGATCAAGGTAAAGTTTCGGATCAAGGGAAAAGTTCCGGATCAAGGAAAGTTCCGGATCAAGGTAAAGTTCCGGATCAAGGGAAAGTTCCGGATCAAGGGAAAGTTCCGGATCAAGGAAAGTTCCGGATCAAATCTTCCGAACCAAAAGTTCCGAATCAAGGATTTCCAAGCCAAAATCTTCCGAATCAACACTTCCGAATCAACAAAAGTTCCGGATCAAGGGATATTTTACTTGTTTTTTCGACGATTTTTTTTAGAGGATTTAATCTTGGCTTCTTACAATAAAAACTCAACACAACTCACAAACTTTACTTCACTGCTCGATCAACCGATAATCTTTGTCTCTTTGAAGTGAACAAAATGAATCTGAATTCATTAATGCCTCAGATGACATCACTTACGGACATTTCCGTCATTACGGGAACGGATAATCGCCCTCCAATGCTCATTAAAGAAGTCTTTGAAGCATGGCAAGGCCGTATGATGTCATACCTTAAGGGAAAACCGGTATATGGGAGGCTTATGGTTAAGTCAATTCTAAATGGTCCACTTGACTATGGTACCATCGTGGTTAACAATGTGACTCGACCAAGAGAGTTTGAAGAACTTACACCAGCTCAACAACTTGTTGCCGATGCAGACGAAAAGGCTCTTCAAACCATTCTCCAAGCTCTTCCACATGACATCTATCGAATGGTAAGTCAGTATACGGTGGCAAAGGATTCATGGGAACGTCTAAAGGTGTTGCTACAAGGTACGTCGCTTACCAAACAGGAAAGGGAATGTCAGTTGTATGATCTGTTTGATAGATTCACGTACAACCCAGGGGAAACGCTTCACGACTATTACTTCAGATTCACTACTCTCATGAATGATCTGAATGTATACAATCTCGTGATTGCTCCATTCCAGGTTAACACCAAATTTTTGAATACTTTACCTCAAGCTGAATGGGGTGAGTATATTACCGATGTTAAGTTAACCAGGGATTTGCATAAGTGCAATTTGGATCAACTATATGCTTTTCTTCAGCAGCATGAGAAACATGTGATCATGCACCGTTCGCCTCGAGGTATGTACCCTGATTCCTTAGATTTGATGGCGAATCAACCAAGCTTGTCACACAACAACACTCCTTATATCTTGGGACATCAAGCCTATCATCCATCACCTTACATGACACCAACCTTTCCCCAATACTCGATTCTACCGCAACCACCCACCTCACATCAGCAACAATATCGGTTTAATGCACCTTCATCACAATATGCTTCACAACCTCACCCAGCAAGCATTGCACCTTATGCTCAGTCTTCATATTCTTCTTATCAAGAGAATGCAGCATATCCAACAAGCTACCCTGACCACATGAGTATTCCTTCAAGTGCTTATGCAGCTCAACAAGACCAAGCAATGTATTGTGATGATGATGAAGTCCCCATTCCTGAATTCAAACAAGGAACTGGCCCAGTTGAAGTGTTAGCCACTATGTCTGCTTATCTCACAAGGACATTAAGCAAACGAGGATTTAGAGGATCATCTCGAACTAACAATCAACTTAGGAATTCATCCAATTCTCGCCAACAAGCTACTATTGAGAATGGCAGGGTAATGGTTCAACCTATTCAACCTTATCAGGGGAGACCTACTACATCAACCACCAATGCACGCACGGTCAATCCTGCTCCAATGGTCAACACTCCTCCACGGGCTAATTCCACAGGCAAGTTGAGAATGATTACATGCTACAACTGCAAGGAAGAAGGTCACATGTCCAGGGATTGCAAGAAACCCAAGAGGAGAAGGGATGGTCAATGGTTTGCAGAGAAGATTTATCTGGTGAATGCTCAGGCACAAGGAAGGGAACTTGATGAAGAGGAGCTTGCATTTCTTGCTGATCCAGGGATTGCTGAACAAGACGTTGTCACTACACAGAATGCAGCATACCAAGCAGATGATCTTGATGCTTATGATTCAGACTGCGATGAACTTCAATCTGCACAGGCAGCTCTTATGGCAACTATCTCTAGCCTAGGGCCAGAAAAGAGATCTGAGGTACTTATTAATACCACTGATAATACCACTGATGCTAGTATTCAACCACATCAAGTTGTGCAAGAGCGTGCTGATTCGAATGAATCTTCGGTGGTGAGTCTTTCAAATGAGGAGACAATCAATGATAGTAATATCAATGTGAGTCCCCAGACTTTGAGTGAATCACAACCGGGAGCCATTTCGCATACGCATACTCCTGCTCAACAAGATTTGGTCATGGTTCCTGCTACATTACTTAGCCAAATGAATGTTGCACTCTTAGAAACCATAGCTAAGAATAAGAATTTGTCTGATGAGCTTGCCTTATGCAACGAGAAAGTTCAAACTTTGGAATTAGTGCCTTCGTCTAGTGTTCTAACAAATCCCGAGTATGATCATTTTCGAAACAAACAAATGGGTCATTTGCAAAAAATTGAAACCTTAAGAGCAGATCTTTCTAATGAACTTAAAGAAAAAGAGTTAGTTGTCACTAATTTTCAAAAACTTCAAACGGATTTTGAATTACTCGAGTCTAAGAAGAATGAAATGGAAATTAATGCGGCTAATAAGATTAGAAGTCTAGATTATTTGCTTTTAAGACAATACGCTGCCTCTCAACTAGTGCACTTATTTGATGCTTCGTTTAGAGAATTTAACTTATCACGTCAAAAAGGCCTTCCCCCTAACCCACGGTATGCAAAACAAGCTTTTAACCATAGTCCAAGACTTTATAATGCAACCCAATTAGGATTGGTCTTAGACCCGATTGTTATTTTCGATGATCGCACCAATAAGGATCTAGTTGATGAGAATCGGTCATATAATTTTGCAAAATATCCCGATTGTGATTATTTTAAAATGAATCAGGAGCTTGCTAAAACGGATTTTAGAATTCGCTTCCATATGGACAAAGATCTCATTACAGCACCAACCTACATGTTAAATGAAGAAAACCCTAGTACACTTCCTACACTTGTCAAAATGGAAGGACCTAAGGAAATTCCAAAGGATCTTCCACCTGTTAGCACTGTATGGTTAAACTTGCAAGAGATTAATCAATACTTTGTTAGTTTTGACAAGGTCATTTTGGAATGTACGACTTCAAATGGCTTAAACGCCGGAGAATGGGCTTTCGAACACATGAACGAGGTGTTTAAAAATGAGATCAATCCGTTTGTCGAAAGTCTAAAAAGAAGTTTTGCATCTCTTTCGGAAAATCTTGAATTTGAAATTGCAGAAGTTCAAAAAGTGTTTTATGAAATGGACACCGCTTACGAACTACAATTAATTGAAAAGGAAAAGATTTTATCCGAATATGACCGATTCTTGTCCCAAGTAATTTCGTGTGATGTGCTTACCACTGTGAATGTTAATTATTCGAATGAGCTTACATCCGCTATGATTAACTGTGATGCTATGAATATATGTGATAATGTGTGTGATCTCTCTGTAAATGTTGCTGATACTGTACATGAGGTAGATAATCATTCTTGTCACGAATCTAACGCTAAACTTTTAAAGCTACAAGATTCTTACAATTTACTTTCAAAACGCTTTAATCAACTTGAACAACATTGTATATCTTTAGAATTAAAACAACAAACTCAAAATGAGGATTTTTTGATAACAAATGGTTGTGAAAACGGTGTTCAAAATTTCTAGCACGGAGGCTGAATACATCGCCATGTCCAGTTGTTGTGCTCAAGTCCTTTGGATGAGATCACAACTAACTGACTACGGTTTGGGATTCAACAAAATCCCGATGTATTGTGACAACAAGAGCGCCATTGCCCTTTGCTGCAACTATGTTCAACACTCCCGGGCCAAGCACATAGACATTCGCTACCATTTCATTAAAGAGCAGGTGGAGAACGGAGTGATCGAGCTGTATTTTGTCACTACTGAGTATCAGCTGGCAGATATGTTCACCAAAGCCTTAGATCGAGGACGAATCGAGTTTTTGATCGACAAGCTTGGCATGAAATCATTCACTCCAGCGACTCTCAAAGAATTGGCAGAAGAATCAGCTGAATAGTGGTGGTAAACTATTCAGGCGTATCCTTTGTTCGTGATCATGTATATTATCGTATATATATAAACCACAAAAAGAAAAATACAAAAATATAAAACCAAGAAAAGCCATAAAAAATATAAAACCTAGAAAAACCATAAAAATTATAAAATCAAGAAAAACCAAAAATATTTTTTCGTTTTTTAAATCGGGCATGTCTTTTAGTACGGTAATATTTACGGCTTTAGAAATGTCGATCAAAATTGACACGGCGCCATAAATAGAGTCTGTATAAAAGTTGTACATTTTTAAAACATGCCCATTATGGCTTGTAGTTATTTCAGACTGCAACCCGGTTTTCGCATTAAAGTCACGTATTTCCTTGGAAAACGTTGGCTCACAACGGGAATTAATTTTCTCGGGCATGATTTGCAAGCCAAATCATGCAAAGGGATCAAGTTTACTTTACAACTTGGTCTAACACGAGTTAGTATACGTCTCAGTGCATTAATTTGTCTAAATAAGAGAAATCTTATTGCCACCACGAATCAATCTTTTCAAGACATTAATTGGAAATGTTTTCATCAATATTTGACTCTTTAAACAATGACTACAGCTCTTTAAATAGAAAACGGGTCATCGTTTAAGGGGGAGAAAATATTAAATCGTCTTCGTCATCAAAACAATTTTCAAAAGTGTTTGAGGAAAATTAATTGTCTAAATGGTTAATGAGTGGTCTTGCTTTAGAATACAACTTGTCCTCGCTCAATGAGATAGGACTTGCTTTAGATCTTGGAGATTTGCTAATAGGTTGCGATGTTTAAGTTGTGTGAGATTGTCGTGATGAGTTTAGCTAAGCAAGGTTAAGTTGGCTAAGTTTATCGATGGTTAGAGAGACGAGAAAAGAAAAATGAAAAGATAAGGAATAAAAAGGGAAAAAGAAAGAAAAGTGTAGGGTTAAGGGTGACAACTTGTGAAAAATGTAAAATTTTGACCTAAGTCAAAACCAAAACCCCCCCTTGCGTATTCTTTCTTCTTCACTGTTTCATCTTTTCTTTCCGCCATTAAAACACACATACAAGCTTACAAACTCGCGTTTTAATCATCCAATCTGTTCCAATCATTCAAAAAGGTACAAACAACTAATTCTTTGATTTACAATTCGCCTAATTCATCACTATATCCTGTTAAAAGATTTGATTAATCAGATTAAGTCCAAATTAGGGTTTGTGTCTAATTAAGCATTAATTGATTAGGGTTTTTGATGGGTTTTGCTCGGAATATCATTAGAATGTGTGTAGTTGCTTTAGAATGCCTTAGAACTCACAAACGCGACTAGATTAATCATTAATAGGCTTTGTTTAGAAGTTCCGGATGAACAAGGATTACAAACTTCCGAATGAAGGAAGTTCTGAACAAACTTCCGAATGAAGGAAGTTCCGAACGAACTTCCGAATGAAGGAAGTTCCGAACGAACTTCCGAATGAAGGAAGTTCCGGATGAACTTCCGAATGAAAGAAGTTCTGGATGAACTTCCGAATGAAGAAGTTCCGGATGAACTTCCGAATGAAGAAGTTCCGAGTGAACTTCCGAATGAAGAAGTTCCGAGTGAACTTCCGAATGAAGAAGTTCCGAGTGAACTTCTGAATGAAGAAGTTCCGAATGAACTTCCGAATGAAAAAGTTCCGAATGAACTTCCAAATGAAGAAGTTCCGAATGAACTTCCGAATGAAGAAGTTCCGAATGAACTTCCGAATGAAGAAGTTCCGAGTGAACTTCCGAATGAAGAAGTTCCGAGTGAACTTCCGAATGAAGAAGTTCCGAATGAACTTCCGAAAGAAGAAGTTCCGGATGAACTTCCGAATGAAGAAGTTCCGAGTGAACTTCCGAATGAAGAAGTTCCGGACGAACTTCCGAATGAAGAGTTCCGAATGAAGGACTTCCGAATGAAGAGTTCCGAATGAAGGACTTCCGAATGAAGAGTTCCGAATGAAGGACTTCCGAATGAAGGACTTCCGAATGAAGAGTTCCGAATGAAGGACTTCCGAATGAAGAGTTCCGAATGAAGAGTTCCGAATAAAGAGTTCCGGATGAAGGGTTATTTGATTGATAGTTTGCCTGTTATAAGTACTTGTTGAAATGTGTTATGCTTAGAAGTAATAATGATACATATCTATATATTTTTGTGCATCAACCTTTCATGTCTTATCTTAAGCAGATACGATGACTAATCCAACAGTACAAGCAATCCAAGACTCTAGAGCAGCCGCATTTGCCGAAGCACGAACCCTCAAGTTCATACCAAACAATTACCGTCTGAAGCAAGTCTCAAAATCCACTCACCATGGATTTAAAGTCGCCATAGCAATCCTTGATCAATCTCATTTCAAGAATGCTTTAAGGAGTACTGCCTCGGTGCCTTATGATTACATGTATGAGTTCTGGGCTACCAAGGAAAGCACTTCAAACAAGATCACCTTCACTCTCGACAACAAGCAGAAGACACTTACAGTTTCAGACTTCCGTAAGATATTTGGCATTCGGGATACACCCAAAGGTATGGCATTTTCGAGGGATCCTACCAAAGATGAACTCATGGAGATGTTCGATGCTCTTGGATGTCTTGACATACGAGTTGTGTCTGAGTTTACCACCGCTAAAGTAGGTCAACCTTGGAGAGCAATCTTGGGTATTCTCAGTAGATGTCTTACACCGAAAACAAGTGGGCATGATGCTTTGCGTGGTCCAATTATGAACATCTTCCATGGAATGTACAAAGGCGCAAATGCAGATTATGCATTATTGTTGTGGGAAGAATTCACCTTTCAACTCTTCCAAAACAAGAAGCTGAAGACTAATTTCTTTCCTTACCCTCGGTTTATCAAGCTTATCATTAATTATTTTATGAAGAATGATGTTACTATTGATAGGCGTGCAGCAAGTCGTCATCACACTGAAGAGGCTGATCACACTGTGGATCTAAGGCATGAAGGACCATCTGGTGGTGTTATTCCTGGTCCTATTCCCGATTATCTTCTGACGGATAAAATTAAAGGTTCTGGTGATTACAAACTACTGCTACTAGAAATCAAGAAGCTAAAAGCAAGCCTTCAGACAGGAGAAGACTCATCTACTACGGTCAAGAGTAAAGGTAAACGCAAGCAACCAGCTGCTTTACCTGAACCCGAAACTAAGAAGAAGAAGACTGAGGTTAAGAAGGGAAAGGGTACGGTTGATGAGTTAGTTCTCCGCGACGAAGAAGATGTTGATGATCCTACTCTTGACAAGGCTGAGAGAAAATTAATGAAGATAGCTATTGAAAGGAGTAGGAAAGACACGGGCGGTAGTGGTTCGGGTGCACAGATGAATATTGAAGAAGAGTACAAGGAGCCAGAGGATGTTTATGAGTTTGGATCACCTAAACGGTATTCTACTTCGAAGGAGACATCCATCCCCGTTTCAGCAAGTGTTGAAAAGGAGTCTGGTGCTCCTACAATCATGGTACCTACTCAACCTTTAGTAACTCAACCTCCACCAATACAACCCTTACCAACCCGACCGGTTTCAACACCATTCCTTCCACCTCCAATAACTCCCATCCTCAGTACTGTGGTTACAACCGAGCCTCTTCAACCAACCCAGAGTAGCTCTGCATCATCTTCAATGGCTGCATTTGTAATGGCAGAACTCTTGGATAAACATACGGATAATCAAAAAAAAGAGATGAATGAACTTCGCCAAGAGTTACTTAGACGAGAGAAAATTGAAGAAGCTTCAAAGAAAGCCCAAGAAGAGATGCTTGCTAAGTTCGCTGCAGAGATGGAGTTAACACGAAAAGCTCATGCAGAAGAACTAGCTCAGGTTAAGCAGGCTGAAGCTGATAAGCATGCTGCACGAATTACGAGACTTCAAGCGATGAGGGATAAATACAAGGAGCAGAAAGAAACACTTGAAGCTTCTGTTGAAGAGAGAGTGAAAGAATTCGTTGAGTCCATTATGCCAAAACTGCGTGATGAGTTGAAGACACTCGCGGCTGATAACTTGATGATCAAGTCATCCAATCCCTCTGAATCCGCCTACAAAAATGCCTATGAATTAAAGGATTTTGAATTAAAGAAGATCCTCAAAGCTCGTATGAGGGAACTTGGATCTTTTGATAAAATCTAAGATTCAACGGACTCTATACAAGTCACTCAATGACGCTATTATGGAGGATGATCGGCTATTTAAGATGTTTGGAAGTGTGGTACCTTACCACATTCTGCCTGAGGAAGAAAGGGAAGAAAGTGAACAAGAAGAGGGTACTGGAGAAGAAGAAGAGGAAGAAGAAGGAGAAGAAGAAGAAGAAGATGATGATGATGGTGGTGATGATGATGAGGATGATGATGATGATGATGGTGATGATGGTGGTGATGGAAATGAGGAGAGTGCTAAGGGAAGCAACGAGGGTGACGATGAGGATGATGATGGTAAACAGCCTAAAAAGGGGGACAAGGTAGCCAGCACAAAGAGACCATTTAAGTCTGGTACTAAGTCTCAAAAAGATGCTGCGTAGAAGGAGAAATCTACTTCAACGGAATCAAGACGATCCAAGTGGCGTCATGATGTGAATGCTACTACGGCGTCATCGATTCCCGGTACATCTATTGCTGTGTCTATACCTGTTACCACTAACCCTGTTAGTTCGGTTGTTGCTCCTGTGATTGCAGAGTCAGTAACTGAACCTGAAGCTGCACAACACTCGCCCGTTCATGACACCGCCGAGATGCCTGAATCAGAACCAGCAGATGTTCATGTCTCTACTCCTCTACATCAAGAACCACAATCTACTGTTCCTGAGTCAAGCACACGGGACTGGGCAGACACATTGGAGATTGACGAGACTGCACCGCCACAAGCTTGGATCACGGCAGCGGCTCAATATGATCCAATCACAGACGCTGACAGAGATGTTCTATATCTCCGTATCCGTAGTCCGATTGACTTGTGCGCATTTCTGGCTCATGAGTATAAATCTTCAGTCACTCCGTCGTTGGTAAAGAGAGCGCTAAAGGATAAGAGAATTCGCGCCAAAACCAGGTTAACCCGAATGGAGTTCGAGTATTATGCTGACGAGGTCCTGAAAGCTCTTAACACCGTTCAAAGGCCAGGCCTCCATGAATCAGAAAGAGCTCCACCTCCACTTGATCCTTCTCAAGATAATCAAATTCCTCTCGACTTCTTCGTCACCTATGATCTTGAGTATCTTCTGAAGGGTTCATCAAAGTACGCAACCTCCCTGACCTTGCTGAAAGCTGCCAACTGGGGGACAATACCCTGGATCGAGGAAAAGGTAAACCGACTCTGGGTCCCAAGGGTAACTCGTAATTATGATATGTATGTTGTTATAGGTGCATCTCATTGGGACGAACGAGTCCGAAGGGCGTACAGGGGTTGCTGCTTAGCCAATTCAGGAAGTAACGTTAGATCCGATATCCGCATCTCCAGTATTTTAGGGCTGAAAACTGAAGCCAAGAATGGCTATTATCATGTGACGGAGATTCGTCTGAAAAGGGAGGATGACAGAGAATACAAAATCCAGCAGGGAGATTTTTCTATCATTCGCCTTGAGGATATCGAAGACATGTTGCTTATGATGACCCGGGATCAACTTACCCATATTGCTCGTGAAGACATCAATGCCTTGAATACAGCTCTTCGTATGTTCACACGAAGCATTGTTATCAAGAAACGAGTTGAAGATCTTCAATTGGGAGTCGAAAGCTACCAAAGGAAGCTTAACCTAACCCGTCCAGTGAATCAAGTTCTACCTCAACATGTCGATAGATGTCCCTATACCGGCATTACTGTTCCGAATTACGGCATTTTCTACTTGAACAGTCGAGGGTTAATGAAGTTTATGAGGGTGGGTGAGCTTTATAAGTACAATGATGGGACTCTCATATACGTCAGAGGAAAGTTGGAGCATCTTAACTCGGGTAGGTCTTTACCAGAGATGACTGAGGATTGGCATCAGGGTTATCAGCAGATGGCGAAGTATGTGATCAAGAAGATTGATCAAAAGCTCCATGAACGTAGATTGATGAGGAGTTTAGAAAGATTCGTTGGTGGTAGACCATATGGAGTGCACCACAAGTTACTGCAACGATCCATCTAATGGGTCGTACATTTCAGGTCCACTTTATATTGGTTTTTAATTGTGAATATGTAAATTTGTGAATATTGTGTTTTTATGGCTTGATGTAGTGTTAAGGTATGATAATTTTTCAAGAATTTCTCACGAGATTCTAAATCTTTCAAAATATATCATACTAAAGCACTACAACTATCCCTTATTAATTTAAGGGGAGCATTAACATGTTCTATGGCCAAACATCGATTTCATTTTTTACCCAAAGACCGGTTAATCCATTCAATATCCCAAATATTAATGGTTAACATTTTGGATAAGGGGAGAAAATGGGATTAAGGAGATTTAAATGATACTTGGCTAAAAGATGAAAAAGACTTAACGATAATCCAACTTAATATGTGTAAAGCACGTGTTAAGGGGGAGCGTTTTTGATGAACAAAACACCTAAGGTACAAAACTTTTGATTTCAATATCACAAGTACCTTATGTGATTTTTCAATGATTTTTCATGGTGGCTATACTTTCCCAAAACACGCTTAATTCACGACGGACGTGGTGACAAAAGGGTGGTAGGAATAGGTTTTAGTCCAATGATTCATCAGAGCCGATGGAATCTTCCCAAGGACAATTCCCTAGATAGAATTAGAAGTCCTAGGAAAGATGGAGAAAGATTGTGAACGTAGCTTAATGCCGACCAAGTACTTAAGCTAGCACTGGAACAATCACAACAAGGTGCTAGTTATGACGTATTGGTAAGCATTGAAGGGGTTGAAGAATGAAAAAGAATTGTAAAGATAAAGGGTGTAAAGAAAGAAGCCCTCCTTACAACTTTAGGCAGAAACCGGGTCAATACATATGCTATTGAGATCATTTTTGTTAATGATTCTCGATATTGAAGAAAGACATCATGGACCCAGTGATGCAATGCACAACCCTTCCCAGCTAACTCAAATATCTCTCAAAAGGTATTTGTTTTAATCACACGGAGATCAACACGTTATCTATTGGTTTATTCACTCCGAATAGACTGATATTGAAAAGGTGGCACTCCTCTCCAGCCATCGCTCACTAAATCAAAACGCACTATCGAGTCTAGAGCCAAGAGATCAACAAAAGTCTCATTAGGACACTTTCCATTTATTCCTTGCTTTCTCACACACTGTGAAAAGTAAGAGATTTTTTATGAGTCCTACGCAGTATTCTTGTAATATTGCCAGAACATCCGAGTAATACGCAAGTACTACATTAAAGATGGAAATCCTACTTGAGCCAACATCAAACAAGCTCATGGTAGGTTACACGTGCGGTTCTTTTAGAACCAATCTTGTGAAAAACTGGAAAGAAACAGTGGTTTAATTCTTAATTGAACTTAAACTCGTTCCAGGCCTCTACGCATTATCATATGATCTTGCCAGAATACTCAGAGTGACTCTTTATTGATCACAGTGACGAGTGGAATCCTTCTAGTGTTAACATCAAACAGCACTTGGTAGGTGACGTGCAAGATTCTTTATGAATTGAGCTCGTGATAACTGGAAAGCAACGATGGTGAAAATCTTAATTGAAATTCACTTGTTCCAAGTTTCATGAATTGACGGCTTCAAATCACAAGGATAATTTATCCAAGTGATTCACTCTTTATGTTCGCAGTCAGCTTTGGACGGTCGAATAAAGAGAACGGGTTTACCCGCGAAATCCTGTCAGGAAGTTACTTAATTGAAACTATCCGTCACGGGTACGATATCTAATATCGTCCAACGGTCTTCACCGACCGGAGGTAAAATGCTACCGAATTAGAATAAAATGTCAAAGCCATTTTATTCGTGTCGTTGCTGTGTACCTGTTAAAGACGGTGGCGTTGCTGTGTACCTGTTGAAGACGGTGGCGTTGCTGTGTACCAGTTGAAGACGGTGGTGTTGCGGTGTACCTGTAGAAGTCGTTCCCACATGCTTATGTTTTTCTACATCAAAGTTCAGCAAAATTCAAGAAAGTGCAAAATGAAGTCTTCCGCTGTACCAAACTCTGAAGCTTTCGAGAATTCAACAAAAAGACATAAGTTTGTGGAACATGGAGTCACGAGGAGGCAAGTTTCACAAGAAGGCAAAGATCGCACGTGAAAGGCCAAAAGAACAATGCTCTCAAGCCAAAGCCTAAAAGATCAAATAAACATATTCACATCAAAAAGAAAGAAGAAAAAACTACGAACTGAAGAACGAAGACTTAGTATAGTATGCTAGGTTTAGAACTTTGTAACGTGGAGTGACCTCCCTTAGGGGGAGATTGTTAGAAATACGTTTTACGTATATTAGAAGTATCGGTCACTCCACAATATTATTAATGTTGTAATAGCTCGTAGTTAGTGTTACTTATTAAGTTAAGTAAGAAACTGACCCATGGGCTTGTCATGGGTTGGCCCAAGCCCAAATAAGGGTCTTGGATATAAATACCCCTTTCCACCATGGAAAGGGGTTGGTTGTTGAACATTCTAGTTTCTCATTTGAATAAAATACACATAGTTTCTCTCTCACTTTCTCTCTCAAGTTTCTCTCCCTAGAAATCATCAACCCACTTCATAGATTCATAGGTTATCAAGATTCTACAGCCAAATATCATGCGACCATCGTGTGTGACCAAAAGCTAGTCCGTATACCATGGGAAAAGAAAATCTAATCGTTCGAGGAGAATGAAACTCAGATAGAACTGACACCAGGCTGAGTGTTATCTCATGCACTAAAGTCCAGAAGTACATACTAAAAGGATGCCCTATCTTTTTAGCACATATTTCAAAAACCGACAAAGAAGAGGAACCAGAGAAGAAACAAATCAAGGACGTGCCAATTGTCCGTGATTATCCTGAAGTTTTCCCAGACGACTTACCTGGTTTGCCTCCGACTCGTCAAGTGGAATTCCAAATCGACTTGATACCAGGAGCTGCACCTGTAGCTAAAGCACCATACCGATTAGCACCAACCGAGATGAAAGAACTCGTTGAACAACTTCAAGAACTGTCAGACAAAGGTTTTATCAGACCCAGTTCCTCACCTTGGGGAGCTCCAGTATTTGTCAAAAGGAAAGACGGATCTTTCCGAATGTGTATCGATTACAGAGAACTAAATAAGCTAACTATGAAAAATCGTTACCCACTACCACGAATCGACGACTTATTTGATCAGTTACAAGGATCAATTGTATACTCCAAGATCAAACTAAGATCAGGGTATCACCAGTTGAGGGTCAAAGAAGAGGACATACCGAAAACAACTTTCAGAACTCGTTACGGTCATTATGAATTTCAAGTCATGCCATTTGGCCTGACCAACGCTCCAGCCATATTCATGGACCTCATGAATCGAGTGTGCAGACCCTATCTAGATAAGTTCCTGATTATGTTATCGACGACATACTCATCTATTCCAAGAATGAGCAAGAGCACGGAGAACATCTTACTCAAGTGTTAAAAGTACTTAAGGAAGAGAAGTTGTACGCAAAATTCTCGAAGTGCGACTTTTGGATTCCTAAAGTTCACTTCCTCGGTCATGTGATCGATGACAAGGGAATGCAAGTAGATCCCGCAAAAGTCGAATCCGTGAAGGATTGGGCATCACCCACTTCACCAAAAGAGATTCGCCAATTTTTAGGCCTTGCCGGTTACTACCGGAGATTCATAGAGGGATTTTCTAAGATAGCTAAATCTATGAAAAAGCTTACTCAGAAAGGCGTAAAATTCGATTGGGGAGAAAAAGAAGAGGCCGCATTCCAAACCATTAAGCAGAAATTGTGTAGTGCACCCATTTTAGCTTTACCAGAAGGCAACGAAGACTTTGTCGTCTACTGTGACGCCTCACACAAAGGCTTAGGAGCTGTCTTGATGCAGAGACATAAAGTGATTGCCTATGCTTCAAGGAAATTGAAGAAACACGAGCAAAATTAATCTACTCATGATCTAGAGCATGGATCTGTAGTGTTTGCTTTGAAAATTTGGAGACACTACCTGTATGAAACAAAGTGCATAGTGCATACTGATCACAAGAGTTTGCAACATATCCTAGACCAGAAGGAGAAAAACATGAGGCAACGTCATTGGATAGAATTGCTCAGTGACTACGACTGCGACATCAAATACCACCCAGGTAAAGCCAACGTAGTTGCGGATGCACTAAGTCGAAAAGGAACTGATTCTCCCATGAGAGTTCGAGCTCTAGTCACGACCATTAGCTTGGACCTACCCAAGCAAATACTAGAGGCTCAACTCCAAGCACAGAAACTTGAAAACATCAGAAGAGAAGACATATGAGGAATGCTTAGGACTGGCCTAAGCAAGGAGAAGCTGGAAGCTAGAGCAGATGGAATGTTATGTTTATACGGAAGAAGTTGGTTACCATGCTACGGAGACTTGAGAAACGTGATCATGCACGAATCTCATAAGTCCAAGTACTCTATACATCCCGGATCTGAAAAGATGTATCAGGACGTGAAGAAATTATATTGGTGGCCAAACATAAAAGCAGACATTGCCACATACGTGAAGAAGTGTCTGACTTGTGCCAGAGTAAAGACAGAACATCAGAGGCCATCCGGTTTGTTAGTCTAACCTGAAATACCTAAATGGAAATGGGACAACATCACCATGGACTTCATTACCAAACTCCCTACTTCATCTCACGGTTACGATACAATTTGGGTAATCGTTGACCGACTCACAAAATCCGCTCACTTCCTGCCCATCAAAGAGCATGACTCTCTGAGCAAGTTGGCTAAGTTGTACCTAAAGGAAATAGTGACTAGACACGGCATAGTAGTCTCAATCATTTGTGATCGATATGGTAGATTTACGTCAAACTTTTGGAGAGCATTCCAACAAAGTTTAGGAACAAACTTGGACATGAGCATCGCATACCACCCGAAGACTGACGGCCAGAGTGAACGAACAATCCAAACCCTAGAAGACATGCTGAGAGCATGTGTGATCGACTTTAGAAAAGGATGGGTCGAACATATACCATTAGTTGAGTTCTCCTACAACAATAGCTACCATGCCAGTATTAAAGCAACACCATTTGAGGCCCTGTATGGCCGCAAGTGTAGATCACCAGTATGCTGGGCAGAGGTGGGGGAATTTCAACTGACTGGACCCAAACTAATCCAAGAGACGACAAATAAGATCACTCTCATCAGCTAGCGAATTCAGGTTGCCCAAGATAGACAGAAGATCTATGTAGACAGGAAACGGAAGCCTATGGAGTTTGAGGTAGGCGACCGTGTTATGTTGAAGGTATCACCTTGGAAAGGCGTCGTCCGATTTGTGAAACATGGGAAAATAAATCCACGTTATGTGGGACCCTTCAAGGTGATTGCCAGAATAGGTGAAGTCGCCTATCGTCTAAAGTTGCCCCACCAGCTGAACCGGGTACACTCTACATTCCATGTCTTAAACTTGAAGAAGATCTACGCGGATGAGCCGCTAGCCATGCCATTGGAGGGAGTCCACTTCGATGAAAAACTCCAATTCATAGAAGAACCGGTGGAAGTCATGGAGAGAGTAGTCAAGAAACTAAAGCGAAGCCAAATCCCTTAAGTTAAGATACGATGGAACTCTAGGAACGGTCCTGAGTTCACATGGGAACGTGAGGACTCATTTAGAGCTAAGTACCCGCACATGTTCACCTGAGCAGTGACGTCATCTTAAGCTTTGAGGACAAAGCTAAAATAACGGGTTAATGCTGTAAAACCTGTAAATTCGGGTTTTGACTATGTCATCATTGTATACGTCACTTTATGATATCTGAATAAATAGTACCACCTTTGCATGAAATCTTTTGAGCAATCATATGCATCATACACAACATACATTATTTTAATCATCAAAACATGGGGACATTTAAATCTCATAGCATACATTGTGATTTTCATCACTTAATCACAAGGACAGTCACATTTGGATGACTACATTTTATTAACATGCAGGACTATAACCAGTCACTCCCTTTTTAAACATTTTAGACACTTGAACATACACTCATAAGCATTTATCACATTGGTTCATAAATCCAAACTCATGATCACAATTAATACATATTTATTGAAGTATAAATTCTTAAGCTTTAAATATATTGATGTATATATTTCTTACACTATAATTGACTTTACGTTATGACACCAACTAATTTTGTATTTAAACATTTTCTTTAACCATTTTTACCTTTTTAAACTATGTTGTCATACTTTTAATATAGTAAATTAATTTCCCACTTAAAAATGACCATACTTTCACCAAGGGTCCCAAACTTAACCAAAATCAACCTAGACCTAAACATACTCACACAATATTATACCTATACTCCTAGTGACTTTACCTAGACATAAAATTAAACATAAAAATACCCAAGACTTAATTATAGCCGAATATTTATACATACACATACTAACATTTAAATACCAAAAATCCTTACCATGTACACCCTTGACTTTTAAACTTGTACAACCTAGTTATTTAAGTTTTACACTATAGAAAACATTTCCTTTCCTTTGACTAACCCCTATACCACCGGTTTTATTTAAAAACCATGAGACTATGCACAAATTTGGCCTTTAAAACATGTACTAGACATTACTATGCTTATACCACATGACCAAGCCACCTAGCATACTCCTTGCACCCTTAGACGTGTAGCAACCAACATCCATAAACCAAATACTTGTGTACAACTTCCCAATTAATTAAAATACTATGCAAACTAGTCTTTGTTCCCTTGGAAGACCATACATGCGACGACATATTGGATGTTAAGGACAATGTACATTAGCTAGTCATTAAAACATGTACCACCATTGTACACATCCAATATCCTCATATCTTGCTAACTCTCTTTCTTACCGTGGCATACCCCAAGCCACATCCCACAATCTTACACTCCTAGATATTTAGCAAACACTAAGCTTCACACATCACTCACACATCCATATTCGGTTCTCTCTCTCAAACAAAATGCCTAGATATCTCTAAGCATTTACTTCAACTAGTTCTTAGTCCTCTCCAAGCATTTAGTGCTTCTCATTTAAGATATTTGGCATTAAAGACGAATCCAAGACCATACTAGTGGAACCCGACGTCTAGAATCCTTAAGCCATAGTCATCATCTCATTTTCTTGAAAGCAAGTAAGTATAAACCTCCTTTAAGCTTTTCCTTACTCATTTTATTTATCATGCATGTTCATGTTATGAAAATGGAGTTAAAGATGCATGCACACGTTGGAAACTTATGAACAAACCCTACACATCATATAAGCCCACGGCATATATGACGTTTATGGGTGTTCTTGCCTAAAAGCCCTAAAACATGTATATTTAAGCTTATACAAACTTATTTAAGCCCTAGAGTAATCACTATGACTTAAAAGTTATAAGAAACTTAATATAAGCCGAAACCATTAACCTAATATAAGCTCATGATTTATATAAGCCTAGTCATATCTAAGTTGGTTATATAAGCTCATAAGACCTAATATAAGCCAAGGACTAAACTTATTTAAGCTAAGTTATTTAAGCCGAAACATGAAACCCTAAAAGCTTATATAAGCCAAGACTTAACCTAGCTTATTTAAGCCCACTAATAAAATAAGCCGTAGCTATGTAAGCCCATAAGTCATTAAGCATTAAACTAATATAAGCCTTAGGATTATTTAAAAATAATCTGAAACATATAAGCTTAATATAAGCCTTAATAAGCCCAATGAAATAATCCCATAATTTAAACATAAGCTTAGAAATTTTAACCTAAGCCCACTTGGTAATTCCCTAGTAAATTGTAGTAGCCCATTAGGCCCACATTAATAAGCCGAGACCCAAATGGGCTAGTCAAGCCCAACTTCTAAATTATGGAGACTTTTTGGGCCATTTTTGACAATTGGTGAAAGTTAGGTCCAAAGTTATAAATTAATAAAACTTATATAATTGTTTTCGTGACTTTGTGTAAGTACAAGGGCCAAACGTGTAATTTTCCAAAGTATGGGGGGCGGTTAATTCAAACCATGGGTTGTATGAAACCACAAGGGCCATAGTTGACAAAAACCTAAACTAAAACGGAGCCCTAATTGTTTTTATAAACAAACCGAGACCTTAGGGGTCACTTTTGCCATTTGTGTAAAGTTTTACAAGCCCTGACCTTCTTTTATTAATATTCGAAACTTAAAGGGCCATTCCTGCCATTTTTGAAACTTAACTCAAACCCTAGAAACTCTATAAAACATTTATGTGACTTAGGGGACTAACTGTGTCAATTTGGCAAACTAAAACAAGCCCTAACCCTTTGTAATATTTAATTCTGAAACTTGGGGGGTGTTTTGTCATTTCCCCAAAGTTTTATAAGCCCTATGGGCGTTTTTATAAATAAACTAAACGAACAAGGACTAACGGCGTAATAAACTTAACGAATGAAACCTTAAAGGTTATTTTTGTAATCTGTCATATTTACAAGGGTTTATTAGTATTTTTAAAATAATTAAAAGTATTAATAAAATATTTAATTAAATTTAGTTATTTGAATAATTAAATAAATCACTAAGTTTATTTACGAGACTTTATAAACAGACGAATCCTGTTAATTATATTTTTGGAGACTTAAGAAAATAATATAATATTACCTTACGGTTTATTTAATTAAAAATCCATTTATTTACTTTATTCTCGTTTACTAAGTCAACTTATATATTTTTAGACACTAAAAATATACGTTTATCACAACTCTTTTTAAGTATAAACATTTAGACAATCGTCATAACATATTAATTTGTGATCATGCATTCTTTAAAAATCATACATCCATCATGCATTGTTAAATTATGCATTTCCTAAGGCACTTAAATTACTTAGGTAATTACTCCGGTTTGTGATCATTTTGTGCCAGTTTGTTCAGTGACATCATCATCATCACATCATTACCAATAAGGTGAGTTCATGGGCCCCATCTTTACGGTTTTATAACTTGGGGGAGAAAACATACAAAAACTATATTTATTTTAATAAGCAAAACATGCACGGACAACAACAACAACTTATTGCCTATTGTTTGCCCTAGAGGTGGCAAAATGGTTGGGTTGGGTTGGGTTGGGTCATTGGTGTAGATGGGTTTGGGTTTAGATGGGTATGGGTTTAGATGGGTCTTATAAGAGGTTGGGTTTAGATAGGTTGGGTCTAGATGGGTTTGGGTTTAGATGAGTTTGGGTGTAAATGGGTCTTTAGGAAAAGTTTGGGTTTTTTTTTGTTTTTTTTGGTTTTTTTGGGTTTAAATGAGTTTTTGAGTTTTTTTTGTTTTAAATGGGTTTTTAGGAGGTTAGCTTTTTACTTTTTGACGTTTTATTAATAACTTTTTCATTTCCTCAGTAAATTTAAGTTTTCATCCGTATTTTTTACGTTTTCGTCAGAAATTTTACGTTTTCATCAAAAAAATTCACATGTTCGTCAGAAGTTTTACTTTTTCATCAGAAATTTTACGTTTTCGTCAGAAATTTTACGATTTCGTCAGAAACTTTACGTTTTCGTCAGAAATTTTACGTTTTCGTTAGGAATTTTACGTTTTCGTCAGAAATTTTAGGTTTTCATCAAAAAAATTTACGTGTTCGTCAGAAGTTTTACGTTTTCATCAGATATTTAACGTTTTCGTCAGAAATTTAACGATTTCATCAGAAATTTTACGACTTCGTCAGATCCTTTACGTTTTCGTCACAAATTTTACGTTTTTGTCAGAAATTTTACGTTTTCGTCATAAATTTTACATTTTCATAAAAAAAATTACGTTTTCGTCAGAAGTTTTACGTTTTCTTCAGAAATTTTACGTTCGTCAGTAAACTTACGTTTTCGTCAGAAATTTTACATTTTCGTCAGAAATTTTAAGTTTTCGTCATGAATTTTACGTTTTCATCAAAAAATTTACGTTTTCGTCAGAAATTTTACGTTTTCATCAGAAATTTTACGTTTTCATCAAAAAAAATTACGTTTTCGTCAGAAGTTTTACGTTTTCATCAGAAATTTTACGATTTCGTCAGAAATTTTACGTTTTCGTCAGTAAACTTTACGTTTTCGTCATGAATTTTATGTTTTCGTCAGAAATTTTATGTTTTCGTCAGAAATTTTACGTTTTCATCAAAAAAATTACGTTTTCGTCAGAAGTTTTACGTATTCATCAGAAATTTTACGTTTTCGTCAGCAATTTTACGTTTTCGTCAGAAATTTTAAGTTTTCGTCAGAAATTTTACGATTTCGTCAGGATTTTACGTTTTCATCAGAAAATTTATGTTTTCGTCAAAAAATTTACTTTTTGTCAGAAGTTTTACGTTTTTACGGAAATTTTACGTTTTCGTCAGAAATTTTACGTTTTTCATCAGAAATTTTACGTTTTTGTCAGTAAATTTACGTTTTCGTCAGTAAGTTTACGTTTTAGTAAGAAATTTTACGTTTTCGTCAGTATATTTACGTTTTTGTCAGTAAATTTACGTAAAATTTCTGACAAAAACGTAAATTTACTAACGAAAACGTAAATTCACTGATGAAAACGTAAAATTTCTAAAGAAAACGTAAAGTTTCTGACGAAAACGTAAAATTACTGAGGAAAACGTAAAATTTATGACAAAAACGTAAAATTTACTGACGAAAACGTAAAATTTATGACGAAAACGTAAAATTTATGACGAAAACGTAAAATTTATGACGAAAACGTAAATTTACTGAGGAAAACGTAAAATTCCTGACGAGAACGTAAATTTACTGACGAAAACTTAAATTTACTGACGAAAACGTAAAATTTATGACGAAAACGTAAAATTTACTGACAAAATCGTAGAATTTCTGACGTAAACGTAAAATTTTGACGAAATCGTAAATTTACTGACGAAAACTTAAATTTACTGACGAAAACGTAAAATTTATGACGAAAACGTAAAATTTACTGACAAAATCGTAGAATTTCTGACGAAAACGTAAAATTCTGACGAAATCATAAATTTTTTGATGAAAATGTAAAATTTCGGACAAAAACGTAAATTTACTGACGAAAACGTAAAATTTCTGACGAAAACGTAACATTTACTGACAAAATTGTAAAATTTCTGACGAAAACGTAAAATTCTGACGAAATCGTAAAATTTCTGATGAATATGTAAAATTTCTGACAAAAACGTAAATTTACTGATGAAAACGTAAATTTTTTGAAGAAAACGTAAAATTTCTGACAAAAACGTAAAATTTCTGAGAAAAACGTAAAATTTCTAATGAAAACGTAAAATTTCTGACAAAAACGTAAATTTACTGATGAAAACGTAAAATTTCAGATGAAAACGTAAAATTCCTGACGAAAACGTAGCATATTTTTATGAAAACGTAAAATTTTTGACGAAAACGTAAATTTTTTTACCAAAACGTAAATTTTATGATGAAAACGTAAAAATACGGTGAAGACGTAAAAAATAACGAGTATGTGAAATTTTGACAAGCTTGTGAAAAAAAAAGGAAAAAAAAAACATTTTTGATATTACTAAACTTATTGGGTGACCAATCTTGACCCATTAGTAATATAAAGGGGGACCCATCTAGACCCATGTGACATATGAGGAGACCCAAATAGACCCATTTATAATTTTAAGAAGGAGTTTGTTTGACCCATCTAGACCCATCTAAGATTTTAAGAGAAACCCAACTAGACCCCTTTCTTTTTCTAATTTAACCAAGTTGACCCAAAAATTAACCATGGGTCAAAAATTGCCACCTCTAGTTTGCCCCATACCCGTGGACTGTAATAGTTAATAATGTAGCGCGGAATGTGTGAATAGATCTATTTGGGTATTGACAATACCCGGCCTGCGTGACTTGCTATTACGAAATGCTTAGGCCAAGCAACAGGTTTACATCATTGTCGGACTGAGGGAACAACATCGGGACAGATCCAAATGGGCGTACCGAACAACTTATTTTGTCTAGCTTCAATTACAGGGCAATAGGAACTACTATAGTATGTAGCTTAGTGCTCTACTATCTTTGTGATGTTTTGGCATATTAATAACTTATTATTTAAATAAACATGTGAATTCACCAACTTCGTGTTGACCCCCACATTTTACTCTATATGTTTTCTCAGGAAAATAAAGCAGGTTCATGCATTAGATTCTAGTATTTTAGGAGCATCATGTCTACCATTGGGCTGTGATATTTACTTCAGTTTTAATAATAAATGTGGTTTACAAACAAGATACTAAGTGTGTACAATGGATTCATCTAATTTGTATTAAATGAATTTTATGATCATTGCTTTATATACTATGTGCTATCGATCCACCCAAGTAACACCCCAATTACTATTCTGCTGCATTTGACCAACTTGGGGGTGTTACATTGGGTTAGGATATAACACTAATGAAGGATCAACTAGTGAACCAAAACATGTTAGGTTTTCAGAAAAACAGTCCCCTATACGCGGTGCTCCAATATATGGGGCGGTTCCTTATCGCTATGGAACCGCCGATGGGGCTAAGGAACCGCGTCCAGAAGAAGATTTTTGTGAAAATCCTAAACTTTCTGAAAAGTCAATTTTATGTGAAGGACCAAAACATATTCTTATTGACAAGGTCAAAGTACCTATAATTGAAAAGTCTACTCTTGATGAATTCTACAAGCCCTTGAGTAAACCTCTAATGGGAACTATAAACTTATCTAGACAAACATCTACTCCTCCAAGAGTACGAAATGAATCTAAACCTAGAAGTAGAACACCTATGCCAAAAAGAGATGATCAAGCTAAACCATGACCTAGAAGTAAAACTCCAAACCCTAGGAGGAATAATAATAATACTAGATCAAGATCAAAGACACCTAGGAGAAACTATGGACAACAAAATTGCCATATGAATTGGAATAATTTTCAACAACAATACTTTTCCCCATAGGGAATGTCTCCTTCATTCATGCATCCCAACCAAATGCAAGGGATGTTTAGAACTAACAATTTTGGACCCATGAGATATTGGGGACCAAATGTTTGATCTTGTGTGTTGTTACCTAGATATGCTTGGGGATCGATCTAGAGCCCGACGAGTGGATTAAGGATAGTGGTTGTTATAAACACATGACGGGTAATCAAAGTTTGTTCTCACACTACAAAGCATATGATGGAGGTAACGTTACATTCGCAAGTAATATACGTGGTAATATCATTGGCAAAGGTACGGTCTCTCTTGACTCTATGACTATAGAAAACATAGAGCACGTAGATAACTTAGGTTTTAACCTTCAAAGTGTAGGTCAAATTTGTGACAATAAGTGTAAGGTCATCTTTTCGGAATATGACAGTGAAATCATAAAAGATGGAAAAGTCATTGGAAAAGGTGTTAGAAAGCATGGGCTTTATGTCATGAAGGTTAATAGTAAGTCAAAGGACAACTTATGTCTAGCAACTTTAGATGATAGTTCTACTCTTTGGCATAGGAGATTAGGTCACGCTAATATGCGTTTAATTCAATCTTTAGTCTCTAAGGAGTTGGTAAGACATCTCCCCAAGATGAAGTTTGATAGTCACTTTTGTGATGCTTGCAAAATTGGGAAGCAAGTTCACTCAAGTCACAAAGACAAGAATTTAGTTTCGACCTCTCGGTGCTTAGAGCTCCTCCATATGGATCTCTTTGGACCTTCTGCCATACGGAGTTATAGAGGTAACCTTTATACCCTAGTTATAGTTGACGATTAATCTAGATTCACTTGGACTAGATTTTTGGCGTCTAAGAATGAAGCTTTTGATCTCTTCGAAACCTTTAGTCGAAGAATTCAAAATCAACTAGGATGTTCAATTGTCTCTATTAGGACGGATCATGGTAGGGAATTTGATATTGAAGTGCAATTTGGTACCTTTTGTAAAGCTCATGGTATTAGCCATAACTTCTCGGCTCCTCGCACTCCATAATCAAATGGGGTAGTTGAAAGGAAGAATAGGACCATCCAAGAGATGAGTAGGACGATGTTAAATGAGCAATCTTTGCCTCAAAAATTTTGGTGCAATGCCGTGGACACATCGACTTACATTCTCAACTGAATTCTTATTCGAATTTTTCTAGGAATGACCCCCTATGAGATTCTTAAAGGTAAGAAGCCCTCATTGGAATACTTTAGGGTGTTTGGAAGCAAGTGCTTCATTCTCAACACCAAAGATTACCTTACAAAGTTTGACCCAAAGTCTTACGAAGGTATCTTCTTAGGTTATTCTCAAACTAGCAAGCCTACATAGTCCTCAATAGAACCTCGGGTGTAATTGAAGAATCACTTAACGTGACATTTGATGAAACCCCGCCTTCATCTAAGACACCACCTTTGGTAGATGACGACTTAGATGAAATAGACATAGTTAATGCCAAAGATGTTAGAAACATAGGAGCTGAAGACCTTAGTGTTGAAAAGGGAGTAAACATTAAGGAGTCTAAGGATCATGCTCTTGATAACGTCATAGGCGAATTAAATCAAAGGACCCTAAGATCTCAAGTCCAAAATCAAAGTAACTTCTTTTGTTTCTTCTCCTTGATTGAACAAAAGAATGTTAAAGAAGCTTTGATGGATGAGAGTTGGGTCATCGCTATGCAAGAAGAATTGAATCAATTCATTACTAATGACGTTTGGGAACTTGTTCCTCCGCCTAGAAGTTCGACCATCATAGTAACCAAATGGGTATATAAGAATAAGTTAGATGAGAATGGTGTTGTGTCTCGTAACAAGGATAGACTTGTAGCTCAATGCTACAATCAACAAGAAGGTATTGATTATGACAAGACATACGCACCCGTAGCTAGATTAGAATCCATTAGAATCCTCTTAGCTTACGCTTGTGCTTTAGACTTTAAGCTTCAACAAATGGATGTAAAGAGTGCATTTCTTAACGGTTTGATCAATGAGGAGGTATATGTGGCTCAACCTCCCGGCTTCATTGATTTTGAGAAACCGGACCATGTTTACAAGCTTAAGAAAGCTCTTTATGGTCTCAAACAAGCACCCAAAGCTTGGTATGATAGACTTAAAGCGTTTCTTGTAAAACATGAGTATACCATGGGGATGGTAGACAATACACTCTTTACAAAGAATAAAGGTTCTCACCTCGTTATCGTATAAATATATGTTGATGACATTATATTTGGTTCAACTTATCAATCATTGTGTGATGACTTTGCCAAAATCATGCATGACGAGTTTGAAATGAGTATGATGGGAGAACTTAACTTCTTTTAGGACTCCAAATTAAACAAATGGATGATGGTATTTTCTTTAATCAATCCAAGTATATTAAAGAAATGCTAAAGAAATTTAGGTTAGAAGACTCTAGACCAATGAAGACCCCTATGGCCTCGGATACTAAACTCACCGTAGATGATGATTGTGAGTCGGTAGACAACACCAAATATAGAGGTATGATTGGTAGTTTGTTGTACCTAACGGCAAGTCGACCGGATATCATGTTTAGTGTTTGCCTTTGTGTTCGCTTCCAAGAGGCCAAAACCTCTCACCTTGAAGCGGTTAAGCGTATCTTCCGATACATTAAGGGCACTATACATTTAGGATTATGGTATCCTAAAGGGACCGACGTAGAAACCATTGTCTACGCAGACTCGGATCATGCGGGAGACTATGTGGACCAGAAAAGCACTAGTGGAGTTTGTACCTTCATGGGTTGTTGCTTAACTTCTTGGTTCTCCAAGAAACAAACCGCTCTTTCTATATCCACCATGGAAGCCGAGTATGTGAGTGCCGGTAAAGCTTGTCAACAAGCTCTATGGATGAAGCAAGCGCTTGTTGATTACGGGATTTCTCTTGATGATGTTCCCATCATGTGCGACAACAAGGGTGCAATAGACCTTAGCAAGAATCCCGTGCAACATTCGTGAACTAAGCACATAGAGATTCGCCACCATTTTCTTAGGGATAATGTTCAAAAGAGGAACATTTCGATAGAGAAGGTACCCTCGGTAGAAAACTTAGCCGATATCTTCACTAAGCCACTTGAGAGGGAACCTTTTAATTACTTGTGTCTAGGTCTAGGCTTAATGGAACATACTCCTTAATTATGCATTCTTATTATCTTTTATCTTTTAAGTCTTTTCTTTCTTTGAGCTTTTAAGTTTAATAAACTCTTTTTGGAAAACTTCTCTTCTCTTTTTCAAAATTCTCAAAGTTCTTTCGAAAATGGTCAATAAATGTTTTTGCATTGTTAATTCAATCTAAAAACGTCTTTCATAGCTTCTTGTTATTCATAATGAGCTTACATAATTCATATGTATAGGTCTCTCAAATATAGCAATAACAAAAGAGATATGGAGGATCATTGTGTCATGACCTTGTGTCTAGTTCTACACACCTCCTACATTTATTTTATTAAAAAATCTATGTATTTTGGTCTAAACCTTGTTTGGTGAGTTCTTGTATGTTTTCTTTGTCTATCTTTGCTTCTTAGCATACCCCCATGATTAGTTAGACTAGAAAAATAAGATTTGCTGAATTAGAAAATCCTCCCTGATCACCAAACTCAACCCACTGTGGGCGGTTCTTTATTGATACCGCGGTTCCTTAGTGATAAGGAACCGCCAGCTGAGGTAAGGAACCGCGCCCAGTACCCTACTTTTCGGGTATTCCTGAAACTCCAAATCTGTTCCAACACTTTTTGGAATATTTGTTTCAACCCTTTGATCACCCCCAAATTATCTTTGACTTTCTCTATTTAACCTTATGCATTTTGCATTCTTTCTCAAATCAAAATGTCTTATTCCACAAATGAAAGCTTTGATTCTCCTTCATTCTCTCCAATTGCTTTCAACCCAAATTCACCCAAGAACACTCAAAATCACATCTCTTCTCCTTCTAAAAATATTGATTGTGGAACCTCTTATCTTCCATCACTAGCCTTTAGTGTTCTACCTCCTTCACATGATAATGCCATGCATCATGAAATATATTGTCAATGTTGTCAATATCAACATCTTGCTATGGCTCACATCTATGAAGAGTTGAATTACATCAAGAGTCTCTTAGTCAAACCTCCTCTTTACTATAACTATGAGATCTCTACCAAACCACCACCACCTCCTTCCGCCACTACCTTATCTTTTATCTAAGCATTGGTTGTTTATCTTCAAGACATCTAGTTTAAGCAAATCTTAGGGTTCTAGCTTAACTATGATTAGATTTATGCTTTTTATTTTGGCTTGTGTTTGTGTCTCATACATCTTTGTATGATTTATTTCCTTGTATCTTTTATCATGTTTTCTTTTAACATGACTTATCTTGGATCTTTTGTTTCTTATTTTTTTTTGTGATCTTTGCTATATCTTGTTGGGTGTCTCTTCTCTCCTACTAACCCTTCTATGTAGCTTGTCACCATATTTCGATTCCTTGGTGCCCCAAGCAAGGGATAGTAAGCACCAAGGGGGAGCATTTGCAAAGTCTGGTTCTTCTCTTCTTCAAAGACTTTTGCAACCTTTTTGCTTCGACAAAAGGGGGAGAAATGATAAACTCGTCTTGAAAAATCTTTTTTTATTAGATGATTGAGTTTATGGATTGTTGGAATAAAAAAGGAGAGATTGTTAGTGCAATGATGCCTAAAAACGTTACTTGCATTTTTCGGTCTCACTTTGTTTTGATTACGAAAATATGTAAAAACAAGCATTTACGAAAACAATGAAAAACGAATTCTTGAGTTCAAGTATTTTTCATTTCGACCATTATCACTTAAGGTATGAACAAACAAGTAATTATACTAATTAAGTGATCAAGGATTTAATCTTTTCTAAAAACTCACTTTTTATTAATTGTGACAAAGTTTTATTATTAAACTTTCTTTTTAAGAAAATGTTTTATTAAATTAATTATTTGAAAATTTGAAATTTGAAAATTTGAAATTTGAAAATGACATATTCTATCTTGGTTTGGAATATCCTTTCAGGATATTTTAATCCCCAGATTCGATCCAACCCACTAAAAAATAAAAGGGAGCGGACTCTACGCCGGCGGTTCCTTAACGCATACGGTGGTTCCTTATCTATAAGGAACCGCGGGCTCCAATAAGGAACCGCGGGCAGATATAGCCGTTGGATGTTTGTCTTATAAATAGTGGACCATTCTCAGACTTTCAATCCACCTCTTTTGCACATACATTTCCGGATTCTTTCATACTTCTTAAATCACTCAAATCCTCGATCATTTGTTTGATTACTACTTGTTTAGAAGTGAATATTTCTCCTCTCATCTTTTCCTCTCAAAGTGCAAAGAGAAGAACACTATCATTCTTGATGTGTTGTGTCTACCTCAAAGATCCGTTGAAGATCCAAACTTATTTATTCATTGTTGTGTCATTGTGGTGAAGATCCTAGAAGTTGTGTCTATTTAGAAGTTGTGTATGTATTAGGGTTAATACTTAGTCCTCAAAGTATATTGGTGTAGATTGGTCCTAGCTAAGATCAGGGCTCGACTTTTAGCTTAGAGTCGGAAATTGGTTAAGCGACGTTGTGTACGGTTTCTCCACCTTAAGGAGCTTGTTGATTAGTGAACTCTCGATTAAGGAGTACTCGAGGAGTGGAGTAGGAACGAGGAGTGAGCTTCGTTTCTGAACCACTATAAATCCTTGGTGTTTGGTTTGATCTTTCCTCCCTTTATCTCTTTACATTCATTATTCTTTATACTTGTGATTATTAGTTTAGTTGCATTATACATTCATTATTCTTTATACTTGTGATTATTAGTTAGTTGCACTATACCTTATTCATATTGTGTATATGAAGGTTTCACATAAGAGCATTGCTATATCCTCCTACAACATATGCCTACATATCCTCCTACACACACAATAATATTAAATATTTTTTTTCCACTAATTCTCTCTCCGCATCTAAACCGTCCGTTCTGACACTTGTCAGGATCCTGTGAGTAGGAAGATTTGTAGGTTGTTTTTGTAGGAGGATATAGCATTTTTGTTCACATAAATACTCAAGCTTAAGGTTTTTGAAAAAGGATTTTTAAAACCAACCTTTAACAAGTAAATTTAAGAAACTATTCAACCCCCCTTCTAGTTTCTACAACATATTTGATAGAGTACAAAACAAAAACTACTATGAACCTACTCGCCTTAAGGATAAATTCAAATAAGCCCAAACAAAAATAAACTTTTACAAGTTATAGATTATATTAGGGTGGCAATTCAGTTCAGGTTCGGGTTAGCAGGTCCCGGTTGTCAGGTTGGTGGGCCAGAAAATCCCAACCCAAACCTGACCTATTAAAATATTTGGGTCAGTTATGTCAACTCTAACCTTTTTACACATAATCCGAACCTAACACATGTTGGGAATAAAATATAGCCAGTCTACTTGAGCGCTGACAAGAGTAAAACAAGCGTTGACAAGAGTAAAACAAACGCTGACAGATCAAGCGTTGACAAGACAAAGTCAAGCGTTGATACATTGAAGACAAGCACTGATGGAAGGATATGATCTACACGTTTATTATGTTCTAGATTACTTCTAGTAAAGATAGGAACAACAATGTATTTTCTATATTTATCTTTACCTAGAATAGTTGATACGTAGATTATTGTACAGGGCTTCTTATGTCTATAAAAGAAGACCTTTAGGTTATTGTTCAGATAAGTTTTCATACGTTAACACTTTCATTGTAAGCAAGTTTGATATCATTAATCAAAGTGAAAGTTTGTTTACATCTTGTGTGTTCTTGTTTAAGTATTAATTCCGCATAACACTTAGATTGTCATATACATATACAAAGGTTTCTCTAAGTGTATTACTTGATCTAATCTCGTATACATAAAGCTAAATCGATCTAAGTTTGGGATCAACAAGTGGTATCAGAGCTTGTTGAGGAACTTTTGATCTTAAAGAACACAAAAACCCTAAAATCACCAAAACCCTAATTTTCTCAAAACCCTAAACAACATCATGTCAAATCCAGAAATAACCTCTTCCTCCTCACCTTTGCCAAACATCAAGATTCCCATGCTTGATGCAACCAACTTTGAATTGTGGAAATTCAACTTTGAGCAATATATGGGGATCTATGACTACACTCTCTGGGAGATCATTGAGTATGGAAACACATTCAATAGAGCTGAAAAGGTTGCTGCTGCTATTGCTACAAGAACTGCTGTTGCTGGATGTCCAGAAGCATATAAGAAAGAAAAACCTGGTGATGGTAGAGTTGTGTCTGCTGAAGACATAGCAAAGAAAAGGGTTGATATGAAAACCCTAAATATTCTGAAAGTCTCTTTAGGACAAGATAACCAGCATAAATACAGAGGTTATGATTCTGCTAAAGACCTTTGGGCAGCTCTTGAAGTTACATATGGTGGCAATGAAGATACTAGGGAAGAAAAGAAGAAACAACTCATGCATGATTATGCTGTTTTCAAAGCTCAACCCAATGAGAAGCTTAGCAGTGTGAGAAGCAGATTGCTTGACATTACAAGCAAATTGTCCTTCAAGGGGACACAACTTGGTGATGTTGACATTAATGCCACTTTTCTTAAAAGTCTTGGTGAAGCGTGGAAGATTGAGGCAAGATCTATACTTGCCAACAACACTCACAAAAGTTCTACTTTTGATGATATCTACAACAAACTAAGGCTGTTGGAGAATGAAACCCTTTTGGAGCATGGAAGTAAGTCTACTAATAGTAACATGGCTTTCTTCTCACATAGTGAAGGCCAATTTGATCAGAAGGACTCTTACATGCATCCAGTTATTGGATCATCATGTGTCAACGCTGGAACATGTCCTGTCAACGCCTCCTATTCAGACGCTGACACACACAAAAGTAACTCACCAAGAGTTAAACCTGCTGGTTTGGACCTAGATACTGTATGTGCTTATATTGCTTCTTTTCCCAATGGTTCAGTGATTACATATGAGGACCTTGAGCAGATAAGTGATGAGCACTTGGAAGAGATGGATATCAAGTGGAACATGGATCTTGCTAGTATAAGAGCAAATATGTGGAATAGAAGGTTTAAGAAGAAGATGACCTTCAATGCAAAGGACACAGCTGGATTTGATAAATCCAAAGTTGAGTGCTACAACTGTCATCGTATGGGGCACTTCATGAGGGAATGCAGATCTCCTAGAAGATCTGATGCTGGTAAACCCTCAAGCCAAATTGTTAAGGCTCAGGATCCTAAGGCCATGGTTTCAATTCAAGGAATTGATTGTATGGGATGGGACTGGAGCTATTTGGCTAAAGATGTGGAAGAGGATAAAGATTTGGTTGCTGAAATTGAAGAAGAAGAGCATGTTCAATATGCTCTCATGGCACACTCCTCCTCTTCATCAGATAATGAGGTATACGATGATGCTTTTTGTAGTAAGGGTTGTAGGTTAAATACTGAGAAACTTAACAAAGAGGTGGTAAGGTTGTTAGATGATGTGAGTACTGAGAGATGCAAACTGTCTAACTATCAATTAGCTCTCACTCAAACTGAGAAAACAGTTTCTGAATACAAGAAAATGGAATTTGATTTAAAGGATAAAATAAATATCTTAAAACATGAGTTAGAGGCTAGTAATAATGTTAGGAACATCATGGAAAGGGTTAATAGTGAATTACAGGCTAAGTTAGATGAGGCCATTAAGAATAAAGATAATGTTGGCCTTAAAATTCAGAGATTTGATAGGGCCACACAAACCCTAGGAGAATGTGTTAATAAACAAAGGGAGCCTAAGGACATGACTGGGATTGGGATGAAAGACTACTCTGTGGTTCCACCACCAGCTGGTGACTTCTATAGTGTCCAACAAAAGGACCTATCTTGGACTGGTTTACCAGAACTCCAAGAGGAGGAATTCATTCCTCCACCAAGAGTTGTTACCCTAGTTGAAGAGTATCAACAGAAGTTGACTAACTTGAATGGATGGAAGAAAGCCAATCCTACCTTATTTTTTAAGGGTGGCTTATTATGTGAAAGTCCTAATGAGTCAACCCCTATTAAGGTTACAAACCCAATCACTGGTAAGGCTGTTGACCTTGGCTCAAACACTGTTAGAAAACCTAGCATTAAGTATGCAGAGATGTATAGGAATACTAGGTCACCTAAGAGCCAAGTTAGCAATGATGGAACATGCTTCTTCTCTTCTAGACCTAGGGTTGTGTCTAGAAAAGCCTGTTACACTTGTGGTAGCTTTTCACATTTAGCATATAAGTGTGTCAACGCTTCCAAAGTCAACGTTGTTAGAAAGTCAAACGTTGTCAGACCCAAACCTTGTGTGCAGCAAAGTCCACAAGTTGTTAGACCTGCCCCATTCTTCACTAGAGGGTCTAACACTCATGGACAAAGACCATTTCAAAAGACAAATACTTGGTCTAATAGGCAATGGGTTTCTGTAGCAAACCCTAGGTTCAACGCTGACAAGGGTAATTTCAGCGTTGACAAGACCAAATCCAACGCTGACAGAAACGTGACCACACCTAAATATTTGCAACCACAGGGTAAGGGATCAAAGGCTTCTTCAAGCTTGACATGGAGACCAAAGAAAGATCAAAACCCTAATGATAATAGGATTTCAATGACCTGCAACAGATTTAATTACATTTCAAAGGTCATTACAAAACCTATTGGGGTTAACTGGGTATTTCATCCAAAGAAGGATGAAAATGAGGTTGTTATGAGAACTAAGTTTGTTCTTGTTGAACAACCAGATGAATCCAAGTCTGCTAAGGCTTGGGTTCCCAAAGAAAACTAACTTGTTTTCTTTATGTGCAGGGCATTCAAAAACAGGTCAATGATTATGGATATTGGGACAGTGGATGCTCAAGGCACATGATAGGGAAGGAAGATTATTTCACTAACTTCACTCCCATTAAGGATGGTGATAAGGTTTACTTTGGAGGCGGATATGGTACTATCACAGGCAAAGGAACACTTCTCACCAAGAACTTGCATTTTGAAAACGTATTTTTGGTAAAGGAACTTGATTACAATCTTTTTAGTGTATCACAAGTTTGTGATAACAAAAATAAAGTTCTGTTTACTGATACTGAATGTTTGGTGTTAAGCAAGGATTATAAGATCCCTGATGAGAAATATATTGACTATAGAACACCTAGACATAAAGACATATATAATGTGAATCTGAATGGGATTAGAATGAATAGCAATATGTCATGTTTTTATGCTAAAGCTTCAGTAGATGAAAGTAATCTATGGCACAGGAGACTAGGGCACATAAACTTCAAGAATATAAACAGGCTTGTGAGACTTGGTTTGGTTGATGGTTTGCTTGAAAAGGCCTTCCACAATGACCACTCTTGTGTTGCATGTCTTAAAGGCAAGCAGCACAAGGTCTAATTCAAGTCTAAACAGGTGCACTCTAGTACTAGACCACTTCACTTGCTTCATATGGACCTATTTGGTCTAACCAATATAGAAAGTTTAAATGGTAAATCATACTGCTTTGTCATCACAGATGACTTTTCTAGGTTTACTTGGACTTTCTTTTTAGCTATGAAGAGTGATACAGCTGACACTTTAATTATTTTTATCACCCAGATTGAGAAGAAGACTGGTAATGAAGTTAAAATGCTTAGGAGTGATAATGGTGGTGAATTTAGGAATAAAGTGTTAGATGATTTTTGTGCCAGGAAAGGGATTACTAGGCAATTTAGTGTTGCCAGAACCCCACAGCAAAATGGGGTTGCTGAGAGGAAAAATAGAACCCTAATTGAAGCAGCCAGAACCATGTTGGCTGATGCTCATTTCCCTATAGCCTTTTGGGCTGAGGCTGTTAACACAGCTTGCTATGTTCAAAATCGAGCATTGGTCAACAAAATACAGAACAAAACACCTTATGAGTTACTTTGGGGAAGAAAACCTAATATTGGTTTTCTCAGACCTTTTGGTTGTCATGTAGTTGTTTTAGATACTAGTGATGCCTTAGGTAAATTTAGTGCAAAAGGTGATGATGGCTATTTCATGGGGTATTCAGTGCAGAGCAAGGGTTATAGGGTTTATTTTAAAAAGGAAAAGCGTATACTTGAAAGAGTACATGTTAGGTTTTTAGAGAGTAAACCTAGTGATCCTGAAAGTGGTCCAAATTGGTTGTTTGACTTGGAACCTTTATCTAGGACTTTAAACTATATGCCTGTCACTAATCCAGACATTGTGAAGGTAACTTCAAATGTTGTGGAAGAACAAGTTGTTGATGTTTCAAGTACACAGGTTCATGAAAAGGTTGGATCACAAGCAGCAAAGTCATCTCCTATACTAGAGTATGTCACAATTCCCATATGGACAGATGCTTTTGCTGCTGGAAAAGATAATGGTGATCCTCAAATACCACCAGATAACAATATGCATGGTCCTTCAGGCGCTGACAAAGGCAAATCTAGCGCTGACAAGACCAATTCAGACGTTGATGGCTCAAACGTTGACAACAACAGTTCAAGCGTTGTTAGCCCACACGCTGACAACCAAGGTTCAGGCGTTGACAACACTTTTGCACATCTTTTCTCTTCTACTTTTGAACAGGGTGAACCTTCTAATTTATATGAAGAGGTTCATCCTCATGATGATGAAAGAGAGTCTGAAGAAGAAGATATTGGCAACATGGATAATGAGATTGAAGACACCAGACTTTTTGAAGGAGGAGTTCTCACTTCTACTATGAAGAATCATCCTACTTCTCAAATCATTGGTGATATTATGACTCCTGTTCAGACTAGAAGATCTCATCAAGGTCTTGGTAGATTTATTGCCAATATTCACAAGAAGGTTGATACCCCTCTTGTGCAAGCATGTTTGTTTGCCTGTTTTATGTCACAACAGGAACCCAAGAAGATATTTGATGCTCTCAAAGAACCAAGTTGGGTGGAAGCAATGCAGGATGAGCTTCACCAATTTGCAATTCAGGATGTTTGGGAGCTGGTTGATTGTCCCAGATATGTCAGACCTATTGGGACAAGATGGGTTCTAAGAAACAAGAGATATGAAAGAGGTATTGTGGTCAGAAACAAGGCAAGATTAGTGGCTCAGGGATATACACAAGAGGAGGGGATAGACTATGAGGAGGTCTTTGCACCAGTTTCAAGGATTGAAGCTATAAGGATCTGTCTAGCCTATGCATCCTGCATGGGCTTCATTGTATATCAAATGGATGTCAAGAGTGCCTTCCTCTATGGGACAATTTTTGAGGAGGTATATGTGATGCAGCCTCCTGGTTTTGACGATCCATAGAATCCAGACAAGGTGTATAGAGTCAAGAAGGCTATGTATGGACTTCATCAAGCCCCAAGAGCATGGTATGGTACTTTGTCTACTTATTTAGTGGACAATAGATTCAAGAGGGGCACCATAGATCAGACATTGTTTACAAAGAAGAAGGGTAAGGATGTTCTACTTGTTCAGGTCTATGTTGATGATATCATTTTTGGGTCTACTGATCCAAAGATGAGTGAGGATTTCTCCAAGCTTATGACAGACAAATTCAAGATGAGTGCTATGGGGGAGATGAAATTTTTTCTTGGGTTACAAGTTCAGCAGAAAGAAGATGGTATCTTCATCTCCCAGGATAAATATGTGGCAGAGATCTTGAAGAAGTTTAGCTTTTCTCCACATGAAAAGAGGGCTACTACTCCTATGGATAGAGAACACCCTTGGGGAAAGATTGGAGATGGAAAGGATGTTGATGTCAGGCACTATAGATCAATGATTGGTTCATTGATGTATCTCACAGCCTCTAGACCTGACATCATGTTTGCTGTGTGTGCTTGTGCACGTCATCAAGTGACTCCCAAAGAATGTCACCTTTATGCTGTCAAGAGGATCTTTAGGTACCTAAGATGTTATCCTAGTCTTGGCTTGTGGTACCCAAAGGATTCACCATTGGAGCTAATTGCATATTCAGACAGTGACTATGGAGGTGATAAGTTTGATAGAAAATCCAAAACTGGTGGATGTCAATTTCTTGGGAGCAAGTTGATATCTTGGCAATGCAAGAAACAAACAGTGGTGGCTAATTCTACAACTGAAGCAGAGTATGTGGCTGCAGCTGCTTGTTGTGGACAAGTTTTGTGGATTCAGAACCAGCTGTTGGACTATGGGTATAATTTCATGCATACCAAGATATTTGTTGACAATAACAGCACTTTATGCATTATTAAGAATCCTGTACATCATTCTAAAACTAAACACATAGAAATTAGACACCATTATATAAGAGATTGTTTTGAAAAGGGTTTAATACAACCAGATAGGGTTGACACAGAAGAGAATGTGTCAGATTTACTAACTAAACCTTTTGATGCTGTGAGGTTTCAATACTTGGTAACAAGTATTGGGATGATCAATCTCACATAATATGTGTTTTGGAGTCTTTTTGTAAAATTATGTACATGATAATGCATTGTTATTGGTCTTTTTGAGGATTTAGATTTTCCACTATATTTTTCTAACACTGACAAAGGTTGCTTGAACGCTGATAAGTGTTTTTGTGACGTTGTCAGCAATATATTTGTCTAACGCTGACAAAGCTTTTCTTAATGCTGACAAGTGTTATCGGGGCGTTGTCAGCAACAATGTTAGTTTTGTGGTTTTCAATCTACATGTGCAGGTGGTGTTAGCAGTATAGCATTGGATACATAGTTGCTTATGGATCATTGGAGAAGCATTTGGACATGTTTTTATTTATGGATGATGGTTGGAATTTTTAATTCCTATCTTGACATAAATTTTTTTATGTTCATGCATATTTTTAGCAACATATGTATCATAGTTTAAGGGGAGGTTTTAGGAACCTTTAGGATGTTTGGGTATCCATATGATACTCTTATCACAATTCTAGATTGTGTCCACAGGTGAGTATGAGTTAGTTTTACTAAATCATGAGGCACTGTAGCATGCAAAGTTGATATACTATGCATGCTGCCAAGACATTTTTGGCCTAGAATTGGTTGTGGTCTGTTGGGAGACTTGGGAATTATTTTATCATGGGTTTTACCTGGGAGTAACAAGGAATTTTATAAGGTAACTTAGTTGTTAAGAGTTTTGGTTAGCAAGGGACACTAGAGGACTGTTATGTCTATCTTGCATAAGCAAGTGTGCATAACTGGACAGTGCTTGCCGCCCTATAATAATTATCAACTTTTTGGTTATCTTCTCTAGGATAAATTACTTTGTTAAGGTCATTTTTCATTTTTATAAATTTTTATTTTTGGACGCTGACAAGTATTTTTTTTCAAGCGTTGTTCTGACCAATTTAGACGCTGACATGGCTTTGGCAAACGTTGACAAGAATATAGCCGTTGGGCGTTGATGGGTTATTTTTGACCATTGACACTCAATGGGACCTACCCAGTTGTTACTTTTTGACATATTTTTAGGCCGTAAATTTGGGAGCAGATAACTCTCATTTAATGCATGAGATAAACTTATTCTTTTTCAATATTTTCATTATTGCATTTTGAAAATACTTGCCTATTTTTGGGCCAATCACATGCATTTTCTTCTCCTATATATTTGGCTCCTATTTTAAACAAGGTACCTATTATTCTTGTCTAACACAATTTTTCTTATTAAACTTCATCTTTATCAATCATTCAAACAGCTTTCAACAATGGCACCAAAATTCAAACCAAGTGATTTGGAATTAGGATTCAAAGTCAACACAACATGATCGCGTATCTTGAAGCTGATGATAATCTGTTTCCCCAATACACACAAATGGTGGCGTATTTGAACGCATCCCCTTTTAGGTATCTGCTATGTTAACACAGCTTACACGAACACCTTGATGCTCTTTCTCATGCTCCACTCATTCCTGTCACACATATTAAACAGTTTTGGAACAATGTCAGTTCCTCAACAGTTAATAGAGTGACTACATTATCTTCTATTGTTCATGGGCGCACATGGGTGGTTACTGAAGCTTTGGTTCGCCAAGCTTTGCATCTTGATGATGCAAATGGTATAACCACCCTCCCCATTACTGAAATAGAACAAGGACTAAGGGCTTTGGGTTATCCTTTTCCTGCTGAAGGAACTTTAAATAAATATCATAAACAGGAGTTTCCCCCAGTCTGGAAGTACCTAATACATGTCCTCTTGCAATGTTTGAGTCCCAAGTGTACTGCACACAATGAGATCGATAGATCTATTGCAAGTGCTATTATGTGCATTGCTACTGGGCAAAAGTTTAATTATTCCAAAATGATTTTTGAGGGCATGTGTAAAAATAAAGGGAACAAAATGACTTTAGCTTATCCCAGATTTTTACAAATGGTTTTTGATGTCCAAGGTTACTGCACAAGGGATCATGATGATTTTTATGAGATCCATGTGCAAAAGAAAGCAATTTTTATGAAGATGAACTCACCCCCACATCGTGACCTACCCCTAACCCCTGCTATGGTTGCTGTCATTGAAGCAGCACAACCTCAACCAGACCCCCAACCTCAAATTGACCCAATACCTGAACCTTTACCTTCACCACAACATATGCAAATTGACCAAGAACCCTTCGACGCTGACACATTAAATGTTGGCGTTGATGTGCCTATTTCAAACGTTGACACAAATCCTTCACGGACCCAAATACCCCTTAACCAACCCACATCCACCCAATCCACATCTTCTTCTCCCCCAACACAATATAGGTTAAAAAAACGCCAAATGACTACTGAAGTGTTCTCCTCTAGTGGTCCTAGCCATGTAGCAGAGAGAACCACCACCAAAAGGGTGGTTGGTGTTATGGATGAGGCTGGGACTATTGGTTCTGGCTTAGAAGTTGGCCAAGACAGTCCTACCATAATTAAGACCTCATCCATGCCCAATGAATCTAACTTGGGAGGTCAAATACCCATTTTAGAAGAGGGCAGATTGGAACCCATGACCCTAATAGAATTGACGGCTGTCTGCATGAGCTTGCAAAAGCAAAATGCAGACTTGGTACAAGTTGTCAGCACACAAGGCCTTGAACTCAAGCAATTGAGGGAGAGGATTGTTATTTTGGAAACAACTCAGTCAAGGAGAAGGCAGACAAGGGTCCTTTTATCTGAGGAGGATTCTTACAAAGGGGAGGAAGCTGCTACAGAGCCTGTTAATTTGAGTGATAAAGGCTCACATGAAGCTGCTACAGAACCATTTGTTGATAGTGGAAAAGGTTCATATGATGAAGAATCTTTGGGTGTTGTTGAAACCCTTACTGATTTGAAGAAACAGACAGGTTTTGATACGTCTCTAGTCTCTCCTACAAACTTAAATTTGTCATTTACAGCCATGTTGGAGGAAATTGCAAGAGGTGCTGAGACAGGTACTTTGGGCGTTGACAAGACAGATTTGAACCCTGACATGAGTATCTTGGGCGCTGACAAAGCAAAATTGGGCATTGATAGACCTGCAAATGAGGTTGATGTATTCCAGTCTTCATCCATCATCAAATAGGTTTCTTCACAGGTATTACCATCTACCTTACCAACAGTTGATCCATTAGATAAGGGTAAGGGTATTATGGTAGAAGAAGTTGTTCCAAAGAATGCAGCACAAATTGAGTTTGATAGAAAGTTGGCTGCACAAATTATGGAACAAGAAAGAAAGGAGGTGGGTGAATCACCTTTTGTTGTCACTTCAGAAGAGCAAGAAGGAAGTGATGAAGCCAGTTCAGACTCAAGTGTTATGATCATAGAACAACCAAAAAGGCTTGAGTATGGTGATGAATTGGCAAAAGAGAAGTTGAATGAGCTGAAATTGTAGGTTGATTTTGATATGCCAGAGGTTGTTCAGATGTACCATGCTTGGGAAGATAGGTGTATAGAGAATCCACATTTGACCATTTCAGATCAGATATGGGGTTTGGAGATTCTTCTCAGAGTACAAAAGGATTGCAAGGTCATTCTGAAACACAAAGCAAGCAATGTTCTCTCAAATTTGAAAATGGATAGAAGGGAGTTGTACTGCATGTTACTCAGATGTCATGGAACAGGGTGGACTTATAAGAAGTTGATTGCATTGACATTTGAAGAGTTGGAGTGCAGAGCTTATCCCATTTGGGTTAGAGTGCAGGAAGAAAACACTCTAAGACTTCTTTCTGATGAAAGAAAAGAAGAACTTGCAGAGGAAATGGAGCTTAAGAAGGCAATGTTTGTTCCCAGACCAGTGAAAAAGGGTGTCCCTCTTGAGTTTCCCAAAGATATGGATCCATTACATCCAAGTGAAGCTGTTATAAGAAAGAGCCTCAAGCTCTCACCATTAGAAGCTTTAGACATGGTACAAGTGTTACCACTTGATTCTAGAAACCCTATTATAAGCTATGAAGAAGATGAATGTGGGTTTTGAAAGATTGGCAGGTATGGAAAAGAGGTTCACACTTTTACCACCCTTATATCTTTGTTTGCAAGTTTTGACAGAGAAGACTTGGTAGACCTATGGAGGTTGTTAGAGGCCAAGTATGAGACTGAAGCAGCAACTTCAGTCAATGGAATAAAACTGTGGTCAACATTCAAAAGAATGTGTGGACCAAGAGATGAAGATCCTGCTATTTGGAAGGATCTTGAAGATGACCTCAGTGGTCTTCAATGGAGATTGTATTCAGCTGCTGGTGTTTATTATCTGAGTTCTACAAAGTTTGCTGAGTATCTACTTGTAGATGGTCAGTATTTCATGTCCAAGGAAGTCTTGGAGAAGATGAAGAATACACAGCTGGAAATTGATTATTCAAGTGATGTGGCCAAAGACTTGATCAGATTTATTTATTACCAATATGAGAAGGTTTGTAAGATTCCTCCTAGTTCTTAATGTTTATTCAGAAACTTGATCACTAGAGTAGATATCAAGTTTAGGGGAGGATTGTTGGGAATAAAATATAGCCAGTCTACTTGAGCGCTGACAAGAGTAAAACAAGCGTTGACAGGAGTAAAACAAACGCTGACAGATCAAGCGTTGACAAGACAAAGTCAAGCGTTGATACATTGAAGACAAGCACTGATGGAAGGATATGATCTACATGTTTATTATGTTCTAGATTACTTCTAGTAAAGATAGGAACAACAATGTATTTTCTATATTTATCTTTACCTAGAATAGTTGATACGTAGATTATTGTACAAGGCTTCTTATGTCTATAAAAGAAGACCTTTAGGTTATTGTTCAGATAAGTTTTCATACGTTAACACTTTCATTGTAAGCAAGTTTGATATCATTAATCAAAGTGAAAGTTTGTTTACATCTTGTGTGTTCTTGTTTAAGTGTTAATTCCGCATAACACTTAGATTGTCATATACATATACAAAGGTTTCTCTAAGTGTATTACTTGATCTAATCTCGTATACATAAAGCTAAATCGATCTAAGTTTGGGATCAACAAGAAATACATGCTACACTTGAGGGGAAGCAATTTGAAGATCATGTACAACTTACAAGAGATACACATAGAGTTTTGCCAACATCAACTAGGGGAAGATTGTTGGGTCAAAAAGTTGATGTGGCAGAAACTCAAAAACGAAGAAAACATGAAGATATTGTCTAAGCGTTGTCAAGAGCAATCCAAGCGTTGACAAGAGCAAACTAAGCATTGTTGGCTCAAGAGTTGTCATGTGCAATCTAAGCATTGTCACATGCAATTTAAGAGTTGATAGAAACGTAGACAAGAAGCTTATGAAAGCTTCTATTTAGATAAACATGCAAGATATATATATACGTGGGTTGACATTAAATAGGTTACATGTCTTGAACAGGTTAAACGAGTTTTAGATTAACCCATTTAACAAGTTTTATATATACAGATTGGAATATTACACCTGTTAAACATGTTAATTGGTTTACAGTTCGATCCGTTTAACCTAGTTAACACATATAATAAAATATTAATAATTTTAATATAAGAAATTTTATTTAAAAGAGTTGGCGGGTTGACCCACTTAATTTATTTCCAACCCGAAATCTAACCTTTTAAAAAAATTGGTCAAATGGGCTGACCTAAACTTAACCCAACATCTATTATACTCAACCCGAACTTGTTAATTTTTGTGTTGATTTCAAATCGAGATTCGTGTCAGATCAAAAATTATGAATCTAAATTATATAACTTGTGCCCAAATACCATAAAAAAAACTTTTTTTTAACATAAAAAGGTCCGTTTATTCACTAAACCATTTGTCCAAACAATTGTTGTGCATCAAATAATTCATCTTTACCTTTTAGATAAAAGCCTTTTCGAAAACCCTAATTTTGTAAGTTGTAACTTCAATGGTTTTTGTTGTGAAAAATAGAGGCCATGTGTGTAGTTAATTTTTTTGAAACTTGTAACACGGATAATTTCTATTTTTTAATAAAGACCGTCTAGGTTACAACTTAAAAAATTAGGGATTGTCAGTGTATTTAAAATGAAATATGGACGAAACGTAATGTTTGATATAAACCATAAGGACGAAACATGTAATTTTTCTTTTGTTAAAATGTCTTTAAAATTTGTAATAATATTTTTAAGCAAAAATAATATGGTACTAAATTTTATCAAATATTTATATCAATTTTTAATAGTGAATAATTAAATTGGAACAAACTAAAAAAATATGAAATATTAATCTGAAACGGAAATAGTAGTTAAAAATGATATCATTATAAACCCTAATAAAGTAAACACATAGATACCGTAGATAATTATACTAGTTCACTTTTTTTTTGGGTTGTCTTAAATTGATTATTATTTTTAAAAATAGATAAGAAGTTAAGATCGATACTACTTTACCTTAGTTCAAATTATAATAATAAATTTAAAAAATATTTCTTTTCTCAATTTTTTTTTAATATTTAATTAGTTAATAATAAAACTGTTTTTATGCTAAAAGTAAGAAACAAAAGTTATAAAGATCAATTTTTTTTAAAGTGTTGTTTTTATTCGAAAGAAAATAATTGTAGAATGGAGGAGCAATAATCATGATATCTGTAAATTTTGTTTAGTACTCCGTAAAATTTATATGCTTCAAGGATATCTCATTGAATAATTACAAAAAGTGTAGGACCAATTTAACAATGTGTGCCAGCAATGATATAAAAGAACCAAAGTAAACTCCTGTTTGAAAAAATGTACTCGTCACAAGTTTCCACCCAACCAAAATAACCACCTTGATCTCACCGTCACTTGCAAGTTGCAACAATGTCCTCCATCACAGCTAACCCACTGCCACCACTCCGATCATTCCCATTTTCACGACCACCCAATGGCCGAACTCCACGTGTCACAATTGTTGTCCGATCTAGTACAGGTGTATCAGTCTCTAGTGCACTACCTATACTGACCAAGTTACAAAAAGACTGTGCCACGCCACTGCCACTTCTTCGAAACATAGCGGATGCCATGGCGAATGATATGCGAGCTGGGCTCGAGGTTGATGGTGGTAGTGATCTTAAGATGATACTTAGCTATGTGGATTCTTTGCCAACTGGGTATGTATGATCTGAGTTTTTTTTTTTTTTTTCAATTATCACGTGTTGTTGTTTGACTTTAGTTAGGCTAGCTAGATTTGATTTAGATTGTAGGTTTTTTTTTTGTATATAAAAAACTCAAAAAAAGAAGAAAAAAAAGTGGCATGCCAAATGTATTTTGTGGTACTTCGTATAAAAACATAAATAGAAATATTAATATTAATTATAATCTTATGTAACTATTAGTACTCCCTCCATCTATCTTGAAATTATAGTCCACTTTATTATTTTTGAACGTGTCAAATTAATAGTCTATTTCCAAATATAATTAAGAAATGTAAATTAAGTTTAACATATCACCCTCATTTGAAAGTCTTATTTTAAAGTATAAACAATCAAAAAATTGTAGGTTAATTGGTTTAGGGTGAACGTCATTGTGTAAAAAAAGTATGAGAGAGAATGCTGAAATAGTGTGTTTTTGGGGGTGTTTGGGATTGCTTATTAAAAATAGATTATGCGTTTGAAAACGTGGTTTTGAGAAATAGTGTTTGGATTTGATTATGTTGTTTGAAATCACAGTAATCACATTATCAATTTTTTTAGAGTTTGGCAAATCAGATTATTTGTTTAGTTGATAAGTAAAATCACTAAAATAGACTCATTTTAACTTATCTCCATTTTGAAAATTAAATAAGTAACTACTCACTTACTTTTTCAAAACTCCATTTTAGAATCTTTTAAACGCAAATAATCACTTTTTTTCCTTTTATTATCCAAACATTCATTTTAGCTTATCTCCATTTTGAAAATGGAATAAATTGATAGTCTAATTTCAAAAGCAATCCCAAACACCCCCTTTATTAAACTGCTTATTTTTTGTGAGTGGGCTATTATTGTGGGACGAAGGGGGTACTAATTTAACTTCTATGAAATAATAAAAGGAAAATGGCCGATTTTATTGGTACCCCTATGCAACAGGGGTGGAACCGGAATTTTCAAGAGGGTGTTGCACAAATAATTGTTGGGTTAATTTAAGTTACCTAATGGAAGTAACAAAAAAAAAATATCGAGGGTTGCACATACCCAAAAAGGCGGTACTTTTAAAACTTTTTTGTATTTTGTAATCTAAACTCGGGTATAACCTGTGTCACACCCGGTAGCCATATAGGTCCGCCCCTGCCCCTATGCACATGTTACCTAGCTTGACAACTTTTTAGTCCCTCTATTAATGGCAAAAGAGGGTTTCTATCCGTTTCTATGTATTTCTTATCAACCTTATATTTTTTGTTTTGTAGTTTGACAATAAAAACAAAATTATAAAAAAGATTAAAAAATTTTGAACTAGATATTAAGTTTTTATTTGCTAGGTAAAATGTAAAGGAGTATCTGCAAAAATAAATATTACTTACTGATAAATTACTCTTATAAGAAAATTTTCTTTCTATATATATTAACCATTGTCTTGAAACCCGGGTGGACCCGACCGGGTCAACCGGTTGACCCCCAGTTCCCATCGAATCACCGGTTTTTAAATCGATCTGGTCGGGTCACAATTGAACCCAGACTTTTTGTAGTAATTACATTAATAATTGGAACTCTCCAGTTGCAAGAAACACATAAAAGATGTGTACAATCTGTTTTTTTATAAGGATTTAGTTTAAATTTCTAAACTCAATATTAGGCTTTTTTTACCAAGGAAATAATTGTTTAGAGTCTTGAACCATATAGATCTTGTATACCGCGAACTGATTTAGCAATTATTTTGGCTGAACAAAGGAATGAAAGAGGGTTGTTTTATGCATTGGACCTTGGTGGTACGAATTTCCGGGTCCTTAGAACTCAATTAGGAGGAAAGGATGAGCGTGTGATAGACACCGAATTTGAGCAAGTTTCTATACCACAAGACTTGATGTCTGGCACGTCTGAGGTCTGTGATTTCGATGATTATATCAAGTATTTTTGAGTTAGGTATGGAGAACTAAAAAACAATCGTGATTTATCTTGATCAGTCTATGTTAAACCGGTAGAATGCACTTGTAGGAACTTTTTGATTTTATTGCTTTGGCACTAGCAAAGTTCGTGAAGAAAGAGGGTGGGAAGTTTGTGTTACCAAGGGATAGAAGTAGAGAGACGGGATTTACCTTCTCATTTCCCGTGAAACAAACCTCCATTGATTCTGGGATACTAATAAAGTGGACAAAGGGTTTTGCAGTCTCTGGAACGGTTGGTATTTGTTTCTTAAGCAACTCTCTAGTAATAAATTATCATGAAAAAACCAAAGAAAATGTATTTCTGCATATGAAAATTGTAAATATTGTATGTCTACCGATGATAAATCTTAAGGAAGAGGTCATGTGAGTTCCAACTTGGTTACAGGTTTTATCATGCCCAATCCTATTACATAAGCACAATGTCCGTATAATGTTTTTATCTGTTGAGTTTTGACAACACAAAAGTTATTCAATTTGCACTCTCTTTTTCTCCATGACTTAAAGTGTTTTGACTTTTGATTTTATAGATGTATGAAAATTTATTTTCCACATTTATAAATGTGAAAAAGTGCAAATCTTTGGATCAACTTGTTAGAATCAATTAACTCTACCAAGAGAAACATATGTTTCACAGCTTTTATACTTTTAATTGTGTAAAATACATACAAAATGTGTTGATCATTTAACTTGTGTTTTCAGCCTGGGAGGGATATTGTCGCGTGTCTGAATGAAGCTATGGGACGGCAAGGACTTGATATGCGAGTGTCTGCCTTGGTACACAACTTCTAAGTCATAGTACATATGTTTCCAGGTGCAACCGATATATAATCTATCAATAAAGTGTGTGTGACACAATTGTAGGTTAATGATACAGTGGCAACCCTAGCCGGAGCAAGATACTGGGACAATGATGTCATGGTTGCTGTAATTCTCGGAACTGGAACCAATGCTTGCTACGTAGAATCTGTGGATGCCATCCCTAAACTACAAGGCCATAAATCTATCTCTGGAAGAACGGTTAGTACATTCGAACGGTTTTAGTTTATAATGTTATACGAGTATTTTATGTGTTCAGGCAACCCAACCCAACGGCATCAAAATTACCTCTTTTGACCCAGACACATGTTACTTACCAAATAACCACCCACCCAAATTTACATGTCTTACAATTATGTTAACCTTTTTTACTCTTTATGAACTTTTGGACAAGTTTCCTGCATCACGAATTATACCATGCCTGATTATTTTCAGATTGTAAATACTGAGTGGGGAGCTTTCTCAAATGGTCTTCCTTTGACCGAGTATGATAGAGAGATGGATGCAGAGAGTATAAACCCGGGTGAGCAGGTATGTTACAAACTTACAACTCTTATGACTTTGTGTGTATCTCATAAAAATGGCAATACTTCTCATATTAGCGTTTATTGTTTATTATTTCTATTTTAACAACAAGCCTAATTTAACCCGGCTTATTCTCTGATATATATTATTAATGGAGACAGTTATTTGAAAAAACGATATCCGGTATGTATCTTGGTGAAATTGTGAGACGGGTACTCGTGAGGATGGTAGAATCAGGTTCATTATTTGGAAACTATATTCCAGAAAGGCTGCATTCTCCATTTGCACTCGGGTAACCACTCGTCTAATTATTCAGAGTTACAGAAACAATTTTTTTTTTCTTCAACAAAAGATCTTAAAAGGTATTCATATCAACTGAACTATTAATATTTTATTAAAACTGTAGGACCCCAAATATTAGCTCTATGCAACAGGACACTTCTCAAGATCTTGACGATGTTGGATCAATCCTTTATGAAGCAATTGGGGTAAATTGGTCTTTCAAATCCCTTTCAAATTTATATTGTGTTTCTCGTCGATATTGAATCCTTTCCAGATAACTTAGCTGTAAATATACTAATGTTTGAACCAACAAAAAGACGATAAAAGTTATTATTTTTCCGTCCGCTACGGCATTAGTTTGAGAATGCTACTACATTCCTTTTAAAGTTAATCATAAGACACCTAAACATTTCAGTTAATATTAGGTGGACTTGAATATCTAGATAGATGCCATTATAATAGATTGAACATAATATCAGGTGGACTCGAATCTGGATGCTAGAAAGATGGTTGTTGAGGTATGTGACACGATTGCCAAGCGTGGGGGCCGCTTGGCCGGAGCAGGAATTGTTGGAATTCTCCAAAAGATGGAGGAGGATTCCAAGGGTATCGTCTTTGGTAAACGTATGGTTGTAGCTATGGATGGAGGTCTATATGAACACCACCCTCAGTATCGGAGGTATCTTAAAGAGGCGGTGGCGGAACTTCTAGGGCCTGAGTTATCAAGTCATGTAGTTATCGAGCATTCTAAAGACGGATCTGGAATTGGAGCAGCACTGTTGGCTGCTACGAATTCGATTTATGAACACTGAAATATTAAGAGGGTTATTGTTGGCCCAAAAGGTAGTCATGGTATCTTATGTTTGACTTTTTGAAAAGGTCAAGTTTTGGGGAAAAAATAGAACAACTTGATTTTACTTTTATGATCAGTTGAGGTAAATGCCATCCAACAATACCATTGTTAAGTACATGTATCGAACAACAGATACTTATAATGACTTGAGTTATATGTTTTGTATTTGCGTATTTTTGGGTCGTTCGGGGCTCCAACATTGACACCACCATGATTTATTCTTCCCTTTGTTGTCATGCTTCTCAACCCCGTTGCTGTTACCTTGGTCTCCTGTTGAAGCATTGGGAACTTCAATAAACGCCTCATCTCTTGGAAAGCCAGTCTCTTCCTAAATCATTACTGTAACACATTTGTTCGGATACCTTAGCAGACATCAACCATATATTCTAATCTTTCCTGCAACAATTATTCTTTGGCATGAACTGGTTGTTCAAACCGCCAGGCGTTTAAAAGTAGAATACACATCCATTTTTGCACGGAAGATCTTGCATATCATAAGCACAAATTAACTGCTGTTAACAAATCAAAATAGCGCAAAAACTTAAGCACGACCCTTGATATCGATCAGAACCAATTTTCCAATTAATAACGTGGGACATCCAAAACAAGATCTACACAGTAGATATATTGCAGCAGTACTTGTTATATATGTGCCTCTCAATACGCGCATATATTCCATGTTGATCTACTCCAGAGATGGATTGCATCTATGAATGCACCTAATATTAGTTGCCTCTCAATATGCATATTTTCACATGAGGTTCATGTTTTTTTATGTCCATAGAGGTGGCTCAAAGGGTGTGCAAGTGGTGCGGTTGCACCGGGCCTCCGGTTATAAAAGGGCCTCATATTTATTAGTCTTATACATAAATACGTTATATATTAAACATATATGCGTCATATAATTCAAGTTTAAATGCAATTTCTCTTTAATTTACAAGGGCCTCCGTAAGCCATGGGACGGCTCATCCCCTTTGTCTGCTACTGCTAGTATATATTCTGTAATCACATGTATAAATTCTAGACAAAACTTAGCACCTCTTAGTCGGAAAATACATACCTTTTTGGATTTCAGATTGGCAATACAAGGGATGTCAACCAAGGCGAGTACACAAGTCTAAAATTACAAACTCCAATAGGTTAGCAGAGTTCCGAAACGCTTACCAAATTGGGTCACTACAAATATTGTTCACATAAATCCCAGATATTATTAATAAATTTGAGGTTCAAAGAGTTGTAAACTTGGGGAAAAATACATAACTGATAATTGATCACTTATATAGTTGGAGACACATAGTGCAGTAAATTTTCGGAGTTAATTTCTTAAACAAAAATCTCTAAACCAGAATAAAGCATGTCCATGTTAAGCTGAAGCTACTCAAAAGCCCATGCGTTCTCCCTTCTGACCTCCTCTTCTTCTTCAGGAGTAAAATCGTTCTTGATGTTGAATGTTTTGCGGATTTCTTCCGGCGTCTTTCCCTTGATCATATCAGCAACAGTCTGACACGTAAGATCCAACAGGTTCTTGATGTTGAGATAGTTTGCGGCCAGAATAAGATCAAAGAGAGTGCCTTGATCAACTTTCACAAAGTCAGCATCAAATGCTTTAAGATCATCTTCATTAGCTTTCTCACCGTCTTTTGGTGCCTCAACATGTTTGTTACAGTACTCAACAACCTTCGATAGGATCTTGCTGGTGACATTAGGGAGAGGGATGACACTGTCAGCACAATCATCTTCGATCATGTGTTTTATTGTCTGTGACTCCAACGCCACGGTCTCATCTAGCTCAAACGTCTCGTTGTCGGAACTCTTGAGCATAATCTTCTTTGAAGATGAAGAAGAAGACATTGTTAGAATGATGGAGTAACTTGAACGAAAGTATAAAAGATCGAAAACCTAAATTCGAGAGTCGTAACTGATTTATTATTATGATTTGGTTGTAGTGTTTGGGTCTATATTTATAGCTATGTATGTCGGTTTTAGGAACATATAATCGTTTATGATAAATTGGATGAATGTAGTCCTTGTTTAGTTAGATGTGTTAACAAGTGTCCCTCAACTTTAACTAACAAAAAACCTAGTAATAAGCGGGTGTTTGGATGTAGTTATTGAAAACAAATTATTTATTTTGAAAACTTCATTTTGAAAAATCATCACTTTGAAAACTCCATTTTAAAAAATAGTGTTTGGATTTGATATTCCAGTTTGAAATCGCAATTATCAAATAATCATTTTTTTTAGTGTTTGGCAAATTTGATTATTTGATAATAAACTCCATTTTGAAAGCTTACTTTTCCAAAACTCCATTTTGAAAATGAATAAGTAGCTCCCACTAACTTTTTCAAACTCTATTTTGGAGCTTTTAAACGCAAATAATCACTTATCTCCATGTATTACCCAAACACCTTTTTTTTAACTTATCTCCATTTTAAAACTAATATTTGAAGATAATCTCCTCCTAACCGCACATCCAAACACCCCTTAAATACCGGTATAAATTTTTTATAACTCCAGTTGTCAAAATCTACGAAACAAAGCATTGTGACAAGCTTAGGGACATAGACTCGCCCTCCTAAACATAGTTATTGCCTTCTTGGTGCGTTAGGGACTTGCTTCTCGCCCCTTTTAAGGCAGCAACAATTATAATAGACCATATATCTAGAAAAGCTTAGAGCTCATGGTTGGCGACGTCACCTGAAAATGCTAAAAATCATATTGTGAGTAGCGTTTCGTGCTTCACGATGTAGTTGACAGCCGAAACGTTCCTGAAAAACGCGACACGACAACGCAAAAAACTACAAAGACCCTGGCGTTTTCGTGTCACGTTTTAAACTTTTTTATACATAAAATAACTAATATAACAACTACTTTTTTGAATGAGTAACAAAAACAAGTGTTAGGGTTCAAAAATATACCAACTAATTTCAATTTTTTTTACCCAAATATTATTTTATAAAAAACCCTTACAAACTTCTTATTCTTTCATGGCATGTCCGAGTTTTACGTTTATTACACTCAACTCGATATGAAGCTATATGCTCAATATTTTGATTATTATGAACCGTTGGAAATACGTTTTTACGTATTTAGAAAGGATCGGTCACTTCAACGATATATACGTAGTATGGGCTCGTGATCTATTATGTAAACATATAATCCATCAAGCCCACATGTAGGGTGTGCTATTTATACCTTTCCTAGCATGTTAGGAAGGGTAGTTGTTGGTTCCCATTTCACTCAATCAATCTTTCTTTCTCTAATCCTCTCATTTTTCTCTTTAACTTTCTCTCTCTAATTCTTCATCTCCCTCCCTTTCTTTAGATCATTACAACACATTAACAGTCCTAAGAATACGTGAACCTACTAATGGTATCAAGAGCCATGGTTGATTGGTTGTTCTTGTGTTTGTTTTGATTGATTTTCGTGGGTTTTGATTTAATCAAGCTCAAATCTTGAATTTTTTTTGCGTTTTTGTGGTTTAAGTTTGTAGACAAATCTACATAGATGTGGTAGTGATTTGTGTTACTTCTTTTGGTCAAAATAGCAAAATTTTTGGTCATTTGGTGATTCTTAAGGTATTTTTAAGTTACAGAGTGTTTTATTACTGATCTCTGAAAAGATTCTTTTTTGTCCTTTTGTCAATTTTTGTATCGGAATCCACAAGGGTTTTGTTATTCCAATCCATATTCCGACAGTTACTTATTCCGATACATATTCAGACACTTATTCCGACAGTTACTTAATCCGATACATATTCAGACACTTATTCCGACAGTTACATATTCCAACACCTAACAGATACTTATTCAGATACTACATTCCGATGGTATTAGTATTCCGATGGTTTTTGACATTCCGATGGTTTTGACATTCCGATGGTTTTGACATTCCGATGGTTTTGACATTCCGATGGTTTTGACATTCCGATGGTTTTGACATTCAGATGGTTTTGATATTGCGATCGAATCTCTTTTATGGTTTTGTGACTTTCAAAACTAACTCAACACACCAAAACAGACCAAGACTCGACTCGAATCTACCAACACTAAACCAGACCAAGACTCGACTCGACTAAAACGTCTCAAAACTGGCTCAACCCAAACCAAACCTCGACTCAAAACCAAGACTTCACTCGACTCCAAACTGACCGAAACACAAACACACCCAGACACAAATCAAGACTCGACCTCGACTCACTCACACAAGACTCAAACAAAAAACTGACTCGAACACACTCAATCAACACAGACTCGATACACCAACTGGACTGGACTCTTACCTCATCCAGACTCGACTCGACCCACGAAAAACTAAGCCAATCTGACTCGAATCAAAAACCTCTCTTATTTTCTCAAGACTCGACTCTAACTCACACTTGACTCCAGCCCCTACTCTCGACCCACAGAAGCAAACCACTAAAAAACAAACACAAACCCAACGACACATATCCCTTCTACTGATCAAAACATCTAGACTCAAAACAACTCAGGATCTCAGATTTATTTTATTTATTTCGTGTTTACTTATGCATGCCGAGATCTTCTAAAGATCTATACACGATTTGTGTAACACGAGATAAAATTTCTTCATAGATCCTTATCGCAGGTATAAACCCACTTTTGATATTCGAGTTTTTAAGAAAGAACAACAACAAATTTGTTGCCATCCCTTCTTGGATTCGGTTTATGACAAAATCAAACACATGCAATTACAAATCTGATAAAAAAACCTACCTGAGACCCCTACTTGGATCTTGTAGCCAAATCGTTGCATAACGGGATTGTGGTTGCCTTCTTGTTTGATTACACAAATCCCGAAATTGTACATCTCATGTACTCAAGGGTCTTTCAACTGTGATAGGGGTTTTTTGTTATTATTGGTGTTTAGCTTAATCACATCGAAAGTGATTTGGGGTTTGTGGTTAATGGTGCTGTGTGTTGGGTAGTTCATCAGGTGAGAGTGTTTATCTGTTTTGTTGAGGAGAAATAGAGAGATAAAGGGGGCGGAGGAAATAAGAACACACAAATGAGTTTTTTTTGGGATAAGGTCAACTGCGAATATTTGTGGGGGGAAGCGTTTTATATTCTCACATTTAGTTATCATCATTCCACGTATCAGTTAAATTAGCCACGTTTTTCCTTCCACTATCCCTTCCAATAATTATCCCAATTATATTTTTGTGGGTTCAAGCATTGTTTTATATAATCTTTTAGTGGCCTGTGGGATTCACAATTTTTTTTTGGGCCGGTTATAGCAGTATTCGCTTAATATTGTAAAAATCATGCTAGGCACATTTTGACAATATTGGCTTGGTTTTGCTAATTTTATGTGGGCCGAGTATTATTCTCAATTTAGTTAGGCCAAGTTTGAATTGGATTGGTTACTACAAACTTATGTGTTGGGCTTGTAGTGCATGATCATTGGTCAATTGCTTATTCGTCACGATTTGGTTTAGAAACGTTTGGCCTAACACTGAATCTTTGGTCTTATAAATAGTTGGACTTACGACAAATTTAGAGGATCATAAGCAGTTGGTTTGTTCAATCCATCGATCAGTAACCCTTACATTTACTTATCATCGGATTTCAACGGAATCGTTGAATTCGACACCTCAAGAATGAGACTTGCTTCAAATGCAAGACAAAGCTAGAGGAAGTGGTGTATCTTCATTTCGACTACTTCAATCTCATTTAGTGAATCTCTCATGGCTTCATGGAGGAAGCGAATTTGTGACACTCTTTGGTCAAGAACGTTATATATTCATTGACTCAATATTCCTCAACTTGAACTAACTAGCTGAGCAACTTCATAAAGAAGACTTTAATCACTCTGCATCAGAATCTGCATATAAAGCTCTCGTGACCCAACTTATGCACTTCTTCCAATTCAACATCGTCAAATCTGAAAGATCAGTGATTTGCCAGTCATTTCTTCGAGACACACATATCGAGCTTCAAGACTTCCGTGGTACCTGTTGAAACTCATGACATGGGTTTCATCTTCGATTTATGAAAGAAACCGACTTCAGCAAGCGTATGATACTGGAGTGCAAGAATCTACGATGCAGATGCAAGAGGAGAATGGTCATACGATTGACGGATTGGAGGCTGCTAAAGAGTACAAAGGCATGGAATCAACAGTTAAGCATGATATCAACAACACGTCAGGGAATGATATAGACATCTCTTATGATGACACCATACCCGTATATGACGAAGAGCCTACAGATACAGTACAATCGAAGGTTGTATATGATGTATATGCTGATGAAATGCTGCATATTGAGCCTTTCGAAACTAATTATGACAAACATGGGATAGAAAAGAGTGATAGCGATACCATTTCCGACTCATCCGATGTGCGTCATAATGGGGGAGAAAGCGTTCAAAATGCTAACAATTATGATAATTGCTTTATGCCTGCTTGATTAACTGCTTTTGATTCCAAGGTTAAAGAGCTCGAAATGATTGTAGCTCAGCAATCTAAAGATCTTGAGGATGCCAAACTTGAATTTTCGAAGAAAACGAACAAATTTGAAACATATTTTGAAAAACTTGAAAAGTCAAACGTTGTTCTTGAACGAAAATTGGATCAAAATGTTCTAGATTCTAAAGCTGAAAAGGATAATCTTTTGAAACAAATTAAGTTGCTAGAATCTAAATTGGCATCCCAAGATAATTTGCTCAAAGATAATGAGACCTTAAAGGCTCAAGTACAGGAAAGGGTTTTTGCTATAGCTACGTTGAAAACGAATTGAGGAAAACTAAAGGAACTAGTGTGGACACTAAGCTTGAAAAAGCATCAATCTTGGGGAAACCGCCTACAAATCAGTCTATTAGACAACCGACTGCATTTAGATCCGAGCGACCACAATCCTCGAGACCGCGGTTTGCCTCCCAAGTTGATATGGTTCATACCTCTAGAACAGTCACTCCACCAACTAGGCCTAATGTGACTAAAACAACTTTTGCAAGACCTAATCACATGATTGCCTCTAGCCTCCCTAGACATAGTCCAAAGAACACGTCTCAAACTAGTTCAAATGACGTTCACCAAAAATTTGGTCTAAGGGAAGCTATTCAAAAGACACAAGTAAGAGACATGAATTTCAAACCTAGTCAGATGCCTTCTAGATTACCCAACACTGCTAACCGTAGCATGTCAAATACTAGGAGCATCAATCAATCATCTAGTAATTCTAGATCTTACTCGGACATTAAATATGCTACTTGTAAAACATGTAGGAAATGTGTATTTAAGGCAAATCATGACTCTTGTGTCAAAAAATTCCTTCATGAGGTGAACTCCCATGCTAGAATTAAATCCCAGTGGCTAGCTAAAATCAAACCCATTGGTAAAGTTTGGCGCCCCACTGGTAGAACTTTCACTCTTGTAGGAAACGAGTGTCCTTTAACTAGGATAGTCTCCTATTCTACTAAGACTACTAGGGAGGAAGTTGAAAAGGATGATACATCACTTAAGCCTGAACTTAAGGTTTCTATAAAAGGAAACGTTTTCTAGCTAAGACAAGTGAATCATCTCCTCATGTCACCTCTGGCACAAGAAAATAAAACTGTGAATCCCCACATGGTTCTAAGATAGATATCGCTAACCCATATAAAAGCATAGAAACTCCAAATGAGAATGCAGGTACCAAAGTCAAGGATCAACAAAAACAAACCGGTCCGATCTTTGTACACCGTTCAACTAAGGACACTCTCAGAGTTTGGTTACTGAAGAAGCTGATATCAAAGAAACAAGTGTCTCAGAGGATTCACAGTTAAACTTACTGTACATGGCTCATAGTCAAATCACAGTCTGTGATCCGAACTTCAAAGAAAGGGAAGTTTATCTCGTCAACGATAACTTATCCTCAAAACGAGAAATTAAATTTTCTCGGACACGATCTAAAATTAAAACTATTCAAAGGTTTTTAAGCTCGTGTACAAAGGCTCATCGTTAAATGTCAGACGATGACCCGATCATCAAATAAAGGAAAATTTATCGCCGATGATAAACTTATCCTCACATCGAGAAATTAATTTTTCTCGGGCATGAGCTTATATTAAATACATTCGAAGTTTTTAAGCTCATTCACAACGGCTTGCAGTCACGTGACAGATTGTAACCCACGCTTCAAAGAAAGGAAAGTATATCGCCGATGATAAACTAATCCTCACTAACGAGAAATTAAATTTTCTCGAACACGAGCTTACATTAAAACTATTCAAAGGTCTTAAGCTCGTGTAAATGGCGTATAATTATATTTCAGATTATGCCCCGGACCTCAAAGAAAGGGAAGTTTATCTCGTATGATAAACTTATCTTCACAACGAGAAATTAATTTCTTGGGCATGAACTTATATTAAAAACATTCGATGTTTTTAAAGCTCATGCACAATGACTTACAGTTAAATATCAGACTGTAACTCGAATATCAAGTTTAGGAAAGCTTATCTTTCGTGATAACTTATCCTCATAACGAGAAATTAAATTTTCTCGGTCATGCGCTTGTATTAAAACATTCCAAGTTTTAAGCTCAGAAATGAAAGTGTATCTTTTAAATAAGAGAACTTTTCTTCATAACGAGAAATTCATCTTTCTCGGTCATGAGTTTTCTGTTAAAACATTCAAAAGTTTTCAAACTCATGAACCCGACTTCTAAGTAAATGTCAACTTAGGACTCGTTCTTCAGTTAAAAGGAAAGTTTATCGCCGATGATAAACTTATCCTCACAACGGGAAGTTTACAACTTCTCGGAATTGAGCTCGTTTAGTAAGATATTCAAATTCTTAAGCTCGAGTAATTGGTTTTTCAAAACATTGAACACAATTTTTCGAGAATTTCTCAAAAGGTTTTTTCTAATTCTTTCAAAATTGTGTGTTTAAAAATGTTTTGATAAAAAGAATGTCTTCTGGAATCGATAATATTTACGATACTAGAAATGTCATTCAATAATGACACGGGATTGTAAATAAAGATTGAGCAGAAGTTTAAATGATTTAAAACATGCTCAAAATGGCTTGCTATTATTTCAGATAGTAACCCGCTTTTCTTATTCAAGTCAAGCATTTCATCGGAAAGCTTTGACTCAACAACGGGAATTAATTTTCTCGGGTATGGTTTACTTTATAACCATGTAAGGGATTGTGTTTACGTAATAACACAATCTAACACGAATATATGTACGTGTCAGTGCATTTATTTGTTAAAACAAGAGAAATCTTGTTTTTATGAAGTTATCATCTCTACAATCATAGAAATCTACAATTTATATCTACATACTCGACGATGCGGCTACTCAAACGACGACTACAGCTCTTTCAATAGAACACGGGTCAACAATTGAGGGGGAGAAATTGTCAAGCGTTCAAACTCTTCGATGCCGAAAGTGCCAAGTTCACAAATTGGTGTCAAGACAACGATATCAATTGTACACATGGTGTCAAGAGATAACTTCAGACCTGACGAGGCGACCAACATTCGTGAACAAGAACCATGTGATTCTATCATATGATGTTCTCCATCATTTAGGTCCAACCTCGTAAATTGCTAATCTTGTGAATACATTATCATATATGATCTTTGCACGTGATAAATACCTTACACTTGTGTTTAAAAGGTATTTAATTTACGTTTCAAGTACACCCTCGTTAATTTGAGGAGGAGCTTGTGAAAATCATGAAGATAATTGGATTTGCATTTTTCTTCCCAAATTTTCTTAAAATGCTATTAAATCAATTGATATTAAAAACATCGATTGGGTTAATATTTTTAATATGGGGGAGAAAATGTGATTTAATATGGGAAATGATTAATCACAAATATATTGACTTAACGTGATAGCTCATCCTGGCATATGCGAAATGTTTTCGGATATCGTGGCATATGTTAAGGGGGAGAAAATTAGATTTGGATATCAAAATGGATTTCATGGTGACTTACACTTACCCAAATTATCTCTATTCATGATGGTGAAGATTGTGGTGACATAAGGATGGTAGGATAGGTTAAAGTCCAATGATTCTTCCAAAACCGGAGGAGTCTTCCTAAGGACATTCCATAGCTAAAAATAGTAGTCCTTAGGAAAGATGGAGAAAGATTGTGAACGTAGCTGAATGCCGACCAAGTACTTAAGTTAGCACTGGTACAATCACAATAAGGTGCTAGTTATGACGTATTGGTAAGCATTGAAGGGGTTGAAGAATGAAAAAGAATTGTAAAGATAAAGGGTCTAAAAAAAGAAGCCCTCCTTACAACCTTAGGCAGAAACCGGGTCAACACATATGCAATTGAGATCATTTTAATGATGCTCGATATTGAAGATAGATGATTTAATGATTTTGTGTGTACTCTTGGAAGTGTTGTTCGTACTCGATTCAATTCGAATTGACCACAGTTTAGGGTGGAATTATTGGTGTTGGTCACTAAAAGGGGGAACTTGATTATCTAAGTCTACAAATAACATAAACGTAAAAGCTATTTAAAAATAAAGAAGAATGTCTAACCTTGATTGCTTTTTCAAAATGAATGTTGCACAGTAGAACTTGGTGAGAATAACTAAAGGTAATTATCTATTTTAAAATAAAAGTGAAATTGTAAATGTCGTTTAGTAAAAAATGAAAGCTATAAAAGTTAATCTAAAAAGGAAGATTTTAAAAATAAATGACGAAAAGTTAAAACTTTAAAAGTAAATTTGAAATTTAAAACTTTATAAAAACATAAATTTTATGAAAATTAAGCTAAGATAAAACAAGTAAAATAATACTTAAGAAAATTGGCGGGAAAAATTAAAGTTTGAAAATAATTCGGAAAACAAGAACTGAACATAAGTCGGAATGCCAAAATTTGACCTAAGTCGGAATGCCAAAATTTGACCTAAGTCGGAATACCAATACAACACTTAATTCGGAATCCGTAATGTTGCAAGTAGTTCGGAATATGCAACTTAGAAGTAATCCGGAATCCACGTTCTGAATCTAATTCGGAATGCTTGTCCCCAACCTAATTCGGAATCCACACACAATACACTTAATTCGGAATCCGGCTTCTCAACATAATTCGGAATAAACGTTTGCACTTAATCCGGAATGGCACAATCTAAACCTAATTCGGAATAGTGGAGGCAAGACCTAGTTCGGAATCCGTGTCTTGTATATAATCCGGAATAATCAATTCAACACTTAATCCGGGATATGGAGTTTGCATCTAATTCGGGAAATGAAGTCCCACACACAAGTCAGAATATGAGTGTATTGTTTTGGATGGAAAATAATGAGCTAAGTCGGAATAAAGAGTTTGCTACTTAAGTCGGAATAAGGCCTTCAGTACACAAGTCGGGATAAAGAAAGTTTTGCATGTAGTTCGGGATATTAGGGTTTTCAACACAGTTCGGGAAAAGAGGGTTTTGATTACCCGGATTAACACAAAATAAGCAAATTCACAATAAGCACTTACCAAAACTTTTACCAAATCAAATTTTAGAAATAACTAATAAGACACAATTTAAAACTTTTAAGAACACTAAATAATCAAATTATTTAAAATCAACTTTTTATAAAAAATATTAATCTAGCAAAATCAACTTATTTAAAAACTAATAAACATAAAAATTAAGCAATAAGCACAATAATCTAAAAACTTTAAACACACCAACTCAATAAGCACAATCCAATAAGCCAACCAGTCACACAATCAAAAAGATGAAATCAACTACATGATTAATTAAACAAAACAATAGATTATGATTAAGAAAGGTAGAATGAGAATTTTTCTAAAAAACTTGATTATATTAAAGATTAAAATTCAAGATTATAAGATTAAGATGAAGGTTTAATAAGCTTGAAAGAAAAGCTAGAGAGAAGAAAAATAAAAACACACTAATTACCTACTAAAAAAATAAAGACTAATTAACTAATGACATGTTTTGGAACTATATATAGGGGAAGGGGAAGGTGTTTGTTTCTTCCTCTTTTCTTCTTGTCTTTTAAATAACTCGTCTTTCTCGACTTTGTCTCGGGATTAGTCGAATGATAACTTGAACTTGTCTTCTATTTTTCTTCTTTTAGTAGATTTGGTTCATCGACTTAGTTAAACTTCCGTCCTTAGACTTTTTCTTTGATAAATCTTCAGAATAGGCCTTTGACTTCCGCTCTTCTTGCACTTTTGACCTTTTGATTTTGTTTTTTTTCTTTTTCTTCGATAAAAGCCCGTGAAAGCCCGTGTTTTCTTCCTTTTTCATATTTTTGTCCTAAAACACAATAAAAACATAAACCACGCATAATTCCGACTTTTACGAAATAAAATACACGTTCTGGTCTCGTCTTTATTATAATTAAGTGGTAAAAGGATAAGTGTTTTCACACTTATTAAATCCCATACACTTGACCATTGCAATGCCCTCATGCAATGCATTAATTTCAAATCACGGTTTACATTTTTCATCATAATTAACCCACCTTAGCCTTTATTAGATATTAGACAATAAGGAAACTAAATAAAAATAGAAATGTACAAAATACTTGAAAGAAGAACAAGTAAAGAGATAGAAGACTTACATTAGGGCTTTGGTTGTCATGAATGTTTATCACCCTCAAGTTTCATGTTCCCCACACCAAGCTTATAAACGAGATCATTGTTATTATAAGTTAGTAAACTAAAACAAACTCATGTGGCCCAATTATTCACTTAGACTCCCTTATTCCTAGGTGTATCTCTTAGATTTTATGATTGTATTGAATGATCACGAGGATGCATTATTTGACTTATTTCGATAGTTTATTTAGGCTGAAAATAAAGTAGGACGATTTAATCAATAGTTAATAAAAGACAAAATCTTTTAAAACTGCTTCTCGGGACCTCATAAAGTTCATATCTTGGCATAACTCGCTTCACGATTTGAGACCTTTCTCGGACCGATATTTGGTAGTGACTTCATACTTCGGATCTTGAGAGACGTTCTTGAAATAATGGTCTTCTCTTCATAATAGGAATTTTTTCACTTGAAGTTTTTGAGAGATTCTTCATATTTGGACCACGAATTCTTCATTTTTCTCCAATCTTTATTTTGGATTTTGATATACAACGATCCGCCTCCTTTTAGGACTTGGATCTATTTATCCTCATACCTTGCTAGGGTCTTTTCGGATAGACTTCTCCATGATATTTAGGGGAGTATTTGCTTTTCTTCGTGTGTCTCGATCCTTCATATTGATTTTTGATAAATGATTCTTCACATCACTTGGGATCTTTAGCAACAAAATGTAGCCCTCATGCCTTGTTAGGGACTTTTCGGACTCACCAATCTTCGCATCCCGCTTCAATAAGTTATGCCTTGGCTATGAACTCTAATTAATACCGAGCAACTTTTAAACGGGATAGAAGCTAAGTAACTTTTCAAATCGTACGACCTTATTTATTGCAATTATATTTATTAACAAGCAATGGGAGAAAAAGCTCATAATCAACTCACATAAATTCATGAAAGAATAACAAACTTATAATTGACTTTATCATCTCTCGTTCTCCACAAGTTAAAATCTTAAGGAATGAGACTCGTGGATGCTTAGCCTATTAAATCAAAGTTTTGGGTTTTCAAGTCATCTATAGGATCTTGCAACTTCTTAGACTTTTTCAAGTTTAGAATTTGCATTGTAAAGTTCCCTTGATAAACGACTTTCTAGGATCAATTATAGGAACTTGCGAAAAGTTCTTGTTCTTAACCCGTAAGAGTTAAGACTTTCATGTTTTAAAGTTCCCTATATAAAAGCCTAGCAAAACTCGACTTAAACACGTTAAGGATACTAGCTAGAGTAAACTTAGATAAGTAAACTCGGGTTGAGTCAAAAGATTCATGACGGGCCTAATATATCAACGACATCTAAACTCATTAAAACCATTTCATTTGACTTTATTTTTCTCTTTTGACTTTATTTTTGAAATGAAATATATAAATACGGTGCGATATCAAAAGGAAAGAACATAAAATACAATAAATGAAAAATGCTACTTGGCCAAAATATATCAAAATTTTTGAAAAATATCGAAAAATTAAATTTTCCGGTTAAAATGTGGACAAATTAATGGAAAAACCCACTTAACTTCGATAGAAGTCCCCCCTACACTTGATATAAACATTGTCCTCAATCTTTAAGTATGTAGGAGTAAACTCCCCTACACTTAGGACATTGTGCACGTTGTTTAAATCTTGCTAAGGAAGAGACGACTATAGTTATTTCAATGTGAACATATAAGATATGAAATATTGAATCACGACAGTTTAGGATAGAACCGGGAAGACGGGTACACGGGATCACGGGTCGTCAAATGTCATCAAAAGTGCTCTTTGAAGATTTAATCCCTGCACATCATAAGAAATAAGACAACAAACCCTATATAGCTCCCCTACACTTATTATGAAAATGGGTAAAAAGGATAGATCAACGGGTTGCCTCCCGAGAAGCGCTTGTTTTTGTTAACCAAGTCACGAGCCTGACTCGACCCAGAACTAATCAAGGGAAACGTGGTGAGGGATGGAATCATCTCATGAGAGATGTCCTCACCAAAGTACAACTTAACACGCTAGCCATTCACTTTAAAGTTTGGCCCATTTGGTTGAGAAAGCTCAATGGTGCCATAAGGGAAGACTTTGGCGACGGTGAATGGACCAGACCAACGGCTCTTAAGCTTGCCCGAAAAGATTTTCATCCGAGAGTTAAAGAGTAAAACTTGATCACCAATTTTGAACTCTCGGTTTTTAATCTTAGAATCATGAATGAGCTTGGTTTTCTCCTTATAAATCAACGAATTCTCATAAGCTTCATTCCTTAGTTCATTAAGTTCATTGAGTTGGATTTTCCTAAGATCACCGGCTTTGTTGATATCAAAATTAGCCCATTTCAAGGCCCAATAAGCCTTATGCTCCAACTCAATGAGGAGGTGGCATGCCTTTCCGTACACAAGACGATATGGGGTACAACCAATAGGTGTCTTATATGCAGTACGGAAAGCCCACAAAACATCATCTAACTTATCGGCCCATGAGGCACGATGCTCTCCCACAGTTCGCTCTAAGATTCTCTTAAGTCCACGGTTAGAGATCTCGGCTTGACCATTAGTTTGTGGATGATACGCGGTGGAAAGCTGGTGATTGACACCATACTTATCCATGACTTGAGCAAATTGATCATTGCAAAAATGAGTCATGCGATCACTATGATAACACGAGGAACACCGAATCGAGCAAATATTTGTTTCAAAAAGTTCACAACCACCCTCGTATCGTTCGTAGGTAAATCCTTTGCTTCAACCCATTTAGATACGTAGTCAACGGCTACGAGGATGTACTTGTTCCCTTTAGATGATGGAAATGGCCCCATAAAGTCGATGCCCCATACGTCAAAGATTTCACACTCTTGGATGAAATTTTGAGGCATCTCGTCTTTATGTGTGACTTGCCTTGTCTTTGGCAAGCATCACAATGCTTAACCATTTCGTGTGCATCACGATAAATGGTGGGCCAATAGAATCCAGAATCGAAAACTTTCTTCGTGGTGTAATTAGGACCAAAGTGACCACCGGTTGGTCCGTTATGGCAAGCTTCCAAGATTTGTAAAGTTGTGGGCCCGTCAACACATCGACAAAGGATCAAGTCAGCACATTGTTTGAAGAGATAAGGGTCGTCCCAATAGTTAGTTTTCACATCCTTAAAGAATTTCTTCTTTTGCTGGGACGATAACCCTTCGATGAGAATTCCACCCGCCAAGTAGTTTGCAAAATCCGCAAACCATGGGGTTTCATCAAGATTGGAGTTAATAGACATCAAGGCCTCAAGGGGAAAAGATTCATTAATCTCTTGGTTTGGAAGTTCCCCTTGATAAGGATCATTGAGTCTACTCAGATGATCCGCGGCTAGGTTTTCCGCTCCTTTTTTATCACGAATTTCAATTTTGAATTCTTGAAGGAGTAAAACCCAACGAAGAAGTCTTGGTTTGGAATCTTTTTTTGTTAACAAGTACTTCAACGCATAATGATCGGTATACACAATGGTGGTGGAAAGGACAAGATAGGGACGAAATTTTTCAAAAGCATACACTATAACTAAAAGCTCTTTTTCGGTAGTGGTATAATGCAATTGAGCCCCCGTCATTGTCTTGCTAGCGTAATGGATTGGTTGGAAATGTTTGTTGATTCTTTGTCCCAAAACCGCTCCAATAGCAAAGTCGCTAGCATCACACATCAATTCAAAATGTAACTCCCAATTAGTGGTAACTAGGACCGGTGCCTTAGTTAATTTATCCTTAAGAAGATTGAAAGATTTGATACACTCTTTAGAAAAGATAAAAGGAGTATCTTTTTCCAAGAGGTGGGTCATCGGGCGAGCGACCTTAGAAAAATCTTGAATGAATCGACGACAGAAGCCCGCATGACCAAAAAAACTTCTCACACCCTTCACGGTTGAAGGTGGAGGTAATTTAGCAATCACATCAACTTTAGCACGGTCGACTTCAAGACCGACTTTGGAAATTTTATGGCCAAGAACAATACCTTCTTTTACCATGAAATGGCATTTTTACCAATTAAGAACAAGACGAGTGTCTTCACACCGTTTGAGCATACGTTCTAAATTGGCAAGGCAAGTAGAGAAAGAATCACCATAGACCGAGAAATCATCCATAAAGACTTCCATAGTTTCTTCAACCATGTCATGGAATATAGCCATCATACACCTTTGAAAAGACCCGGGAGCATTGCATAAGCCGAAAGGCATTCGTTTGTAAGAAAATGTTCCATAAGGACAAGTGAATGTGGTTTTCTCGTGGTCTTTTGGATCGATGGGAATTTGAAAATACCCGGAGAAAGCGTCTAAGAAGCAATAGTAGTCATTACCCGCTAAACGCTCGAGCATTTGATCCATGAAAGGAAGAGGAAAATGATCCTTACGAGTGGCTTCATTGAGCTTTCGATAGTCTGTGCGAACTCGCCAACCCGTGACAAGTCGAGTAGGAATCAACTCGTTGTTTTCATTGGGAACAACGGTTATTCCACCTTTCTTAGGCACACAATGGACGGGAATAACCAATGGCGAATCCGAAATAGGGTAAATCATTCCGGTATCTAGAAGTTTGATAACTTCCTTCTTGATGATGTCATGAATTTTTGGATTAACCCTTCTTTGGCTTTGGATTGCGGGTTTAAAGTCATCTTCCATGAGAATCTTATGAGTACAAAAGTTAGGATCAATTCCGCGGATGTCGGAAAATTTCCATGCAATTGCTTTCTTTTGATTTTTGAGTACATCGAGAAGTCGAGATTTTTCATCCTCTTTTAAATCCTTTGCAATGATGACGGGTAACTTCTTATTGTCTTCTAGGAAAATGTATTTGATATGAGTGATTTTACTCATATCATTTGTATCTTAAAACGAGCTTAAAATGCATAAATTGTATGAAAATGGCCATGTATATGCATGTTTAGGTTGTTTCGTGTGTGTAGGTACCAAGTTCGCAAAAACCGACAAAACCTACACGGGATTTGAAGAGTTTGATCAAGAGCCAAAAGTCAAGGTCGATTTTATGCACGGATTCAAGTATTTTGGGCCAAGTGGGTCCCACATGTTTGTATTGGGCCTAAAAGCCTAATTATGGAAGTATTTATATACTTTTGGTAAAAAAAACCCAAATGGAAGCCCATTTACCAAAAATATAAGACGGATGGGGGTATATTTAACTTTGGATCAAAAGCCCAAAAGAAGTGATGGTTTATATTTTTCTTCAGTCAGTGTTGTGGTCAAACAGTATTCACAAAGTAAACACAAAACAAAAAAAAAGGTAAAGAAAGAAGGAAACGAGAAAGAATTGGGGAAGAATAAACCCAGTTTCAAGAACCCTAATTTTTAGGGATTCCTCTAATCAGATCGCGAGTGTGATTCACGTAGCATTTTCAGAAGAATCAGGGAAGTTTGTGCGCGTGGATTACATGAAGATGCCAAGAACAAGGTGCCAACGTGGCCTTGATCTCGTCATCTCTTGATTCTTATTGGTTAATAAACCTGCCACAAATCAGAGAGCCAATCGCATCTTGCCACATAATCACCAAACTAGCACACCTTGTGCCACGGTGGCAATCCGTGTGCACAAGGATGTGTTTCCACCGTTTGATTGTAACAAACAAGAAAGAGAAAAAAAAGAAGATGATCGAAGGGTCGAGATTCGTTCTTCAACAACAAACCACTCTCTCTATTCGCTATAAAACCCTCACCATTTTATTCAGATGGTATCCCTTTCTTTCTTTACTGTTATTATGTCAATTTAGTTATAGGATTAATGTAATTTTAATTTTTCAAGTATTGTAATGATTTAAATGATTTAATAAAAGTTTTTATAATCTGTTTTAATCTCTTTGAATCTCGTGATTGTTATTTCTCGAATCTCATATTAATCGCTTCTATAACAAATTGATATATTATGAATGGTTGTTTGATTGAGCTTATTTCATAGCTTATATTAAATAATTGAAGTTAGAATAGGGATTTAAAAGGTTTAACCCACTGTTAAACTTCAAACTGTGGATTGGTTCGTGGAATAAGGGAGATTCTGGTTCGATTCTGTGATGTTTGGGTTCGTGATATGGTGGTGTAGATTCGGGTCATAAGCTAGCTCAGCGCTGTCGCTTCATCTCAGAGGTTTCGACAAAAGGTGAGTCTCGTTTTTTTTATTTTTGTTTGTTTAATTTATGTTTAGTTTGAATGCTGAGAAATGTTTGTCAGGTTTCTATGTTAGAATAAAGTTCAGATTGGTTTTAAATGATATAGTTTAATGATTTGTTAGTTTTATTTTTTTTAAACTGTGCCGTTTTATGTTCCATGATAGAATATGTATCTGATTTTAAGATTGTGAGATGAGTTTGGATGTTAAAGCTACTATATCTGCTTAATTTAATAGGTTATGGATATACTACTCGTATTTTCAGTTTGATGATTTGATTAAACAGCTGCTATAGATTTTGTAAGAATGAGTAGAAACACTTGAGATCTGTTGAGATGCATAATATGTGTAGGATCTTTATAAGATTTCTAGTTGCTCAATGTTAGGTGTAGCGGATCTCTTGCTTAATTGTAGCTAGCAATTCGTTATACCTGTTTGGCTTGCCTGAATTAATTTGGTTTGATCGAGACTGAGTTTTCGTGATTTAGAAATGCTTGTTCTTAGATAGTCGCATTAGTTTTTGACTGTGTGATAGTTATTCTTTGCGTGTTTGCCGAGTTGCTTATTCTTGTGATATTGTTAACTGCTTACTTGATCTTTAGTTTATTTGCTTTGAGACTGATTTTGCTTTTATAAATTGTTGTTTGCTTAAATTGTGACCGCATTTTTGCTGCTTAATTTGAACTACTGCTTGTTGATTTTTCTGCATTATTTTTCATGATTAAATGCTTATCAAATCCAACTGATTTGATAAGTAAAGAAGCTTGGTCTTATCAGCTTATCAAAATAAGCTTTCACAAAGTCTCTCCTGAGACTGTTTTCTGGTAATCTGTTAAAAAGAATTTAATCCAAAAAAATATTTCCCTCACGGGAATTGAACCCGTGACCTCACGGTTCAACATCACACGTGATAACCATCTGAGCTAAGAGCTCTTTTGGTTTTGTTTCCATTTACTTAGTTAATATAGTTTAAAGTAGGCTGCCAGTTTGTTTTATTTTATTTAAATACATAGTCTTAACTTTAATTAAATCTATTTCTTTTAATTTCTTTTATAAAGTTTATAAAAAAAAATATATAAAAAATATATAAAAAAAAATAGTTTAATTAGATTATTAATATAGGTTTAATTTTTAATTAGTATTTTAATTTTAAGTAATTAATTGTTAGTTTAAAACTTAATTAGCGGGTTTAACGATTCATGCACTTAGGATTATTTTTAAATAGCTTAAAATTCGTAGATTTAATTTGTAGTTTTAAAAACCAAAAACCAATTCGAATAATTGCTTAGCATGGGGGAATTTGATATGAGTTAAATTACTCATATCATTTGTATCATGAAACGAACAATAATTGCATAAAATCATTGGAAAATGCCTTGTATATGTTTGTTTTTCGTTTCATGTGTGTAGGTACCGAAGTTCGCGAAAAACCGGCAATATCGACACGAGTTTGAAGAAGAGATCAACAAAGCCAATATCGAGCTCGTTTTTTTTAGCGGATTTTATTATTTATGGAGTTTTAAAGGCTTGTGGGTCCCACATTTGGGAAAATGGGCTTAAAAACCCATTTGAAGTTCATAAGGTGTTAATATTTGGGATAAACCCAAGTGGAGGCCCAAAGCAAGATTATAAGACGGATAGAGTGCTATTTAAGCCCAAAGTCAAAAGATTATAAGACGGATGGAGGCCCAAGATCAATCAAAAGCCTAAGATAAGAAAAATGTGGTAACGGAAGGAGTTTATATGGTCAAGTCAAACCTCTCACATTTACCCATTGACGTTTAATGCACATTCACACGTTTTTATCCTTTCGTTATAACCTATGTTTCTTCTCTCCCATTTCACCAAATAACCAGACCCAAAACTTTTCATCCAAACCCTAATAAACCTAAATTAAATAAATTCATCAAATTAATAAAGGGGTTTTGATTCACTCGTGTGTTGCACACGAGTGGGAATAAATTCCCCTTTGATTTCGGAAGAGATGATGGAAAGAGCATGGTACGTGGCATCTGACTATTGGTTATGACAACACAACATTCCTCAATCCTCCAATAATAGAAGGCCATCTCAGCTTTGAACTAAAACAAGAAGCACAAAAGTGTGCCACGGTGGCAATCCGTGTGAGGATTAATGAATCACAGCCATCCGATTGTAACAAACAAGAAAGAGAGAAGAATGAAGGGTCGAGATGAAAGATTCGTCTTCAACAAACCATCACCAATACCCTCTCGGGTTCCCTATAAAAACCCCCTTATTTTTCATTATAATGGTATCCCTTTTCTTTTGTAATGTTATAATGGTAATTTTAGGATAGAATTAGTTACTTACTTTTTAATGAAGTTGTATTGAATATTTCGAATTAATAAAAGTTTGTTTCTCAGTTCATTAATCTCTTTCATTTAAATTCTGTTTTACTGATTAATTAATTGTCAAACTGAATCTTAAATTACTGATTATAATTAACTATTACTTTGGAGAGTTAACCAATAGCTTCTTCGAGTAAGTTAGTAAGATTTGGGATCTTAATCTCTAACCCCACTGGTTAGATTGATATAACTGTTGATTCGACATATGTTCGTGAATCGAGAATAATTTACGGTTCGGTGGTATTATTGTTCATGGTGTTTAATGGTTCGAATGATGGTGGTGTAGATTCGGGTCATAAGCCAGCTCAGCGCTGTCGCTTCATCTCAGAGGTTTCGACAAAAGGTGAGTCTCGTTTTTTTTATTTTTGTTTGTTTAATTTATATTTAGTTTGAATGCTGAGAAATGTTTGTCAGGTTTCTATGTTAGAATAAAGTTTCAGATTGGTTTTAAATGATATAGTTTAATGATTTGTTAGTTTTATTTTTTTTAAACTGTGCCGTTTTATGTTCCATGATAGAATATGTATCTGATTTTAAGATTGTGAGATGAGTTTGGATGTTAAAGCTACTATATCTGCTTAATTTAATAGGTTATGGATATACTACTCGTATTTTCAGTTTGATGATTTGATTAAACAGCTGCTATAGATTTTGTAAGAATGAGTAGAAACACTTGAGATCTGTTGAGATGCATAATATGTGTAGGATCTTTATAAGATTTCTAGTTGCTCAATGTTAGGTGTAGCGGATCTCTTGCTTAATTGTAGCTAGCAATTCGTTATACCTGTTTGGCTTGCCTGAATTAATTTGGTTTGATCGAGACTGAGTTTTCGTGATTTAGAAATGCTTGTTCTTAGATAGTCGCATTAGTTTTTGACTGTGTGATAGTTATTCTTTGCGTGTTTGCCGAGTTGCTTATTCTTGTGATATTGTTAACTGCTTACTTGATCTTTAGTTTATTTGCTTTGAGACTGATTTTGCTTTTATAAATTGTTGTTTGCTTAAATTGTGACCGCATTTTTGCTGCTTAATTTGAACTACTGCTTGTTGATTTTTCTGCATTATTTTTCATGATTAAATGCTTATCAAATCCAACTGATTTGATAAGTAAAGAAGCTTGGTCTTATCAGCTTATCAAAATAAGCTTTCACAAAGTCTCTCCTGAGACTGTTTTCTGGTAATCTGTTAAAAAGAATTTAATCCAAAAAAATATTTCCCTCACGGGAATTGAACCCGTGACCTCACGGTTCAACATCACACGTGATAACCATCTGAGCTAAGAGCTCTTTTGGTTTTGTTTCCATTTACTTAGTTAATATAGTTTAAAGTAGGCTGCCAGTTTGTTTTATTTTATTTAAATACATAGTCTTAACTTTAATTAAATCTATTTCTTTTAATTTCTTTTATAAAGTTTATAAAAAAAATATATATAAAAAATATATAAAAAAAAAATAGTTTAATTAGATTATTAATATAGATTTATTTTTTAATTAGTATTTTAATTTTAAGTAATTAATTGTTAGTTTAAAACTTAATTAGCGGGTTTAACGATTCATGCACTTAGGATTATTTTTAAATAGCTTAAAATTCGTAGATTTAATTTGTAGTTTTAAAAACCGAAAACCAATTCGAATCAATTGTCCAAATCAAAACGAAACGTCTCAAATTCACTAGATCTTCGTGTACAACGAACTTGGTTCAACAACGAGTGTTTAATCATATCCGTCTTTGGTAAAGTTTAGACTATTACTTTTTCCTAAAGGTAATTTTTCTAGCTTACCCTATAACGTATGTATTAATCACGACACATCAAAAATTTTGGCGCCGCTGCCGGGGATCTTGTGTACGATTCGCTTTTGTGGAGATTTGTTGATCGTGGATTTGAAGACCCTTTCCGTCCTCGGAAAGTTTTGTTATTTTTCTTATTATATAGTATGTATCGTTTTTATGAAAAATACCAAAAATAATCTTCTTAATCCTCTATCATGTTTAATTCTTTTTCTCCTCACCCTCTGAATTTTAATTCTTCCTTCGTCAATTGTGAAGGGTGTGGAGAACCGTTATATGGTTTTTCACCATGTCGGTGGTGCACGTGTGAGCGTTGTGGAAATGACTTACGTCACGATATACGTGTTGGATTTTGTCCTTCTTGTGATGATATTACTTCATTTGGGAATCCGAATTTTTTGAATAATTCTCTCGATTTCAATCCACCTCCACACCCTACATACGAGACACCCTCGTGTGAGTTTTGTGGAAGCAATTCTCATTTTAGCAATGATTGTTCGCATCGATTCTCGCTTAATTACGAGCAAGAACCGAGCTACAATCAAAACTGTAATGATAATTGTTATCCACAAGATTTACCGAGTTTATCACAACAATATCTTTGTTGTGCGTATTGTGGAGGTCCTCACGAGAGTTTTTGTTGTCAACCGAGAGATCAAAATTTTTATGAGCCTAATCCTTGCTATAATTCGATTCCTTCCGGTTTTGACCAATCTCCACAATCTTCTTTCGATATAGAACGAGCTCAAGCGGAAGCAAAATCTCTTGCTAATCGTGAACTCGAGCGTTTACTTCTTTTTGATGATGACGAGAATAGTTCTATTTCTTTGAGAGATCTTATTGCTCTTCATCCTTCGTCTAGTGCTATCGTGTGTCCTATTCGTATCTTGCCGGCTATTGAGCCCGAGGATTCTCCCATCCTAGATGATGAGGAAATCTCTCATGACATCACCACTCCTATTCTTGATTCTTCAACCGTGGAACTCGAAAATTCTCTAAGCAAGGGGGACGAGCATATTAGCACTATACTTGTCCAAAACCCAAGAGAGTTTGACGGTATTTCCAATGGGATGTGTGATTTGCCACATTGTGATGACTCGACTTCTTCCATTCACTTTGATATTTTCTCCAAATCTAATGATGAAAATTGTGACGGAAATGAAGATTTTGAGGATGATTCTACTTCTAGTGAATTTTCTAATGAGGAGTTCTCCGATGAACTTTCTTATAAAGATGACATTCACGATTCGGATTTTGAGGGGTTCGCCGATGAACCTACTCTTCTTCACCCATTTCCACCGGGAAATGAGGATGATAGTGATCCGTTTTATGAGAGGTTCACTTTTGAACTTGCTCCTTTAGACCCATTTCCACCGGAAAATGAGGTTGATTTGACTATTCCGATCCTTGAGAAGTTCACCGATGAACTTACTCATTTAGATGTGGAAGACGTGGTTCTTCGTGAGAAATTATCCAACGTCTATCTTCTCATTTCTAGGATCGAGGCTTTGAATTCCAAGCCTATTCCCAAGTCTTTCTCTCCATCTCCTGTTCCCGTTGAGGATAGTGATCCGCTTATGGAGGAGATTGACACTTTTCTTGCTTCTCATGATTCGATACCACCGGGTGTTGATGATATCGACCCGGAGGGGGACGCTCTCTTTTTAGAGAATTTACTTGATGATGATTTCGTCCCAAGTCCTCCTCTTACCCACATTGACCTTAATGTGAGGGTTTTTCATGTGTCTCATATTGAGTATCATGACCCTATTGATCACATTCCTAAGGGTGAAATGGTCGTTAAAGCTAAGAATGATGATTCCACTATGGATGAAACTTTTATTCCACCATTACCATGTGCTTCATATGATTTTGGATTAGCATGGGAGGACGACACCGTGTTATCCTTTCCTTTCTCCACCGAGGACGAGGTATTCGATCCCGGAATCGTTGATTTAGGGAAATCTCGGCCTTTCACCGATGCAATAATTGAAAGATTTTTCTATCATTTTGGTGCGAGTTTATCTCGGGGAGCATGCTATATCCATTCCATCATTTGTGATTTCTATCTCTTGTTAGAGATTTGTGTTGGAGTTTTATCCTTTCGTTTGTCATCCGACAACGAGGATGAGATCTTTGACCCTGGCATCATGCTTTATTATGGATTTTATTCCATTATGCCGGTTTTTACCATTTTCCCTAAGGACCAATGAATGCGGGGATCGAGTCGAGCTCATGACTCGGTAAACAAAAACGAGGTGCCTTGTGGGGGAGTCCCATACATTCTATCTTCTTTCTATTTTCTAACACTAATAAGGCTTGATCTTTCAAGCTCGTGTTCATGATTTGTTGTGTTGTGATCTTAGGTATGACCCTAATATTTGAAGACTCTCGTGTTTGGTTTTTGCCGGTCCACTTGCTCTTCCATTCTTTGAATGCCAAAAAAGGGGCACACTTTCTTACCCTTGATTTTTATTGACTAACGTTTTATCTTGAGGCATAATTAATAAACGGCTTATAGATTTGCGTACTCTTTCCATGCTAGGAATTTGCATTAGACTCTTCGTGTCTTAGCAAGGTGGTGTCACTCTTGAGCTAAGAAACATTGAGGACAATGTTTGGTTTTAGCATGGGGGAGTCAATCGATATAATCGCTTGCAATTGCTTTTGTCGTGTCTAAACGTGGTTTTTCTCATTTTTCATTAAAATTTTAAATTTTTTGTGTTCTTTTTAAGTTTTAATAAAGAAAATAAGTGTTTTTGACACGATTGTAGGCTTTCAATAAGAATAGTTTTTGACTCGACTTGGTTTTTAACCTTAGCTTTTCCTTAACGTATTTGAATTAAGTTTTGCTAGGCTATTATATAGGGAGCTTTAAAACGCGAAAGTCTTAATTCATACGAGTTAAGAACAAGAACTTTTCGCAAGTTCCTATAATTGATCCTAGAAAGTCGTCTATCAAGGGAACTTTAAAATGCGATTTCTAAACTTGAAAAAGTCTAAGAGTTTGCAAGATCCTATAGGCGACTCGAAAACCCAAAACTTTGATTTAATAGGCTAAGTATCCATTGATTTCACATTCTTGAAATTTTACAATATGGAGAACAAGAGATGATAGAGCCAATTATAAGTTTGGTATTCTTTCGGGAATTTATGTGAGTTAATTATAAGCCTATTCTCCCATCGCTTGTTAATAAATTTATCTGCAATAAATAAGGTTGAACGATTTAAAAAGTTACTTAGCTTCTAGCCCAAGATCGTTTAAAAGTTGCTCGGTATGGATTAGAGTTCATAGCCAAGGCATAACTTATTGAAGCGGGATGCGAAGATTGGCGAGTCCAAAAAGGTCCTAACAAGACATGAGGGCTATGTTTTATTGCTAAAGATCTCAAGTGATGTGAAGAATCATTTATCAAAAATCAATATGAAGGATCGAGACACACGACGAAAAGCAAATACTCCTCAAAAGTCATGGAGAAGTCTATCCAAAAAGGCCCTAACAAGGTATGAAGATAAATGAAGCCAAGTCCAAAAAGGAGGCGGATCGTTGTATTTCAAAATCCCAAATAAATATTGGAGAAAAATAAAGAAGTCGTGGTCCAAGTATGAATCTCTCAAAATTTCAAGTGAAGAAATTCCTATATGAAGAGAAGACCATTATTTCATGAACGTCTCTCAAGGTTTGAAGTATAAAGTCGCTGCCAAATATCGGTCCGAAAAGGTCTCAAATCGCGAAGCAAGTTATGCCAAGATATAAACTTTATGAGGTCCCGAGAAGCAGTTTTAAAAGCTTTTGTCCTTTAGCTAACTATTGATTAAATCGTTCACTTTATTTTCGGCCTAATAAATTATCGAAATAAGTCAACAATGCATCCTCGTGATCATTCAAGACAACAATAAAATATAAGAGATACACCTAGGAATAAGGGAGTCTAAGTGAATAATTGGCCCACATGAGTTCGTGTTAGTTTGCTAACTTATAATAACAATGATCTTGTTTTTGCACTTGGCATGGAAAAGTGAAAAGTCGAGGACGATGAATCTATTTGAGCTTTTATGATCCTTAAAGTTATTTTTCAATAATGAAAGCAATACATTATGTCTTTGCAAAATAAAAAGTCAAAAGTTGAATAATGGTGTAGCTATAGTTTTATTTTATCATTGCGTGAGGACACGGCAATTGCTTAGCAAGGGGGAGTTTGATATGAGTGATTTTACTCATATCATTTGTATCTTAAAACGAGCTTAAAATGCATAAATTGTATGAAAATGGCCATGTATATGCATGTTTAGGTTGTTTCGTGTGTGTAGGTACCAAGTTCGCAAAAACCGACAAAACCTACACGGGATTTGAAGAGTTTGATCAAGAGCCAAAAGTCAAGGTCGATTTTATGCACGGATTCAAGTATTTTGGGCCAAGTGGGTCCCACATGTTTGTATTGGGCCTAAAAGCCTAATTATGGAAGTATTTATATACTTTTGGTAAAAAAAACCCAAATGGAAGCCCATTTACCAAAAATATAAGACGGATGGGGGTATATTTAACTTTGGATCAAAAGCCCAAAAGAAGTGATGGTTTATATTTTTCTTCAGTCAGTGTTGTGGTCAAACAGTATTCACAAAGTAAACACAAAACAAAAAAAAAATTAAAGAAAGAAGGAAACGAGAAAGAATTGGGGAAGAATAAACCCAGTTTCAAGAACCCTGATTTTTAGGGATTCCTCTAATCAGATCGCGAGTGTGATTCACGTAGCATTTTCAGAAGAATCAGGGAAGTTTGTGCGCGTGGATTACATGAAGATGCCAAGAACAAGGTGCCAACGTGGCCTTGATCTCGTCATCTCTTGATTCTTATTGGTTAATAAACCTGCCACAAATCAGAGATCCAATCGCATCTTGCCACATAATCACCAAACTAGCACACCTTGTGCCACGGTGGCAATCCGTGTGCACAAGGATGTGTTTCCACCGTTTGATTGTAACAAACAAGAAAGAGAAAAAAAAGAAGATGATCGAAGGGTCGAGATTCGTTCTTCAACAACAAACCACTCTCTCTGTTCGCTATAAAACCCTCACCATTTTACTCAGATGGTATCCCTTTCTTTCTTTACTGTTATTATGTCAATTTAGTTATAGGATTAATGTAATTTTAATTTTTCAAGTATTGTAATGATTTAAATGATTTAATAAAAGTTTTTATAATCTGTTTTAATCTCTTTGAATCTCGTGATTGTTATTTCTCGAATCTCATATTAATCGCTTCTATAACAAATTGATATATTATGAATGGTTGTTTGATTGAGCTTATTTCATAGCTTATATTAAATAATTGAAGTTAGAATAGGGATTTAAAAGGTTTAACCCACTGTTAAACTTCAAACTGTGGATTGGTTCGTGGAATAAGGGAGATTCTGGTTCGATTCTGTGATGTTTGGGTTCGTGATATGGTGGTGTAGATTCGGGTCATAAGCCAGCTCAGCGCTGTCGCTTCATCTCAGAGGTTTCGACAAAAGGTGAGTCTCGTTTTTTTATTTTTGTTTGTTTAATTTATGTTTAGTTTGAATGCTGAGAAATGTTTGTCAGGTTTCTATGTTAGAATAAAGTTTCAGATTGGTTTTAAATGATATAGTTTAATGATTTGTTAGTTTTATTTTTTTTAAACTGTGCCGTTTTATGTTCCATGATAGAATATGTATCTGATTTTAAGATTGTGAGATGAGTTTGGATGTTAAAGCTACTATATCTGCTTAATTTAATAGGTTATGGATATACTACTCGTATTTTCAGTTTGATGATTTGATTAAACAGCTGCTATAGATTTTGTAAGAATGAGTAGAAACACTTGAGATCTGTTGAGATGCATAATATGTGTAGGATCTTTATAAGATTTCTAGTTGCTCAATGTTAGGTGTAGCGGATCTCTTGCTTAATTGTAGCTAGCAATTCGTTATACCTGTTTGGCTTGCCTGAATTAATTTGGTTTGATCGAGACTGAGTTTTCGTGATTTAGAAATGCTTGTTCTTAGATAGTCGCATTAGTTTTTGACTGTGTGATAGTTATTCTTTGCGTGTTTGCCGAGTTGCTTATTCTTGTGATATTGTTAACTGCTTACTTGATCTTTAGTTTATTTGCTTTGAGACTGATTTTGCTTTTATAAATTGTTGTTTGCTTAAATTGTGACCGCATTTTTGCTGCTTAATTTGAACTACTGCTTGTTGATTTTTCTGCATTATTTTTCATGATTAAATGCTTATCAAATCCAACTGATTTGATAAGTAAAGAAGCTTGGTCTTATCAGCTTATCAAAATAAGCTTTCACAAAGTCTCTCCTGAGACTGTTTTCTGGTAATCTGTTAAAAAGAATTTAATCCAAAAAAATATTTCCCTCACGGGAATTGAACCCGTGACCTCACGGTTCAACATCACACGTGATAACCATCTGAGCTAAGAGCTCTTTTGGTTTTGTTTCCATTTACTTAGTTAATATAGTTTAAAGTAGGCTGCCAGTTTGTTTTATTTTATTTAAATACATAGTCTTAACTTTAATTAAATCTATTTCTTTTAATTTCTTTTATAAAGTTTATAAAAAAAAAATATATAAAAAATATATAAAAAAAAAATAGTTTAATTAGATTATTAATATAGATTTAATTTTTAATTAGTATTTTAATTTTAAGTAATTAATTGTTAGTTTAAAACTTAATTAGCGGGTTTAACGATTCATGCACTTAGGATTATTTTTAAATAGCTTAAAATTCGTAGATTTAATTTATAGTTTTAAAAACCAAAAACCAATTCGAATCAATTGTCCAAATCAAAACGAAACGTCTCAAATTCACTCGATCTTCGTGTACAACGAACTTGGTTCAACAACGAGTGTTTAATCATATCCGTCTTTGGTAAAGTTTAGACTATTACTTTTTCCTAAAGGTAATTTTTCTAGCTTACCCTATAACGTATGTATTAATCACGACACATCAGTATTCAAGATGAGACGGTAAATCCTTAAGCTCTAAATCCGGAAGGATTGTCGGTGGAAGGCTTAGTCAAATTCGGATCATCGTTTATGATTTCCATAGGAGAAGGTGGAGAAATATGGTCCTCATTGAGAAGTTTCTCAATGGTACGAATATCTTCATCCCAATCGGTGGGAGAATCGTCATATTTTAAGTCCACATCCCCTAAAGTTGCTTTAAATTCTTTCAAAAGGAAGTCACTTTCTCCAAATGGAGTCAGTGAGGGAGCAATAGAGGCAACGGTCTCAACAATGGGTAGAGAAGAAGAACCACTTTTACAAGCGTCTTTGAAATTTCTTCACAAGCCTCATCAAGTACGTCAATGAAATTAACGCTCTCGTGTTCATAAGGTTGCTTAGAAAGTTTACCCATGTTGAAGACGATTTTGTCGTCACCAACTCTCATGATTAATTCGATCGCGGCTACATCAATGAGAGTGCGGCCGGTCCTCAAGAATGGACGTCCAATGATTAATGGAACACGAGGGTCCATCTCGTACTCAACGACAACAAAATCCGCCGGAAAGGTGAATTTGTCGACACCGACGAAGACATCTTCGGCTATCCCCACCGGATAAGCAACCGTGCTGTTAGCTAATTCCAATGTCATTCGTGTGGGACTAGCACGGATAGAGATAATTGTTTCCAAACACTTAATGGAATTAAGTTAATACTAGCACCTAGATCGGCTAGGGCCATACAATTCTCTACCCCGGGGAAGTTACAAGGAATGAGAAAGCGACCCGGATCACCAAGTTTGGTTGGTAATTTCCTTAAGAGAACCGCAGAGCAATTCTCATTAAGTTGGGTCTGAGCAATATCAAGAAGCTTTTCCTAATCACTAAGAAGATCTTTAAACATTTTAGCATATTTCGGCATGTGAGCGAGAGCCTCGGAAAAAGAGATGTTGAAACTCAATTGTTTAAACATTTTAAGAAAGTTCGAAACTTGAATATCATCCTTGTTCTTCAACTTCTCTTTCCTCAACCTTGAAGGATAAGGTATATCGGGTTGAGATGAAAGCTTTGGAATGGAATTCTCACTCACATCCTTGGGTGGTGGAGGGGTAGAAGTAGAAGGTGGAGTAATTAGTGAAGGGGGCTCATTTTCCTTTGTCACAATCACCGGTGTAGGTGTAGGAATCTCGGGTTCCTTTAAACCTTTTCCACTTCTAGTGGTGATTGCTTTCATCTCCCCTCTTGGATTAGCAACGGTGTTACTCGGAAGAGAACCCGAAGCAGAGGGTTGACTACTTGGGAAGAAACTAGCCATCATATCCCTGAAGTCATTCGTTTGACTACTTAAAGAGTTTCGCATGTCATTCCTAAGCTCGGCTAGAAGATCATTCCCTTGTTTCGCCATGTCACCTTTCAAGTTGATGATTTGAAACTGAAGATTCTTCACCAGCGTGTCATTAGTCCTCATGTATGTTTCAACCTCTTGATGGTATGTCGTGGGATGGTTGGGATGGGGAACTTGGTAAGCGGGTGATTGATAAGTGGTTTGTTGGTAAACTTGATTGTTTCCTTGAGGTGGATATGGGTTTCTTTGGGTTTGATATTGATTAGGAGCTCGAGTTTGGTTTTGATTGTTGCGATTGAAGTTGGTTTGGTTTTGAGGAGGAAAACCGGGTGGTGAAAGGAAGTTGTTTGAACTATAACTTAGCAAATTGCGGTCACCTTGAGGACGGGCTTGATAGCCTCCCGTGGAAAAGTTACCGTTAGCCGCATACACATTTTCCGGATTGTCATGAGTAGAAGGACAATCGGTGTATGAATGAGAACCCCCACAAATCTCACAAGAAGGTGTGACAGCTTTAGCTTGTTGAAATTGGTTCGTAGCCATGGTTAAGAAGTTTTTGTTCATCTCAGCTATTTGGCGGGTAAGTTCGGTTATCTCAGGGTTTGATGAAGTAGAAGAAACATTGGCCCTCGGGGTATTTCTTGAAGATGCGAATGAATCCCAATTTTTGTGGTGAGTGGTCATGTTCTCTATAAGCTCTCTACACTCCTCAGGTCTTCTCTTCATGAATGTACCACCGACGGCAGCATTAATGGTATCACGATCACGAAAAGTTAAACCATTGTAGAAAGTATCAATCAAAGTGACGGGGAGCATATTATGGTTCAAACAACGGTCGATCAAGACATTATAACGTTCCCAAGCATCAAAAAGCGACTCATCAGGTTCTTGAGTGAAACCACTGATTTGATTGCGAAGACTAGTGACCATGGATGGTGGAAAGTAGCGCGACAAAATTTTTTGAGTCATTTCGTCCCATGTATGAATTGAGTTTTTGGGAAGACGATCAAACCATTTTTCGGCATGGTGGGATAAAGTGTGTGGAAAGAGGTGAAGGCGAAGAAAATCCATAGAAACACCGGGAAATTTCATGCTTTGAGTGACGGTTATGAATTTATCGAGGTGTTTGTTGGCATCATCATCCGGTAATCCGCGAAATGGACAAGCGTTTTGAACTTGTTGGATCATCTGATGCTTCAACAAAAATTCAGGAGCCGTGATTTGCATCGGCGCAATCGGTCCTCCTCGTCCGTTCATGGTTGGTTGACAAAGCTCCTCCATCGTACGAAGGTCGGGTGGAGGGACATGGTTGTTGTTGTTGTTGTTGTTATTATTCAAATTGGGGTGAGGTGGGTTGTTATTATTATTATTATGTACATCGGCCATATCTAAGTCTCTAAGAGTCTCGGGCTCAGAATAAGACGTAGATCGAGTACGCATACACTAAAATGAAATACAATATTTTTGGTTTTTTTATCTTTTTTATTTTTTTGGATTTTTGAAAATTTTATATTTTTTGGATTTTTTGGAAATTTTTATGCTTGAAAATAACGTTCCCAAAAGAACGGATCCCAAAATCCAAATTTTCTCACTAAAAACCGTTAATCTTTACGAAAAGAGCCGGCAACGGCGCCATTTGATTTAATGATTTTGTGTGTACTCTTTGAAGTGTTGTTCATACTCGATTCAATTCGAATTGATCACGGTTTAGGGTGGAATTATTGGTGTTGGTCACTAAAAGGAGGAGCTTGATTATCTAAGTCTACAAATAACATAAACGTAAAAGCTATTTAAAAATAAAGAAGAATGTCTAACCTTGATTGCTTTTCCAGAATGAATGATGCACAGTAGAACTTGGTGAGAATAACTAAAGCTAATTATCTATTTTAAAATAAAAGTAAAATTGTAAATGTCGTTTAGTAAAAATGAAAGCTTTAAAAGTTAAGCTAAAAAGGAAGATTTTAAAAATAAATGACGAAAAATTAGAACTTTAAAAGTAAATTTGAAATTTAAAACTTTATAAAAAAGTAAACTTTATGAAAATTAAGCTAAGATAAAACAAGTAAAATAATACTTAAGAAAATTGGCGGGAAAAATTAAAATTTGAAAATAATTCAGAAAACAAGAACTGAACATAAGTCGGAATGCCAAAATTTGACCTAAGTCGGAATACCAATACAACACTTAATTCGGAAACCGTAATGTTGCAAGTAGTTCGGAATATGCAACTTAGAAGTAATTCGGAATCCACGTTCTGAATCTAATTCGGAATGCTTGTCCCCAACCTAATTCGGAATCCACACACAATACACTTAATTCGGAATCCGGCTTCTCAACATAATTCGGAATAAACGTTTGCACTTAATTCGGAATGGCACAATCTAAACCTAATTCGGAATAGTGGATGCAAGACCTAGTTTGGAATCCGTGTCTTGTATATAATCCGGAATAATCAATTCAACACTTAATCCGGGATATGGAGTTTGCATCTAATTCGGGAAATGAAGTCCCACACGCAAGTCGGAATATGAGTCTATTGTTTTGGAGGGAAAATAATCAGCTAAGTCGGAATAAAGAGTTTACTACTTAAGTCGGAATAAGGCATTCAGTACACAAGTCGGGATAAAAAAGTTTTGCATGTAGTTCGGGATATTAGGGTTTTCAACACAGTTCGAGAAACGAGGGTTTTGATTACCCGGATTAACTCAAAATAAGCAAATTCACAATAACCACTTACCAAAACTTTTACCAAATCAAATTTTAGAAAAAACTAATAAGACACAATTTAAAAACTTTTAAGAACACTAAATAATCAAATTATTTAAAATCAACTTTAATAAAAAAAAATATTAATCTACCAAAATCAACGTATTTAAAAACTAATAAAGATAAAAATTAAGCAATAAGCACAATAGTCTAAAAACTTTAAACAGACCAACTCAATAAGCACAATCCAATAAGCCAACCAATCACACAATCAAAAAGATGAAATCAACTACACGATTAATTAAGCAAAACAATAGATTATGATTAAGAAAGGTAGAATGAGAATTTATTAAAAAGCTTGATTATATTAAAGATTAAAATTCAAGATTACAAGATTAAGATGAAGGTTTAATAAGCTTAAAAGAAAAGCTAGAGAGAAGAAAAATAAAAACACACTAATTACCTACTAAAAAAAATAAAGACTAACTAACTAATGACATGTTTTGGAACTATATATAGGGGAAGGGGAAGGTGTTTGTTTCTTCCTCTTTTCTTCTTGTCTTTTAAATAACTCGTCTTTCTCGACTTTCTCTCGGGATTAGTCGAATGATAACTTGAACTTGTCTTCTATTTTTCTTCTTTTAGTAGACTTGGTTCGTCGACTTACTTAAACTTTCGTCCTTAGACTTTTTCTTCGATAAATCTTCAGAATTGGCCTTTGACTTATGTTCTTCTTGCACTTTTGACCTTTTGACTTCGTCTTTTGACTTTTCTTCGATAAAAGCCCGTGAAAGCCCGTGTTTTCTTTCTTTTTCGTATTTTTGTCCTAAAACACAATAAAAACATAAACCACGCATAATTCTGACTTTTACGATATAAAATACACGTTTTGGTCTCGTCTTTATTATAATTAAGTGGTAAAAGGATAAGTGTTTTCACACTTATTAATAGACATCATGGACCCAGTGATGCAATGCACAATCCGTCCCAACTAACTCAGATATCTCTCAAAAGGTATTTGTTTTATTCACACGGAGACAACGTATTATCTATTGATTTATTCACTCCGAATATATTGATATTGAAAAGACGGAACTCCTCTCCTGCCTCCGATCACTAAAATCCAAAATGCACGATCGAGTCTAGAGCCAGTTGAGATCATCAAATATCTCATTAGGACACACTTTCATAATTCCTTGCTTCTTCACACACTATGAAAAGTAAGAAAGATCTTAAGAGTTCTACGCAAAATCTTCATGATGTTGCCTGAACATCTGAGTAATACGGAAGTATTTACGATGAAGATGGAAATCCTTCTTGAGCGAATATCAAAAAGCTCATGGTAGGTGACTTGTGCGATTCTTTATGAATAAAGCTTGTGATAACTGGAAAGCAACAATGGTTTAGTTATTAACTGAATTTAAACACGTTCCAGGCCTCTACGCAATCTCTTAGTGATCTTTCCAGAACACTCACAGTGACACTCTATAGTGTTCACAGTGATGAGTAGAAATCCTTCTAGTGTTAACATCAAACAACACTTGGTAGGTAAATTGCAAGATTCTATATGAATCAAGCTCGTGACAACTGGAAAGCAACGATGGTGCGGTTCTTAATTGAATTTCACTGGTTCCAGGTATATGTATTGACGGCTTCAATCGTGTGGATAATATTATCCAAATGATTCACTCTTTATGTTCGCAGTCAGCTTTGGACGGTCGAGTAAAGAGAACGGGTTTACCCACGAAATCTTGTCAAGGAGGTTCTTAATTGAAACTACCTGCCACAAGTATGATATTTAATATCGTCCAACGGTCTTCACCGACCGGAGGTAAAATGCTACCTAATTAGAATGAAATGTTCAAGGCCATTTCATCCGTGTATATGTTTTGTTGCTAATTGTCTTATGCAGCGTAACAAGAAGGTGTCATTGCGGTGTACTATCTGAAAAGAAGTCGTCCTCGCATGCTTATACTTTATGAAATTAAGACTTCAACAAATTCAAGAAAGCCTAAAAGTCAAGTCTTCCGCTGTATCAAACTCTGAAGCTTTCAAGAATTATAAAGGTAGAAGTATGTGGAACATGAAGTCACAAGGAGGCGAATATCACAAGTGGTGAATGCACAAGGTCAAGGCAAGGAAACATGCTCAATACTAAGTCAAAGATCTCATCAGCATATTCAGAAGAACAAGATCAAAAACTCAAGCATAGTATGCTAGGTTTAAGATTTTCTAAAATGGTGTGACCTCCCTTAGGGGGATATTGTTAGAAATACATTTTTCCATAGAAAGTCTCGGTCACATCATTGTTAGCATAGATCACGAGCTATAGACTATTTAGGACATTGTAACTTAGAGTGACCTCCCTTAAGTGGAGATTGTTGGAAATACGTTTTTACGTATTTAGAAAGGGTCGGTCACTCCAACGATATATACGTAGTATGGGCTCGTGATCTATTATGTAAACATATAACCCATCAAGCCCACATGTAAGGTGGGATATATATACCCTTCTTAGCATGTTAGGAAGGGTAGTTGTTGGTTCTCATTTCACTCAATTAATCTTTCTTTCTCTAATCCTCTCCTTTCTCTCTCTAACTTTCTCTCTCTAGTTCTTCATCTCCCTCCCTCTCTTTAGATCATTATAACACATTAACAATCCTAAGAATACGTGGACCTACATGAACAATATGAAAGGTTTAGGAATAAAGAAGGTGAAATCTCGATTGATTGGGAACGTGTTACTAGGCCAAAAATACCAAGTGAACGAGAAGATGTGGAAGAAAAGCTATGCGCGATTATTTTGGCGATGAAAACAATCCACCTAAATATACGAAAGAATATATTAGGCGAATGTGTTGTATGATTTCTCGCATTTTAAAAAAAAATGTTGTTGCTATTACTAATTAGACAATTCAACCTTTTTCCGAGTACTTTGATTTTTTTTTTATCAACGTCCCGATGCCATCGGTCGTTTAGGTTTTAGTGCTACTATGAAATGCACATCTACTATACGCCAATTGGCGTACGACACGGCACCAGATGCATTTGATGAGTATTTGCAAGTTGTCGAGCGTTGCTCACGTGAATGTTTGTGAAACTTTGCTAAATGCATTTATGTATTGTACGTTGAAGAATTTATTAAAAAAAGTTAATGGCGTAGATATCCAACATTGCATGAACACAAACACGGGCTCCGGACAATGCTTGGGAGCATCAGTTGTATGCATTGAGAATGGACTAGTTTTCCTAAATCCTTACATGATCAATACAAATGACCTGATAAAAAATACCCGAGGTACTATTGTTAAGGCTGATGTGAATCAACAGTTGTGAATTTGGCATGCATATTTTGGGGTACCAAGGCAAATAACGACCTTAATGTTCCATATGATCCACCCTTAATGTTTCATATGGTCCACCCTTATGTGATGATCTTCAAGCGGATAACGAACCACAAGATCCATTTGTTGTAAACGGAAACACATACGAACAAATGTTATCATTTAGCGGATGGAAAATATCCATAGTAGTATGCGTTTGTGAAATCGTTTACAATAGCAAGGGATGAAAAAACAATGAAGTTTAAAAGATTCAAGAAAGTGCAAAAAACGATGTTGAGCAAGCTTTCGGGGTTCTACAACGTCGATGGGTAATTATATAACAAACCGCACGACATTATCTAATCAACATGATTAAAATAATCATGTATACTTGCATCAACCTACACAATATGACATTTAAAGATAAAAAAATCGATATTCGTGAATGTAAAGATATGTTTGAAGTGACAGTACCGGTTATTCAACAAACTTGGGTCGAGCGATGCGAGATACAACGAAGTAAAAATAAAATTTTTTGAGATAGGTTCGTTCACAACGAGCTTCAACACGATTTTGTGGAGTCGTAATCATTACTTTGTATTTTTTGTTACTTTTCATTAGTGCATTTTGAATATTATCTTCTTTATTAATAAAACTTTAATGTTTGTTCTAAACAAGAATGGAAAACCCGCGCTTCGCTGCGGGGGAAATGTCTTGGTTTCCGTGTTTTTTATACATAGTTTTGATTTTGTTTTACAGGTAGGAGAACTTGCTTGAAGGATATGTCAGATGTTTTTTTGTAAGTGGTTTTAGCACATTACCCACAAAGGTAGTTTCACACTTTTTTTGGAAACATTTGCCCAAGAAGATCAAAAACAAAATGTTGATACAAATAAACCATATGTCATATAGAAGGTACAAAATATATTGTCTGACTACTATAGTATTGTATGATTATACTACCACAACAAATGGAAAAGGAATAGAATAGGTTGTGCAGGTTGACTGCCAATGACAATAAGTAATACAATGAGCATATCAACATAAGGCATGTTGATAAAAATAAACGTGAGAGTTTGTATACCCGTGGATAAGCAAACCTTCTCTTAATCTTGACATAGTGTGGTCATAGCCTTCTAGCAAGCCTACTCAAAAGTTTGTCTCGTTTTATTCTTCCCAAAATCTGCCACCGTCCTACAAATTTACAACTAAAGATAACATCAGAAGCAAAAAAAACATATCGAATTTAAGATGCAAATAAAATGGTGAATTGGTGCTTGAATTTGTTAGTTAACCTTTGGATTCTTAATTTCCAAGTCTGTATGCGTTTTGGCTGTTTTTTCTCACAACATAATCTGTCATTCTCGTGTGTTAACATAACCGTACCCCCTGCAGAACCCACAAATCCCGTACGCCCACAGCCTTATCACCCGCGTACCTAGTCGCACTCTAACTCGTCACCACCGCTTTGTCTTTCACTACACATGCTACCTTCGAACAACGTCATTGCTTATATCAGTTAGACCTCTGCAATCAAAGGTTTTCTATAGTATGAGAATTATAATTGTACCTCAAGACTTCAAGTACCATACATGCTCAAGATGGATAAGCAAAACAGAGCTTGTGAAATTCAATATCAATATCCACTTTTAAGAAGCCAATCCCAATTTTTGACTTACTTGAGCTGCCAACGTCTTCCTTAAGCACACTATTAGCTTGTGTACATACAGGTTTCAGTAGTTATGCATATGTTAAACAAACTAATTTCCAATCGTAAAGGGCTACTTCCTATTTTCTGCCATCTGGTGTATGATGATCTGAAAATCCACATACACTACAAAGGTCAGACGAACCAAGTGAAGTACATTGATAGAAGTAATACAACTGTTTAAGCGCGTGTTTGGAATTGCTTATTAAAGTAGACATCCACTCACCCCTAGGCAAGTAAAGAATTACGCTAAAGCATTTGCTTTTCGAGATGATTAGCACTTTGCTCATAAGCTGGAAAAAGTAAGCTTAATCATTCTCAGGTTATTTGTCCGATAAAACTCGTGACACTTTCTAAATAAGCTTACTCACACTATTAAGATTAGTGGGCATTAAGAAAAACAATATAAGACGTCAAGTTAGGTGCAACATAATTTGTCACCACAACTTTAAAGACGGTAATGAGATAGTTCATGGGCATTCTTAAAACATATGTTAGAACTAAAAACAAATGAAAGATTTTTTACTTAGCTGAAAATTCAACCGAATATTATTTAACTCCAGCATCTGCTGAGATCGTGCTGACCTAAGATCCACGCCTGCAAGACACGGAAGGACCGTCATAAGTAATAAATAAACCCAAAAATACAACAAACACTGATACTAATACAGTTTGCAGCGCCTAAACCAATCTGCTGCTGTCTACAAAATTCACCTGAATCACTTGATTTAAGCCCCTCTATGTTTTGTCTAACCCCATATACTTTAAGCAGATTTTATTCCAGAAAACAAAAAAGCCAAAACGAAAACCGTTGCACACACACAAATGAAGTAATATGATAGTATAATACTACTATAAACCAACAAATCAAAATCGAAAGTTACTCACCCAAAAAATACCATGGCATCAATGCAAGGCTACCAAGTGCCGATATAACTGAATTTAAGCAGGTAGGTAAACCATAACAACATTTCTTTTTTTCGTGCTTGCTTTTGTTAACTCCATTTCTTAAATCGCCCAGATGAACTATTTGGTTTTTGTTTCTAAATGCACATGAGTTGGATCAGAAAGGTAGATCATCGGAGAAACATTGCATGTCTACAACTTTAGCAAGTTACCACGACAAGACGCAGAACGCTTCACCTCCGGTCCTCTCTACCGAGAAAGTCATCATTGCTTTTAAAAAGCAAATAACACGTTTCTGTGGCATCACATTTTTCCGGCAACCATCGTATCCTTTTCTATTCCAAATAGATCTGGAAAAAAACACACAAACATCATGATTTGCAAAACGCACACCGTATCTATCTTCGGTGCCACTGGTCTCTAACAAAACAGTCTCAGAAACCTATCACCACAAACAGAACAGTCTCTCAAACCACTTGCCACAAACATATTAAAGTATGCCGAATCCAAAGCGCGGGTAGGATAGTTGAGACGAATCTGGTCCTGCTATTTATATCTTATAGTTTGGCTCAGAATGGTAGAGCATCAGAGAAACATTGCGTGTCTGCCATGGCTGCAACTTTAGCAAGTTGCCACACCAAGACACAGAACGCTTCATCTCCGGTCCTCCCTACCGACTAATTCATCATTGCGTTTCAAAAGCAATGTTAATTCGAAGCTTCAAAATAGATACGGTGGTACCTATGTTATAATTTTGTAGCCACACACACACGTCAGCCACATAAGGGGCATGTGGGATTTTTCCCACTAAAATGAGAAATGTTAATAAAAAAACATTTACTCTAGCAATCCTCTCACAAAGCAAATGATAATATCAATGGTAAAAATTTTTAGCCACACACACGTAAGCCACATAGACACGTAAGGGGACACGTGCCAATTTTTTTTTTCTCGCCAAAACCCACAGAAAGTAATTAGAAAATCCCAAACACTTCATAAAACTGTATATAGTAATAATATAATGCCACCCTTTCTGTTATCCCAAAAGCGAAAGACAGAAACGTCTCACAAACCAATTACCACAAATAGATAGGCGTGACCATTCCCGGTAACCCAAAAGAACAAAAATGTTCGAAGAACTCAACATAACCAAAAAATTATGAGATGAAGGATACTTCCAAGAAAACTGACCGTGTTTCACATTTGTTTTTTATCGGCTGAGAAGGGTAGGGCGTCGGAGAAACATTGCGTGCCAGCAATGGCTGCAACTTTAGCAAGTTGCCACACCAAGATGCAAACGCTTCACATCCGATCTCCTCTACCGCTAAATGCATCATCGCCGTATAAACGTCACCTGGAAAAAAAATGGGTAGCCCCTTATTTCTTTTTTACCAAATGTTGAAAATACAGTAGCAAAATCCCAACAACACCCAAACTACTGTTAGCCCATTAAGAAACCGGTTAAACCTAGCATAAAGAACCAATAAGCTAAAGTTTAATTGCAAGGTTATTCATATGCCATAGTAAAACTGTTGCAATTGATAAAGGTGTATAAAAAACACCAATGTTTAATATCAAATTCCAAATCATATTTCACATTCATCGACATCTGAATGCATGTCGATATCTAGAAAATCCCAACAAAACTTCAATAATCAAATAATAATCTATAAATCTACAAATCCCACTTTCAATATCAAAGAGAAATGGAATCTGCTAAATAAATCATGAAACCCAAATATAAAAGCTATGACAAATCGAACCTTGTAAAATATTCATGAAACCGAAATATAAAACTGCTGTTTACCCCAGTAGCAGCCGAATAATCATATCTGCTTCATAATCATCATAGGAATGAACCAAACTGTGATATTTTTTGTATACAATCGAACGCACTAAAACCCACCACACACACAACAACGCCAGCCAATCACCAACGCCGCACACCATAAACGATTGCAACGAAGAGATCAGTTGCACCGAAGAACACCATGTGGGTGTTTACCCAATAACATATACGTTGGGTGTTTTCGGATCATGGTGGGCGTGCGTTCTCTTTTTATAGATCTATTTGGGCCAGAAAAGATCATATGGCTGTGTGTTTTTTACAGATCTATTTGGGATACAAAAGTAAACGATAATATCAATGTTAAAATTTTTAGCCACACACGTAAGCCACATAGACACGTAAGAGGACACGTGTCAATTTTTTTCCCGCCAAAACCCACAGAAATAATAAAAAAATTCCAAAGACTTCGTAAAACAGTATATAGTAGTAATAATGTAATTAATAAAAAAAAATCATATAACATCAGGAATTTGGTGTTAATAAGAAAAACACATTTTTTAATGTTATGAAACAAAAATTGACGTAACAAATGATTTTTCTACGACTCGACATAACAACTCAACACCATACCTTACGCACTTAAGTACCTATTGGGGAGGCAATTCGGATGTGCAAAAAATATAGTGCGTTTGGTTTGAAGTCGGGTTTTACTTTATGTGTGAGTTTATAAAGTGGAGGGTTTTGGATTAGATAAAATTTTGATTTGATGTAGGTTTTGAAAAAAAAAACTTATATTATAATTTTTTATTACAGATTGATTAAAAAACTATTCTATTATTATTAATATTAAGTCAAAGTATTAAATGGATACAATTGCTTCCACGTCACAAAATTCTGAAATACCCATAGTAGTTTACTAAACCTTTGCTTAAGTGTCTCCTTTTCAAAAGTGGGTTATTTTCAGATTTAATGTGGGCCCAATGTAGCAACCTTTTCATCCAAACAATGTGTTTTAGCCTTAACCCAAATTGTAGAAATAAGTCCAGTGTACCAAACGCACCCTTAATGGACTGCTTGGAGAAAGGTTTGTTAGTTTTCTTTATGTGGTGGACTGGCAGTCTTGGTATAGATAGTCTCCAATCTCCATCATACGTACTTGTCTTATGCTTAACGTTATCTATGAATAATTTTCTTCGCATATGGTGCCAAAAATGCATTAGTTAGCTGTTTAGTCAAAGTTATATTATTAGAATATTCACGTTCGACTGTACGTCTTCCTTTGTTGGCATTATATATAATACGTTTACAACTTTAGACTATTTTTATTCACAACCTCCCACAACCCAATCTTTTAATAAAATATTATTTTCTTACTCATCTATCTATATAACCAATACACACAACCAATCTTAACTTTTTTTACCATTTATCAACAACCCAACCCAACCTAACATATAATATTATTATTTTTTGTTTTACTTAATTATTTAACATTTAACATAACTTAATAAAAATTCAATCACACGGATACAAATGGCAATACACATCTCAGCATATGTGACATCAAACACCTGATAAAAAGAAGTGCAAAAGACCTTAAAGTTTTTAGATTTTCATCGGGTTTTAGAAATCAACGCATCAACATGATTTTAGGATGGGACAGCAGCATAACAATAAGGATAGGGAACATTCTATTATTGAAATCCAAGTTATATAGCAAAAACCTACATCACACAAAAAATTGTTTCATCTTCCACACAGCCATATCGCTTGAATGAAGGATTCATTTTTTTACTGTTACTAAAAAGACACAATAAAAGAAATACATGAAAGAGTGTAGATGGAAGACATCATACAGAAAATGAAGATGAAAGATAAATTAAATATTGATAAACTTGATTGACCAATCACATGACAAAGTTGGATCACATGTTTGAAGATCCCTACACGAACTCGTCGTGTATATCTATCTCTTTCACTTTTGTACTTATATGAAAATATTGATTTTATATGTTGTTATACCCCCAACCGGTTGGGACATAGTCATCAATAAACATAGTCTTACATGCTCCAAGTTTGGCACCCATACTGTTTATCTCCCATCTTTCCCAAAACGATGAACTCTGTCATTTCTAAAAGGTATACTCATTTCTAAGAGATATTTTCTCTCTTTATGAATTCAATAGTGTCTTCAGTCTTTTATTTATTTATAGAAATTGGACGATTATTTTGGAACTAACATGATACCATTGTTGTTTTTAATACAGACTGGATGGGAAGGTTGCCATAATCACTGGCGGTGCTAGCGGCTTTGGTGAAAGCACAGTGAGGTTATTCGCTAAGCACGGTGCCAATGTTGTGATAGCTGATGTCCAAGACGATCGAGGTAATTCAATTTGTGCTGATTTCGTGTCTGCTCCCAGCGAAGTTATTTACGTTCGTTGTGATGTTACTAAAGAAGCTGACGTAAAGAATGCTCTCGACACTGCGGTTTCCAAGTTTGGAAAGGTTGACATCGTGTTTAGCAACGCTGGCATCCCAGGGAACCCAGATTTCTCCATCCTAGAATTCGATAGCGAAAATGTGAAGCGCATTTTGGACGTCAATGTGCTTGGATCATTCTTGGTAGCCAAACATGCTGCCAGGGCTATGATTCCCGCGAAAACTGGGTCGATAATATTCACTTCAAGTATGGCATCGGTGATTTCGGGCGAGGCACCGTACTCATACTCGGTATCAAAGCATGCAGTTGTGGGGTTGATGAAAAACTTATGTGTGGAATTAGGACAACACGGGATTAGGGTGAACTGTATTTCACCCCGCACAATCGCAACCCCGATGCTGACTAATGCAACGGGGTTGGATAAGGCAGTTATAGATGAGATAATATGTTCTTCATCCATCTTGAAAGGGGTAGTGCCGTCAGTCGAAGACGTGGCTGAGGCAGCTTTGTATTTGGGGAGTGGTGAGTCGAAGTTTGTGAGCGGGATAAATTTGGTTGTGGATGGAGGTTATAGCACCACGAATCAAGACTACCTTAAGCTATTTGGTCAAAAGCTTGAAGCCCTTCGAAGCTAAAAGTCAAATATATGCATATTAGTTGAGGACGTGTTTCTTTTTCTTTCACCATCAAAGATGTAAAAGTTTATATTTTTTTTCCTTTTCTTTTGAACCACAATTTTTAGCCAGAGGACCTACAAGTTTGTTGGGCATCTCATATATCATTAGTTCAATTGCCGTGCTTTAATTTGTTTCTAGTTTCATAGCATCAGTTGGGGACTGGGGTCTAAAAGTGTGTCTTTACATTATGCTCAATTACTCGAATTGTTGTGTTTTTTAAACATGTTAAGCGAGTCCGCTTGTTATTAAGGAAGCAAAAATGACTTCAAACGCATAACATTGATATATTTGGAGTTTGCACGATTTTTTTATTTTTTAAACCTATAAAGTATAAACATTTTTATTAATTACCAATATATATATACCAAATAAAAAAAGTATCATAACCATAACCATACTGAAGCTATAAAATCAGTAAGCAAAGGCTAGCAAACAAACACAAATATCCGCAACAGGCAACAACAAGATCAGGACATATACAAGAACCAAAGATCAAAGGGGTGTTTGGGAGAGGAAAAAATGCTGCAAATTCTACATTTTCACAGTTTTGATACTCAAAACTGAGTACAAAATATATATATATATAACACAAACCGACATACTAATTCCTTATTGCTGAAGTTACTTAACCAAGAAGAAAAAAGACCAAACTACCCTTAGTATTAAAATTACCAAACTACCCTTATGACTAAAGCCCAAATATCTAACAATCTCCACCTTAACTTTAGCTCCTATGTATTACCATACTTCAACTCCGGTCGAACTTCAAACCAAAGGAATCATTCATCTTCAAATTCAAATTTACAATTCCCAAACGCTAGAGATACTAGCCAAATTCAAACAAACGATCGAATCCTAAAACGATCCAAACTAATCCAAATGATCGAATCTGAAAACGACCCAAAGCTAATCCAAATGATCGAATCTGAAAATGATCCATAGCAAATTCAAATGACCGAATCTGAAAACGATCCAAAGCAAATGATCCTAAAAGGAAGTCGAACAAAAATACCGTCACAAATGAAGCCGATCTCGAGAATCGATCTTTTGACAATACTATGGCCATGGATAACCGACCAATGATTGAGATCTTGCAATCCCACGTTAAGGGTAATGATGACGCGATTGTGGTGCCGAATAGTGGAGCGAATAATTTTGAACTTTAAACGGGTTTTATTCAAATGGTTTCCGCGACACCATTTTTGGGTCGTACTCATGATGAACAACACGCTCATATTAGGAGGTTTCTTCACTTGGCAAACACCGTTAAATACAATGGGGTGCCACAAGAGGCAATTCGATTGCTACTATTTCCTTTCTCCCTCGAGGGGCAAGCCCGGATTTGGCTTGACAAGAAACCACCCCAATGTATCACCACATGGGCGGATTTGGAAACTAAGTTTATTAATTATTTCTTCCCACCCTCACGTACTATCGCTTAGCGGAATGACATCATTAACTTTGAACAAAAGTACGGTAAGACATTTAGTGAATTTTGGGATCTATTTAAGGAACTTTTGAGAAAATGTCCACAACACGGTTTTACCAAAGTTCACCAAATCAATACCTTTTACAATGGCTTAACTTTGAATGACCAAGATTCACTAAACTCGGCCGCGGGGGGTAACATTCTTGTTAAAACAATGCAAGTAGCATGGGACATAATTGAGAACAAGGCAAAAGTTTCAAGTCGAACTATGGCTCAAATGGCTAGTGCTAGTGGAGGAGATTCTATTAATCACGAGGTTACAAATCAAATTAAAGAACTTGCTTCAATTGTAAAAAGTTTTGGTTTAAAAGTTAAAAACCCTCCTACTAGACACGTGCATGCCCTTAGTAAGACTTGTGAGACTTGTGGTGGACCAGATTCATACTTTAATTGTGATAAGGTTTATAATCAACCCCAAGAAGTCTGTGCTTACAATAACAATGATAATGAAAGGGTTCATATTAAGCCTAATGTTGATGTGAACCACTTGTCATACAAGTCTACTAACTATTTGGCTCCCTCTGGGTTTGCAGCACATCAAAGACCACCCCCCGCCCACCCAAATCACCCCATATCAAATTAGGAACCAAGGTCCACAAAGGGGTAATTTTCAAGGGAATACAAATGTAAGGGGTTACAATCCAAATCAAGGGATTTTTCAAGGCCAAATCCAAGGGTTTAATAATCAAAATCAAGGGTTCAATAACCAAGGTTTTCAAAATCAAGGCTTTCAAAATTACAATCAATTTCAAAACCAAAGTTTTCTAAATCAAGGGTTCAACAATCAAGGGTTCAATATGCCTAATCCTCAAATGAACTTGGTTCTTTAAAAACTTAATGAGCAAGACCGTAAGCTTAAAGAAATACAAGAGTCCAGGGATAGGAAATTTATGCAAATGTTACAAACCATTCGTCCCCAAGGTGCTCTCCCTTCTAACACTGAAACCAACCCAAGGGCTAATGTGAATGTCATCACTACTAGAAGCGGTAAAACAACCGAGGGACCTTTATTTTCTCCACCCATTAATGATAAACAAGGACCCGAGATTCCACCAACTTCTATTCACCCTCCTTCTCTCCTACTTGTGACATTCCTACCTTAAACAATCCTTCTACACCTTATGTTCACCCTTCCCCTCAATCTTCTACCAACCTTTCGATTCCTAAACCAATTCCCGAGGTTGTGAGTGAACTGGTGTTTCCTCAATCTTCTCCAAAATCCAATATACCTTACCCTTCAAGGTTGAGGAAGGATAAGTTGAAGAACAAAGATGATATTCAAGTTTTGAACTTCTTGAAAATTTTCAAACAATTGAATTTCAGTATCACCTTTGCCGAGGCTCTCGCTCACATGCCTAAGTATGCCAAAATGTTTAAAGATCTTTTAACCGACAAGGAAAAATTGCTTGATATCGCCAATACCTAATTGAAATAAAATTGTTCCGCGGTTCTTTTAAGAAAATTACCGTTTAAGCTCGGAGACCCCGATCGATTCCTTATCCCTTGCAATTTCCCCGGTGTAGAGAATTGTATGACTTTGGCGGATCTTGGAGCGAGTATCAATCTTATGCCATTGTCCGTGCGGAAACAATTATCTCTACCCGAGCTAGTCCCCACTCGTATGACTTTAGAGTTAGTTAACCATACGGTTGCTTATCCAGTGGGGATAGTCGAGGATGTGTTCGTAGGAGTCGACAAATTCACTTTCCCCGCCGACTTCGTTGTTGTCGACTACGAGATGGATCCCCGCGTTCCCTTAATTGTGGGACGACCCTTCTTGAGGACCGGGCGTACATTGATTGATGTAGTTGCGGGTGAGCTTATCATGAGGTTTGGGGATGACAAGATCGTCTTTAGTATGGGTAAACATTCCAAACTTCCCAATGAGCCCGAATCCGTGAATTTAATCGATGTGCTTGATGAAGCATGCGAGGAACACGAGGCTTGTAAGAGCGGGATTTCTCGTTTATCTGATGTTGAGACCGTAGCTTCCATTGCTCCTTCCTTGACTCCTTTTGGAGCAAGTGACTTTCTTTTACAAGAATTCGAAGCAAGTTTAGGAGACGTGGATTTACAATATGACGGTTCTCCCACTGATTGGGAAGAAGGCATTCGTACCATTAAGAAACTTCTCAATGAGGACCATATTTCTCCACCTACTCCTAAGGAAGTTACAAATGATGATCCGAATTTGACTAAGCCTTCCACCAAAAATCCACCGGATTTAGAGCTTAAGGATTTACCGTCTCATCTCGAATACGCTTTCCTAGAAGGAGTTGATAAGTCACACGTCATCATTGCTAAGGACTTAAAAGTGGATGAAAAAGTTCGACTTATCGAAGTTCTTAAGAAGCATAAGAAAGCTATTGCTTGGAAAATCTCCAACATTCGCGGAATTGATCCTAATTTTTGTACACATAAAATTCTCATGGAAGATGACTTTAAACCCGCGGTCCAAAGTCAAAGAAGGGGGTAAATCCTAAAATTCATGAAGTCATCAAGAAAGAAGTTATCAAACTTTTGGATGCCGACATGATTTACCTTATTTTGGATTCACCGTGGGTTAGTCCGGTCCATTGTGTGCCAAAAAAGGGTGGAATAACCATTTTTCTCATTGAAAACAACGAGTTAATTCCTACTCGACTTGTTACGGGTTGGCGAGTTTGAATAGACTATCGTAAGCTTAATCATTCCACTCGTAAGGATTATTTCCCTCTTTCTTTTCATGGATCAAATGCTCGAGCGTTTAGCGGGAAATGAATACTATTGCTTCTTAGACAGTTTATCCGGATATTTTCAAATTCCAATGCATCCAAAAGACCAAGAGAAAACCACATTCACTTGTCCTTATGGAACATTTCCTTACAAAAGAATGCCTTTCAGCTTATACAATGCTCCAGGGACTTTCCAAAGGTGTATGATGGCAATATTCCATTATTGGGTGTAAAAGTTGATGTGGCAAAACATAAATGAAGTAAACATGAAAGGGCTTATTTCGAAAACAAGGTATTCTTATTTGATAAGAATTCAGCATATCAAAAGATTGAAATAGAAGATTTCTATGTTTTATTTGATTTTATCTCTTGTGTAAAACCCTAGACCTTAGACTATAAAAGGAACCCATGACCTTAGGTTTATTCATTTAGTTCCTACTATCAAAATGTAAACCTAAAGTTATATGTGTGTTCTAGACGTAGGATTCATGTATACACGTCTAGATGTTATTTGTGTTTAATTAATACAAGTAACGTTGGGAGAAATTCATCTTGTGTTCATTGTTCTTAACACCTTGTTAAACGTTTTTCATTCTATTCCGCCTTGATTCAAACAAGTGAATGAGATTCGTTCCTAGTAGCTAAAAGATCTAGGAAACTTTGGTTTCCACAATTAATATCAGAGCCTCGTGGCTCTCGATGCTAGGATCAACTAGGTGTTCGTGTTGGTGAGAATGAAGAAAAATATGTGTAGGGTTTTTCTGGAAGTTTTTTGTACGCAACAGCAGTAAGAAGAGCAAAACGTTTTCGTGAACCATTGGATCGCCATAAATTTTGGTATGTGTATTCTACACATATATGGCTAGATGTTTACCGGAGGGATCGTCAGGATCTATCTCCAAGAGAGAGTTATTCAGTGTCAAAGTTGACTGCAGAAGATGTTTTCCAAGAAGCAAAATCTAGGGTTTTTTACTACAAACCCTGGTAAAACGGTAATGAAGCTGCTGATGGAGATTACACTAGCTTTGGTGAGTTGGTTTTTTTATCAACAATCAACCCTAGTGTGGTCAATGTTCATGGTTGCCGTAATAATTTTCGTTTTAGGGTTTATATAAACCCTAGATCTGGTGCTTGGATTGTTTTCTGCCTACGTGAAGATCTGATCATTGCGTGATTATTAATAGTGCTGCTCCAAGTCTCTATATCACTGGTAATTGTGAATAAAGCTTACAATTGTCACCGGGATGGATCATAATATTACTGTTATGGAAGGAGGTTATGATCACGTAAACTGAGGAAACACGTCTTGATCTTGCACATTTTAGGGATGGTGTTTATTCATTCGAACAACATTCCTAATTGGTTTTGTGCGTGATATATATGATCAGACATGTATATGTGAAGCAGTTTAATATTCCACGAGAATACTGAGATTTGTTTTATTTTTTTAAACGTGGAATAAATGCTACATAAGTTGAAGATAAACCGTATATGTTGGAAATACGTTTTTCCCAATAAAGTCTCGGTCACATCTTAGTTAGCATAGATCACGAGATATAGACTATTTAGAACTTTGTCTCTTGGAGCGACCTCCCTTAGGGGGAGATTGTTGGAAATACGTTTTACGTATTTATGAAGGATCAGTCGCTCCAACGATAATTATGTAATAGGCTCGTGATCCACTTAGTTAATGTATAGTCCATATAGCCCACATGTAGGGTGGGCTATATATATCCCCTCCTAGCATGTTAGGAGGGGTTGTTGATTTTCACTTTATTCATTCCATCTTTACTTTCTCTCTCTACTTTTCTCCCTTCTCTCCTTTCTCTCTCTACTCCATCATCTCCTTCATCTCATCTTCTTTATATTAATCTAATTAATCAACCATCTTTATACATCAAATCCATCATGTAGAATAGACCAAAGATCACGTAGACCTTCAATTGGTATCAAGAGCATGGTTAGTTTGGTTTATTCTTGTTTTTCTTTTATTGATTTTGGTGGGTTTTGATTTAATCAAGCTTTTATCTTAAAAAGTTTGTATTTTTATGCTTTAAATCATGTCAAATCTTTAGATTTACTTATTTTTTAGATAAAAATCACAAATTTTTATACAAAAGTAAAAAATTTCATTATCAAATATTAAAAAGTTTGTGTTTTTATAAAAAGTTTGTGTTTTTCTCTTTTTAATTTTGTATTTTTTGATTAAATCCTTTCTATTTTGATTGCTTTTTTTGTTTGAATTCCTTAAATTGAACTTTTATTTTTATCTTTTTTTTTAATTTTTTAAAATCAATTTCCACTTTAATTTTTTTATTATTAATTTTTCTTTTATCAGTTTTTCATATTCAGTTTTTTATAATTTTTTTTTTCTATAACCTTTTTATTTTTTTTATATATTCAGTTTATCAGTTTGATCGTTCTCTGTTTTTTCTTTTTGGTCAACTGCGGTTTTTCTGTCATTCATCTTCTTACTGTCCTTCAGTCCTTTATCCACACACAAACTCACCTGTTTCTACCGATCCAAAAGTTCCGGATCAACAAAGTTCTGAATCAAGAACGAAGTTCCGAACGAAACTTCCGAACGAAACTTCCGAACGAAGTTCCGAACGAAACTTCCGAACGAAGTTCCGAACGAAGTTCCGAACGAAGTTCCGAACGAAGTTCCGAACGAAGTTCCGAACGAAACTTCCGAACGAAACTTCCGAACGAAACTTCCGAACGAAACTTCCGAACGAAGTTCCGAACGAACGAACTTCCGAATGAAGCATTGACAATTCAAACACAACGGGAAACAAGGAACTCCCTCACATCAGACTCAATTTTTTTTTGACAGACTCGAAATACAATCCAAAAACTGTTTTGTTTTTTCAAAAAATCCATAACCCAAACTCCCCACTCTCGACAAACACTCGGACTCCCACCCCAACTCTCGTCTCTCACCAACTCACCCTCGTCTCACCTCACCTCTCTCGGTCAAACCAACTCTATCACTCACCCTCGCTTAACAGAATCCAAAAACCCCACAAACCCTCTCTTGGTCACCCATCCTCTCTCGATTCATACACTCCCTCGTCACAAGACCCTCACACCCTCTCGACCCCCACTCCCTCACCCTCACTCTTGACACCCAGACGCGATACCCTCACAATATCTCTCGACAAACAGACACCAAACACCCCCCTCAATCTCACACCTCTCGAAACCTGATTAGACCTCACTCAACTAAACCCTCTCGACTCCACAGCAGATTCTCACTCACCTCCCTCTTCTCACAAACACAACACCCTCACACTCTCTTTAACAGAACCCCTCAAACAGACTCCTCTCTCCACCCACCCACCCGACTCCCCCTACCAAACACATCCAGTCCCAGACCCAACACAAACACGAAAACCTTTTGAACTCAAAAACCAAAAACCAAAACCAAAAAGACCAAAAAGACCATAAAACCAAAAAGACTCCAACAAACCAAAATCATTCGATTCTCGGTCTCAGTTTCACTCCAAACCTTCATCGATCTACAACCAAATCTAGACACGAACAGCAAGACTCTACAGATGAGAGAGGGACTCAACAAATAAACATAATTAAAACCTACCCGAGACCTCATATAGAGATCTAGAAGATGAATTCGTCTTAGTTCTTCTCTTTATATTTGCTTCGAATCATTTCTGAGCTCACATATTAGAGGGCACATGAAGGCAGCATAGGCTTTGGGATTTTGAGATTGGGACGAGATTGACTGTGAGATTGGGACGTCTTCAGTAGTGAGATTAGTTTTTGGAGGAGATAGATTAGAGAGAGAGAGATATTGAATGGGACGGAGGTTTTAAGGTATATGAGAGAGAGATTGTGTTTGATTATTTTGAGGTGGGTACACTTTTGAGAGTTATTAAAAGTCAAGATAAATCCGACGGAGAAACCAAGGGACTTTAAAGATTTAGGCCACGTTTCGTTTCAATTGGATACACGTGTATCACTAAATACCGCATAATTTTTCAAAGTTGCCTTAATTTAAAAGATTTTTTTAAATCGTTTCATATATCAGATTTTTTTATTTTTTTTAATATCAGTTATTTTTTATCATATCAGATTTTTTTTTCATTTTTTTTCTAATTTTAGTTAAGTTGTTTTTGTTTTAGTTCACTTTTTAACTTTATATAGTCTAAAGTTATTTATTTTGTTTAGTAAAGTTAATTTTGTATTATTAGTTTTTTTTGGTACATCGTGTTGAGGCGGGTATCTTGAAAGTATTAACGTGAAAAAATATTTGACGGGTTAAAAATTTTTGTGGCCGGATTTGAAAGACAAAAGTGACGGACTTCATTTTTAGTGACTACGAATTTTTGATCGGGTTTAATTTTTCATCATCTGAGCCGACAACATCTTTTGAGCCGAATCGAATTGTAAAAACCCGACAACACCAACATCCACATCATTTTTCTTTATCTTTCCTCGATTTTCAATGGATTCGTTCAATTCGACACTTAAAGAGGGTGACTTGCATCGAATGCAAGACAAAGCTAGAGAAAGTGGTATAAATTCATTTCAATTGCTTCAATATCATCTTGTTACTCTTTCACGGCTTCAAGGAGGAAGCGAATTTGTGACCATCTTTGGACAAGATCGTCATATATTAATCGATTCAATATTCACCACTTTGACCCAACTCGCCGAGCAGATCAACAATGAAAACTTCAATCACTTTGCATCGACACTTGCATATAAGACTCTTGTGACACAACTCACGCCTTTCCTCCAATACAATATCATCAAGTCTGAAAGTTCAGTGATTTGCCAATCTTTTCTTCGAGATACACATACCGAGCTTCGAGTTTTCCGTGATATAATATTGAAACTCATGACGTCGGTCTCGTCTTCGATTTATCAAAGATCACAACTTCAGCAAGTGTATGATAATGGAGTGCAAGAATCAATGACGCAGATGCAAGAGGAGAATGGTCAGACGGTTGACAACTTGGAGCATAACGATGGCAAGAGCACGGAATCAGGAGAACAACATGATATCAGTGGCACGTCAAGGAATGTTCACGAGATCTCTCTTGTTGACACCTTACCCGTTTATGACGAAGAGCCGGCAAACATGGTACAATGTGACGTTGTTTATGATATATATGCTGATGCCATGCCGCATATTGAGCATTCTGAACCTAATTATGACAACCATGGGATGGAAAAGAGTGATAGAAATACCACTTCTGATTCATCCGATGTGATTCATAATGGGGGAGAAAGTGTTCAAAATGCTAAACATCATGATAATTGCCTTTTGACTGCTTCTGATTCCAAGATTAGAGAGCTCGAAACGATTGTAGCTCAATAATCAAAAGATCTTGAGGATGCCAAAATTGAATTTTCAAAGAAAACAAACAAATTTGACACATATTTTGAAAAACTTGAAAAATCAAATGTTGTTCTTGAAAGAAAACTGGATCAAAAAGTTTTAGATTCTAAAGCTGAAAAGGATAATCTTTTGAAACAAATTCAACTGCTTGAATCTAAGTTGGCATCCCAAGATAACTTGCTCAAAGAGAATGAGACTTTAAAGGCCCAAGTACAGGAAAAGGTTTTTGCTATAGCTGCGTTGAAAAACGAGTTAAGGAAAACTAGAGGACCTAGTGTGGACACTAAGCTTGAAAAACCATCAATCTTGGGGAAACCGCCTACAAATCAGTTCGTCAGACAACCGATTGTCAGACAACCTACTACATTTAGATCCGAGCGACCACAATCCTCGAGACCGCGGTTTGCCTCCCAAGTTGATTTGGGACATATTTCTAGAACAGTCACTCCACCAACTAGGCCTAATGTGACTAAATCTGTTATAGCAAGACCTCATCACATGATTGCCCCTAGTTTCTCTAAGAATAGTTCAATGAACACGTCTAGAACTAGTTCAACTGATGTGCGCCATGATTTTGGTCAAAGGGAAGGTACTCAAAAGACACATGTAAGAGATAGCAATGTCCAACCTAGTCAGATGCCTTCTAGATTACCCAACACTGCTAACCGTAGCATGACGTCTCCTAGGAGCATCGATCAATCATCTAGGAATTACTCGGACATTAAATATGCTACTTGTAAAACATGTAAAAAATGTGTCTTTACGGCAAATCATGACTCTTGTATCAAAAAATTACTTAATGAGGTGAACTCCCGTGCTAGACTTAAATCCCAGTGGGTCGCTAAAATCAAACCCATTGGTAAAATGTGGCGCCCCACTGGTAGAACTTTCACTCTTGTAGGAAACGAGTGCCCTTTAACTAGGATAGTCTCTGATTCTACGAAGACTACTAGGGAGGAAATTGCAAAGGATGATACATCACTTAAGCCTGAACTTAAGGTTTTCTATAAAAGGAAACGTTTGCCAACTAAGACAAGTGAATCATCCCCTCAGGCCACCTCTGACACAAGAAAAGAAAACCGTGAACCCCCACGTGCTTCTAAAATAGATATCTCTAATCCATGCAAAAGTATACAAACTCCTAATGAGAATGCAGGTACCAAAGTTGATGTTCCAAAAGAACGAAGCGGTCCAATCATTGTATACCGTTCAACTAAGGACACTCTCAGAGTTTGGTTGCTGAAGAAGCAGATATCAGAGAAACTAGTATCTCAGGGGATTCATGGTTAAAGCTTACAAAGGACTTACAATCACATAACATACTGTAACTCGATCTCAAAAGACAGGAAAGTTCATCCCGATGATGACTTATCCTAAAAACGAGAAATTCATTTTTCTCGGGCATGAGCTTATGTTAAAAACATTCCACGTTTTTAAGCTCATGCACAATGGCGTATAATCACATCACAGTTTATGCCCCAGACTTCCAAGAAAGGAAAGTTTATCGCCGATGGTAAACTTATCCTAAAAACGAGAAATTCATTTTTCTCGGGCATGAGCTTATATTAAAACATTCCAAGTTTTTAAGCTCATACACTATGGCTCCTCGTTAAATGACAGACGATGACCCGAACTTCAGAGACAGGGAAGTTTATCTACGCAACGATAACTTACCCTCTTAACAAGAAATTAAGTTTTCTTGGACACGAGCTTATCCTAAAACCATTCAAAGGTTTTAAGTTCGTGTATTATGGTTTATCATTAAATATCATATGGTAACCCGTGCTTCAAAGAAAGGAGAGTTTATCGCCGATGATAAACTGATCCTAACAACGAGAAATTAATTTTTCTCGGGCATGAGCTTATATAAAAAAACAGTCGAAGTTTTTAAGCTCATGCACAATGACTTACAGTTAAATGTCAGACTATAACTCGAACTTCAAATAAAGGAAAGATTATCTTTTATGATAACTTATCCTCATAACGAGAAATTAACATTTCTCGGTCATGAGCTTGTATTAAAACATTTGAAGTTTTAAGCTCAGAAAGGAAAGTGTATCTTTTAAATAAGAGAACTTTTCCTCGTAACGAGAAATTAACCTTTCTCGGTCATGAGCTTTCCGTTAAAACAGTCAAAGTTTTCAAGCTCATGAACACGACTTCTAAGTAAATGTCAGCTTAGGACTCGTTCTTCAGATAAAAGGAAAGTTTATCGCCGATGATAAACTTATCCTTAACAACGAGAAGTTTACAACTTCTCGGACTTGAGCTTTCCTAAGATATTCCAAATCTTAAGCTCAAGTAATTGGTTTTCAAAACTTTGAACACAATTTTTCAAGAATTTCTCAAAAGGTTTTTCTAAATCTTTTAAAATTGTGTGTTCAAAAATGTTTTGATAAAAAGAGCATATCTTCTGGAATCGACAATATTTACGAACCTAGAAATGTCATTCAATAATGACACGGGGTTGTAAATAAAGTTCGAGCAGAAGTTCAATCTTTTAAAACATGCTCAAAATGGTTTGCTATTATTTCCGATAGTAACCCGCGTTTCACTTTGAAGTCAAGCATTTCACCGGAAAGCTTTGACTTCAGAATCCAAAGTTATCATCTCCACCAACCGTAGCAACTTACGATTGATATCTATATACTCGACGATGTGACTACTCAAACGGTGACTACAGCTCTTTCAATAGAACACGGGTCAACAATTGAGGGGGAGCAATTGTCCAGCATTCAGAATCCTTGATGCCGAGAGTGCCAAGTTCACATATTGGTGTTAGGACAACGATATCAATCATACACATGGAGTCAAGAGATAAATTCAGAAGTTACGAGGAAGACCCACATTCGTGAACAAGAACCATGTGCTTCTTTCATATGATGTTCTCCATTATTCAGGTCCAACCTCGTAAATTGCTAATATTGTGAATTCATTATCACATATGATCCTTGCACGTGTTAAGTACCTTACACTTGTGTTTAAAATGTATTTAATTTACGTTTCAGCACACCCTCATTAATTTGAGGGGGAGCTTGTGTAACTCATGAAGATAATTGGATTTGCATTTTTCTTCCCAAATTTTCTTAAAACGCTATTAAATCAATTGATATTAAAAACATTGATTGAGTTAATATTTTTAATATGGGGGAGAAAATGTGATTTAATATGGGAAATGATTAATCACAAATGGTTTGACTTAACGTGCTAGCTCATCCTGACATGTGCGAAATGTTTTCGGATATCGTGGCATATGTTAAGGGGGAGTAAAATGGATTTGCACTTCAAAATGGATTTCATGGTGACATACACTTACCCAAAACATCTCTATTCACGATGATGAAGATTGTGGTGACAAAAGGATGGTAGGATAGGTTAAAGTCCAATGATTCCTCTAGAACCGGAGGAATCTTCCCAAGGACATTCCATAGCTAGAAATATTAGTCCTTAGGAAAGTTGGAGAAAGATTGTGAACGTAGCTGAATGCCGACCAAGTACTTAAGTTAGCACTGGAACAATCACAACAAGGTGCTAGTGATGACGTATTGGTAAGCATTGAAGGGGTTGAAGAATGAAAAAGAACTATAAAGATAAAGGGTGTAAAGAAAGAAGCCCTCCTTACAACTTAGGCAGAAACCGGGTCAATACATATGCTGTTAAGATCATTGTTTAATGATTCTTAATATTGAAGACAGACATCATGGACCCAGTGATGCAATGCACAACCCTTCCCAGCTAACTCAGATATCTCTCAAAAGATATTTGTTTTATTCACACGGAGACAACACATTATCTATTGATTTATTCACTCCGAATAAATTGGTATTGAAAAGGTGGCACTCCTCTCCAGCCTCCGATCACTAAAAATCCAAAATGCACGATCGAGTCTGGAGCCATTTGAGATCATCAAATATCTCATTAGGACACACTTTCATATTTCCTTGCTTCTTCACACACCGTGAAAAGTAAGAAAGATCTTAAGAGTCCTACGCAAAATCTTCATGAACTTGCCTGAACATCCGAGTAATACGAAAGTATTTACAATGAAGATGGAAATCCTTCTTAAGCGAATATCAAAAAGCTCATGGTAGGTGACTTGTACGATTCTTTATGAATCAAACTTGTGATAACTGGAAAGCAACAGTGGTTTAATTCTTAAATGAATTTAAACACGTTCCAGGCCTCTACGCAATATCTTAGTGATCTTGCCAGAACATTCAGAGTAATACTATTAAGTAGTTACAGTGACGAATGGAAATCCTTCTAGTGTTAACATCAAACAGCACTTGGTAGGTAACTTGCAAGATTCTATATGAATCAAGCTAGTGACAACTAGAAAGCAACGACGGTGCGGTTCTTAATTGAACTTCACTTGTTCCAGGAACATGAATTGACGGCTTCAAATCATGCGGATAAGATTATCCAAATGATTCACTCTTTACGTTCGCAGTCAGCTTTGGACGGTCGAGTAAAGAGAACGGGTTTACCCGCGAAATCTTGTCAAGGAGCTTCTTTATTGAAACTACCTGCCACAAGTACGATATTTAATATCGTCCAACGGTCTTCACCGACCGGAGGTAAAATGCTACCGAATTAGAATGAAATGTTCAAAGCCATTTCATCCGTGTATATTGTTTGTTTCTAACTGTCTTATGCAGCGTAACAAGAAGGTGGCATTGCGGTGTACAATCCAGAAGAAGTCGTCACTACATGCTTATACTACATACAATTAGTACTTCAACAAATTCAAGAAAGCCCGAAGGTCAAGTCTTCCGCTGTATCAAACTCTGAAGCTTTCAAGAATTTAAAAGTATAAGTATGTGGAACATGAAGTCACGAAGAGGCAAATATCACAAGTGAAGAATGCACAAGGTCAAGGCAAGGAAACATGCTCAAGACTAAAGTCAAAGATCACATCAAGCATATTCACAAGAACAAGATCGAAGACTCAAGCATAGATGCTAGGTTTAAGATTTTGTAAAAAGATGTGACCTCCCTTAGGGGGAGATTGTTGGAAATACGTTTTTCCCAATAAAGTCTCGGTCACATCTTAGTTAGCATAGATCACGAGATATAGACTATTTAGAACTTTGTCTCTTGGAGCGACCTCCCTTAGGGGGAGATTGTTGGAAATACGTTTTACGTATTTATGAAGGATCGGTCGCTCCAACGATAATTATGTAATAGGCTCGTGATCCACTTAGTTAATGTATAGTCCATATAGCCCACATGTAGGGTGGGCTATATATATCCCCTCCTAGCATGTTAGGAGGGGTTGTTGATTTTCACTTTATTCATTCCATCTTTACTTTCTCTCTCTACTTTTCTCCCTTCTCTCCTTTCTCTCTCTACTCCATCATCTCCTTCATCTCATCTTCTTTATATTAATCTAATTAATCAACCATCTTTATACATCAAATCCATCATGTAGAATAGGCCAAAGATCACGTAGACCTTCAGTATATGTTGTTCATTCTTTGAATGAGATATATGATTTCCTATTTTTGAGGATAAACAACAACTATCAAAGAAGTTAACTGGTACTAAAAAGTTTGGGATCACATTCTATGGTTGTTGACTTATAACGTGTGTAATATTTCTTGCATGCGTAATATAAGGAAACAATTATAGGATTGATACGAGAGTTTTGGTATTATACATATGGGATTACTACTTTGTAGGGATTCCTGTTATTCCATATTATTTGCTACATATGTTTGTGAAATCTACAAGGGAATATGTTGTCAACGATAAAAGATGTGATGTTAGTCCCAGGAATTAAGAGAGCCGCTGACGCTTGTATCTTCAGCCGCTAACGCATATCCTTTAGCCGCCGACAAAAACATACCCTTGACGCTGATAAAGCATAAGTTAGACATAGGCGCTGACAGAATGCTTTGTTGTCCGAGATATTGGTTTTTGTCCACTGACAAGTGTTGTCCGATATTGGACAACACATATTGCATGGTTATTGGACAGTGAAGGATCTCAGATAAAGGAGGAAATGTTGCTATTTGGAAAGTTGATTAGGTTTTGGCACACAAAACGTGGAGGTTACACACAGGTACATGGGATCTCTAGAATTATTCAGAATATCATTATGATATTTATGGCTCAGATTTTTATTAGAAGACGTATATGATTAAGGGGAAGAATTCTTATGATAATTGATGTTCGAAGTAGATTTTCACGGATTGGTGTTTTATCATATCTTAAAGTCATGAACGCCCACTGACTTTTAAGGTAACTTGTTCGTGCTTCAAGTTGTGACAAAGGACTTGATAAAAAGGTAGCAAAGGTACAAGATATGTGTATTGGTGCTTTATGCTCGTATTTGCTATTGTATGTGCCTCACTTTGTCAGCGTGAGGATTCTTTTTGTCAAGAGGCTTCTACTTATTTTCGCCGTGAGTTTTGGAGTAGCATGATTAGTACAAGACATGGAACACAGGTTTGGGTCATTCTACCTCTACATTAAAATATTATAGTCATTTTTCTTCAAGATCATTATAGATCTACATTTGGATAATATTCGATTGCAAACATTGTTTCCTTCCCTATTTGATGTGACAAAAAGGGGAAGATATAGATGCTTAGCTTGAGGGGAAGAAATTTGAAGATCATGTATCATACACAAGAGATACATCAAGAGTTTTGCCGACATCAACTAGGGAAAGATTGTTGGGTCTAAAAGTTGATGTGGCAAAACATAAATGAAGTAAACATGGAGGGGCTTATTTCGACAACAAGGGATTCTTATTTGATAAGAATTTAGCATATCAAAATATTGAAATATAAGATTTCTATGTTTTGTTAGATTTTATCTCTTGTGTAAAACCCTGGACCTTAGACTATAAAAGGAACCCAGGGCCTTAGGTTTATTCATTCAGTTCCTACTATCAAAATATAAACCTAAAGCTATATGTGTGTTCTAGACGTGGGATTAATGTATACAGGTCTAGATGTTATTTATGTTTAATTAATACAAGTAACGTTGGGAGAAATTCATCTTGTGTTCATTATTCTTAACACCTTGTTAAACGTTTTTCATTCTATTCCGCCTTGATTCAAACAAGTGAATGCGATTCGTTCCTAGTAGCTAGAAGATCTAGGAAACTCTGGTTTCCACATCCATGACATGGTTGAACAAACTATGGAAGTCTTTATGGCCGATTTCTCGGTTTTCGGTGATTCTTTCTCTTCTTGCCTTGCCAATTTAGAACGTGTGCTTAAACGATGTGAACACACTCGTCTCGTTCTTAATTGGGAAAAGTGCCATTTCATGGTCAAACAAGGCATCGTCTTAGGGCATAAAAATTTTAATGCCGGTATCGAAGTCGACCGTGCTAGAGTTGACGTCATTTCTAAATTGCCTCCACCTACCACCGTCAAAGGAGTTAGGAGTTTCTTAGGTCACGCGCGATTTTATCGACGCTTTATCCTAGATTTTTCTAAAATAGCCCAACCGATGACTCATCTTCTTGAAAAGGACGCTCCTTTCATCTTTTCACCCGAATGTCTTGAATCCTTCGAAATTCTTAAAGGTAAATTAACTAAGGTACCGGTCTTAGTCACTCCAATTTGGGAGTTACCTTTCGAGCTAATGTGCGATGCTAGTGATTTCGCGGTACGAGCGGTTTTAGGTAAACGAGTTAACAAGCATTTCCAACCTATCCATTATGCAAGTAAGACAATGACGGGGGCTCAATTGCATTATACCACTACCGGAAAAGAGCTTTTAGCTGTAGTGTATGCTTTTGAGAAATTCCGCCCTTATCTTTTGCTTTCCACGACCATCGTTCACATTGATCATTCCGCCTTGAAATAATTGTTGACCAAGCAAGATGCTAAACCGAGACTCCTTCGTTGGGTTTTGCACAAGAATTCAAAATTGAAATTCGGGATAAAAAGGGAGCCAAAAACTTAGCCGCAGATCACCTTATTAGACTCGAGGATCCGTATCAAGGAGAATTACCCACCAAAGAGATCAACGAATCTTTCCCTCTTGAGAATTTAATGTTTATTCCCTCCAAGGAGGATGACACCCCATGGTTTGGGACATTGCAAAATATTTGACGGGTGGTTTTCTAATTGAAGGGTTATCGTCCCAACAACGCAAGAAATTTTTCAAGGACATAAAACACTATTGATTGTAGTAAAATCGTACATGTTTTAGGAAAAACGCGTATAATCGGCAAGTATTAAACGTTCACGTTTAGGAGAACGCGAATGCTCGATAAATGCGAGTTCGTTCTCGAAGGAGGTGTATGTGTTGTGACAATATTATAAAATCAAGTTTGGATTAGTGATCGTTTATAAATGAGAGATATTTGAAATTAAAGACGAATTACGCTAAAAATTACACAACGACGGTTAAAACGCGAAATCGTAAAATTCGAAGAAACACCAAACTACACTAAAAATTACCAAAATTTTAAACTAAGTTAAGAAAAATATAATTAAAACAAAAAGTGAAAACCAAAATTTCCAAAACTTTTTTAAATAATTTATATTAAATTAGAACAAAAATTAAAACATATACGTAAATACGTAAAACGTGTCGAAATTAAAAAATTTAACTAAAAATCCAAAATATTATTTTATCAAACTAAAATCTTACTTATATTAAATAAAAACTAAAAAGTATTTTTCCTAAATTTTTAAAACGTTTTTTCTATTTTTTATTAACTAAAAACTATTTTTATATTAAAATAATGCTAAAAATATTAAAATAACAGGATAAATAAAATGACTTTTTTAAAAATTCTATTTTAACTAAATAAACAAGGGAAAATGAAAAAAGTTTGAAAAAACTAAAAAAATTGACCAAATGAAGCTAAAAACAAAAATACCTAAAGTACTCCAAATTTGGAGTACTTTTGTGTTGTCCGATATATCACCAGAGAAAAGTGTTGTCCAAGATCTGTGTTGTCTGATATCGGACAACACTAAAAAAACAAAAATAATGATCGTTTTCAGACAACAAAGAGAAAAGTTGCTGTAAGCTTTTGTGGGCTGTATTGAGCTCGTTTTTTGCTTGTTTCGTGTGATTCTTGGGCACAAACGGCACCCTCACAAGTATTGACTTGTGAGGAGTCAATCACAAACATAAAAAATAAAGGTTTATAAATCTCATAACAATTACGCAAAACCCTAAATAAGATCAAAGCACACATAGCGGAAGCGATTTAACAAGATCATAAATAATAACACATTCTTAATTTATCGAGTTAGGGTTACATACCTTTTAGCTAGATCAAATCCACAAGAACACCACCGAATCACCAATTAGGGTTTGGACGAATAATAACAAGATATAGTTTATAGTGAAACTATATTTTGCTCTTGTACACACGTAATGCAACGGGTTAATCGTGAGTCTAGCACTAATAAACCGAAGATTCAACACTTGTGGAATATAGCCAAAATCAATAACCGAAAACAAACCGAAAACCTATAGGGGTGTTTGTTGCGATCGGCTACAAAGAGAAAAAGAGAAGGGATGGGAAAATTGTGAGGGCCAAGGGTTGTTTATATAGGTTAGCAAATCTTATTCTCCAAGTCATAAACAAATTAGGAAAGCAAAATCTTTCCCTTTGCCCCCTTGTTGGCCGACGGTCGGTTACACCCTTAGGGGTGTTTCCGGAACTTTCCAACTCTCTTAAATATTCCATAACGTTCGTTATACTTAAATCTTAATTATTTTAATGATCGTTTAAGTTAAGCTCGATTTAAATTTAATAAATATAATAAATATATTTATTAAATTAATTAACCCTTTCGCATTGTGTGTAATCCCTTAACTCCGAGTTCGACCCTATCACACGACTATTTAACTTTATGTCCATAAACTTTCAGCTACCACTTGGAAAAAATTCGAATATCGTGATTACATTGGCTAGCGTCTAGTTACACTAACAATGTCACTAATACAACTCGAGTAAGGTCTCCTGGACAAAAACCTTTTAATGATTCATCATTATTATTATCCTTTTCTTTCAAATACAATGTTAATAGGATATGGATCTAAGTCATTCCTTTCATTAACCATTCTGTTTCTCGTTTACGGATATAGTAAGATTACCAAAACAAATTTGGGTGCGGCCACACAAAGATCTTACTACTCCCCCGAGGGGCCCAGCTGTATTATACTTAAAAATAATTTGAAGGAAACAAATCCCATTTTGACTACAAGCGAAACTTACGAACTTTGCAACACTTCTGAAAATAACCCTTATAGCTACCAGTTACGTTTAGCGTTAGGTTATCTCACAGGAACACATTACGTTCGTGACAGTTTCCTGGTATCTCAGGTCTAAGGATAACTATTTATGATTTACTTAATGACAAAGATCCATAAAGTAAAATCATATAGTTGGGATAAGTCCAATATTTGATTCATCATATATCATCCAAAATTGACCAATATACTTTCAAGTATACTCTGTCACTATTTTGAATTGTCTTAGTTTAATAATACTTCCATATTATTAATCGACAACGGACATTTAGAACATAACAATTTATTCATGGATTAAAAACATGTAAAATAGGATACAAAATCAAATAACAAAAAATAAACGAAACTCAATCTTTATTTCATCAATTCAATAATGTCTTAACATCCTTTATCCAAATACTAATCACCGATTTATTGCATAAAATCGCTAGCTAGTTGCAGCCCAATAGCCTTGGCGTGCTTAACTACCTTTGGTCTAGGCAAAGCCTTAGTAAAAGGATCAGCTACGTTATCATCTGTGTGAAATTTTATTAATTTTATTTCACGAGCTTCAACTTGTTCTCGAACGTAGTGATATCTACGTTTAAAGTGTCTGGCGCCTTTCATGACTCCGGAATCATTGGCGAATATAATTTCAGCAGAATTGTCACAATATATATCAATAGGTTCTTTAATTAAAGGCATCACTCCAAGATCTCCAATAAAATTCCTAATCCAAACAGCTTCCATTGCAGCTTCTGAAACAGCCATGTACTCAGATTGAGTAGCATGCATTGCAATCGTTGTCTGTTTCTTGCTCTTCCAGTCAACTGCTCATCCATTGATGACAAACACGTAACCCATCTAAGACTTCGTATCGTCTTTATCACATTTCCAGGACGCATCACAGAAACATGTAACATTCAATTTTGTGTTTGGTTTACCACCGAATACCAAAAACATATCTTTCATACTCCTCAAATACTTTAGTATATGTTTAACAGCAGTCCAGTGGAGCTTCCCTGGATTCCGTTGGTAACGACTGACCAAGTTCTGAGCAAACGCCACATCAGGCTTTGTGCGTCTTACAACATACATAATAGATCCTACAGCCGAAGCATAAGGCACCTTCTGCATGTAAGCCACCTCTTCGGGTGTTGATGCATCTAACTCATGACTTAATTCATGCTTAACCTCCATAGGTTGAAAACCTTTCTTAGAGTTATGCATGTATACTTCTTCAATATCTTATGAATATAAGCATCTTGACTAAGACCATTTAACCGTCTTTTCCTATCTCGATAGATTTTAATTCCCAGAATATATGCATCATCTCCCAAATCCTTCATAGAAAAACATTTACCAAGATAATCCTTAACTCCTTATGTTTTGGAATGTTACTTCCCATGATTAATATGTGTTAAGTTTGATTCACTAAGAACACGGGTAAAAGATCCGGAGGTCGGGGAGGGTGATAGAGGTGTTTAGCCATTTTAGAGAGAGAAACAAGAGATACTAGAAAAGTGTGTTTATTTCTAGTGAGCGAAAGGAAAAGAAAGAAATGATAAGCCTCACCCCTCCATGGAAGTATGGAGGGGTATATATAGCACGGGACTTGGACTATTACATATGACAATATTAGTCCCTACAAGTCCCGGCTATGAACTAATGTAATTCCGTTAGTCGCACACATTTTAAGGCTAACAATCTTCCCCCAATGTGGTGACATACGGAATTACTTACAATGTTCCTAACAAATGCAAATACAACAAAAATATGACAATATTAAGTTTGCTTCCAATGCTGAGGGTGACACGGTTGTCTTCAAGTCTTCTAGAAAAACTTATACCCCAGTTTGAATCCTCTTTGTCTTTGCTTGTTGAGGAACCATTGTATCATGTATGAACTGGATTAACTTCCCCCCAATTCATACCACAAGTCTTGAAAAGCTTTCTTCATAGACTTCTTTTTGGCGAAGCTTCTGAATCAGCTTCCCCCCAAACCAATATCCCTGTCTTGAGCAGATCCTGTAGCTTGAGCAATCTTCTATCTTTGAAATTTAAAGTGCACAGCAGAATTTTGTAGAAGAAGAAGCAAACCACACCAAATAACTATTGCCTGTACATTTTTGGTATTCATGATTATGTGTTTGGGGGAACATGTAAGAAATCAGCAACAAATCTTCTCACGCTTGTAGAATACTTCCCCCTGAAAGTTGAACTCAGTACCCCAAAGTACACGTTCTTCCCCCATGATGGTGACGAACTCTCGGAAGCATCATCTGACGTGTACGGTCAAAATCACGAGATGTTCTTCTCGAAAGTATGATGGTGACGAACACTCGGTAGCGTTCTTGTCAAATGAATGGTGGTTAAGAACACTCGGTAGCATTCTTGTCAAAAGTATGGTGGTTAAGAACACTCGGTAGCATTCTTGTCAAAAGTATGGTGGTAAAGAACACTCGGAAGCATCATTTGACGAGTACAATCAGAATCGCGAGATATTCGTGTCTGAAGCAGAAATCTTTGTTGACATTCTGTTGCTCAAGTTGCTCGTGAGAATTGGTTGCTGATCACATCTCTACTCTTGTACTATCTGGCTAAACTTACCGACCTCATATTCTTTCGGCTATATGTAGTGACCACTGGTGAAGTAAACTTGATATTCCAAACTTGAAACTGAAGTACAATCTCCCAAATTTGTTACTTACGCTTAGCACTGTGTTGATTGAAGAACGGTGCAGAGAAACGTCTCTTAGAATCTTATACATAAAGAGAGAGGTATAAGATGTAGAACACCTCTTGAAGTATCCACAACTCCTGGTGAGTGTGACACCGAGCACTACAACGTAACTCCTTAAATGATAGTTGTCCATGTCTTCGACCATCCACCCCTTGACAGTGGAAACTAGATAAATCAAGTCTCAATCATAAATGCTGAAGCGAATCATCAATCGATAGAGGGGGTGAAAAGGCTCGATGATGTAATAAGTAGACGCCTTCGTGAAATTCCACTTCAACTTCAAATAATAAATACTAAATCCACTTCGTAATCACTTGACATTACTTTGCCCGAATACTAGCCGTTTTGACAATTTCAGTGAATCTTAAAGGATCGTTTTGGTGTTTGTTTGTTTTTGTTGTGTGTGTTGTCGTGTTTGTTGTGATGATTGATTGCCGTTAACTAGAGAACCAACGATGACTAGAGAATGAGAAGTCTTCAACATGGTCTAGCTAAGTTGACTTTTAAGCCCAAGTAATCAGTCATATACCCAACTGATGCGCGGATCGACCTCCGCGGTGAGGTCGTCGAAAAAAATTTCGGAAAAATATAGGTTCAAAACGAATGTTTTCTTTAATCGGAATAACCCGTAATCACCATATACCCATTTTCTGCACATCATAACTCGGAACAGCCCATATATCACTTTGCCCATGTTGATAATGACTCGAAATTTCAGCCGAAAATATTATAACAAAATATGGCCCATTCCATTTAAGTCATGTCAGGCCCTTACACGGCAAGACAAAATATTTTACTAACAAAATATGGCCCCAAGCTGTGTAATTTACGAGGCCCATGGTAGAAGTAAATATCCGGTCCATCAACGAGTGGATATAAGTCCCAAACCCTAAAACTGTGCTCACTAATCAAACCTAATCTCATTTTTTTTTACTCGCCTCCATCACATTCTAGTTATCTCCGTCCCACTTTTCTCTCCATCAACATCATCAAATCTCGAATAACTCACAACTCATCAGCAGACACATTATCTCCCTATCTAACTCCTCAAAGCCATCAACTTTGAAACCCCTGTCCCATCTCAGCTGCCAAGATCCCATATCCATCTCAAAGATCACAAACTAAACAATCTCAATCCTATTCAATCTCATCCATAACTCACAAATTGAACCTGTCTCAGTAATCATCCGAATTACATAAACCTGCCCTTACCAGATATATATTGAATGAATACCGCGAAGAAGAAGGTGCTACAAGGCCTCCCACTTGGTGGTCTCGGGTAGGTATTAGTGTAAGGTGGTTAGAATCGAATCGAAGAGATAGATATAACAAAGTTGTTATGATCTATCCTTCAAATTCGAAAAACAGTAAAGATGGATTGCATCTATATCGATCAGTGATGAGGGTTCATTCGTGAAGGTATCTTCAAAGATCTCGATTAATCATGAAAGATAATCTGAGATCAAGATATAGGTTGGTTTGCATTCGAGTCTAGATGGGATGGGTTTTAGGAGACGATGGGTTAGGATATAGATGTTGATTGGTGTTGTGGAGATAAAAGGATGGTGTATGAGTGTTTAGAGGGTGGGTTTTGGTGTAAGATGAGTCTTTGCAATATTATTTAATTTGGTTGTTGGGATGAGTTGGTTTTAATGGATTTATAATCATTGACTCAGTCGAGTTAACCCGGTCAACTCGGTAATTACCGAGTTGACACGGTGTGAAGATATGATGATATGAAGATATGTATTTGAGTCAACAGTTTTTTTTTTGAACCATCGGAATACCACTTGAAAGTCCATCGGAATGTTAAAATAGAGTCCATCGGAATATCAATATGGAGTCCATCGGAATGTATAACCCATCGGAAAGTTCCATCGGAAAAATCTATCTGAATAATACATCGGAATAAGTCCATCTGAAAACCCATCGGAATGACTATCAGAAAACCCATCGGAATAAGCTGTCGGAAAACCCATCGGAATGCTTTATCGGAAAAACAGTCGGAAAAGGGTTTTAAAACCGAATATATTGGTTCTGTTAATATTTCTGTCCTTTTGAGCTATTTCCAAGAAACTGGATCTGGTTCTTTTTTTTTTCAACTTTCAAGAAATGAAAAAAAGAGATAAGAATAATAAAAATGAAAAAAGATTGTTGAATAGAATCAACAGTTTTTGGAAACTGAGACAAAACAGAAACGAGACATAGATTTAATAAACGGAATTAAATATATCATATGAAAAGAGAGAGATAAAATAGATATGATGAAACGGATAGAATGACTGAAGTGACGGAGACCAGAAATCTGAATATGGACACCACAACACAAACACGCAAATACAAAAACACGAAACACCCCTGGTTAGCTCTGATACCAATTGTTAAGTTGGATTCACTAAGAACACGGGTAAAAGATCCGGAGGTCGGGGAGGGTGATAGAGGTGTTTAGCCATTTTAGAGAGAGAAACAAGAGATACTAGAAAAGTATGTTTATTTCTAGTGAGAGAAAGGAAAAGAAAGAAATGATAAGCCTCACCCCTCCATGGAAGTATGGAGGGGTATATATAGCACGAGACTTGGACTATTACATATGACAATATTAGTCCCTACAAGTCCCGGCTATGAATTAATGTAATTCCGTTAGTCGCACACATTTTAAGGCTAACAATATGTCATCGACATATAAAATTAGGAACACTACATCACTCCCACTAGTTTTGCGATATACCCATGGCTCATCACGATTTTGAATAAATCTAAACTTTTTGATTTCTTCATCGAATCGTTTATTCCATTGACGTGATGCTTGCTTCAAACCATAAATAGATCTTTGAATTTTGCACACGCGTTTTGGATATTTAGGATCAACGTACCCTTCCGGTTGTTGCATATAGATTTCTTCATCTAAGCGACCGTTCAAGAAGGCAGTTTTAACATCCATTTGCCATATCTCATATTCATAGTATGCTGCTATAGCTATGAGAATCCTAATAGCTCATAAGTCTGCTACAGGAGAAAATGTCTCCTCGTAGTCTACGCCAAAAGTTTGAGTAAAACCTTTAGCTACTAACCGTGCTTTATAGGATTGTACTTCACCATCCATGTCGGTTTTCTTCTTAAAAATCCACCTATTTTTCACTACTTTAGCATTTTTAGGCGCATCAACAAGAATCCAAACGTCGTTGATTTTTATGGATTTCATTTCCTCATTCATCGCAACTATCCATTTAGACTTTTTGGATCAAGCATTGCGGATCGATAGTTAGCAGGTTCACCAAGATCCCCTACTCCCTCCTCATCATCCTCTATGTTAAGACATAGTTTTCTTGGCGCACGTATAGTCCTTCCAGACCTACGTGGAGGAATTAATTTCGGTGGAGCTCCCAGAATTTCTGGCTCTATTGGATTTTCTTCGCTAGTATTTTCAGAAGGCAGTGTATCTTCTTGAATTTCTTCAAGATCATAATTTCTCCTACTGAATTCTTGATTTACAAGATCATTTTCAAGGAAGCCTCTATACCTAGCAACAATAACTTTGTTCTCAGGCGGATAATAAAAGTAGTAACCCATAGTTTCCTTAGGGTAACCTACAAATATACATTTCACTGAGCGTTGTTAGAGTTTATCTCCAGAGTCACGTTTCACATACGCCTCACAACCTCAAATATTTAAATAAGACAAATATTGCTTTTTTCCATGCCATAATTCATATGGTTCTTATTAACCTTCTTTGTGGGAACCATATTCAGAATACGAACATTAGATTCTAGAGCATAGTCCCAAAAGGATAATGGTAAAGTTGTAAGATTAAACATAGATCACTAATATCCAATAATGTACGATTTCTCCTTTCGGATACACCATTTTGTTGTGGAGTATAAGGAGAAGTAAGTTTCTATAGAATATTGATAATTAATGAATCTATGAAAGGGTTTGTTGATTTCTAGAGAGAGAAAGTTAGAGAGAGAAAGTGAGAGAAACTATGTGTTATTTCAATAAATGAAACTAGAAAAGTGACAACAACCAACCCCTTTCCATGGTGGAAAGGGGTATTTATACTCTAAGCTTACAATGGGCTTGGGCCGGTCCATGACAAGCCCATGGACCGGTTCTTACTTAACTTAATAAGCAACTAATGACTATTTGTTAACTACGAGCTATTACAACATTAATAATATTGTGGAGTGACCGATACTTCTTATATACGTAAAAACGTATTTCTAACAATCTCCCCCTAAGGGAGGTCACTCCACGTTTACAAAGTTCTAAACCTAGCATACTATACTAAGTCTTCATTCTTTAGCTCGTAGTCTTTTCTTCTTTTCTTTCTTTTGTTGTGAATATGTTGGTTTGATCTTTTTGGCTTTGGCTTGAGAGCATTGTTCTTTGGCCTTTCACGTGCGATCTTTGCCTCTCTTGTGAATTTGCCTTCTCGTGACTCCATGTTCCACACACTTATGTCTTTTTGTTGAATTCTCGAAAGTTTCAGAGTTTGGTACAGCGGAAGACTTTATCTTGTACTTTCTTGAATTTTTGCTAAACTTTGATGCGAAAAACATAAGCATGTGGGAACGACTTCTACGGGTACACCGCTACACCACCATCTTCACTGGTACACAGCAACGCCACCGTCTTCAACAGGTACACAGCAACGCCACCGTCTTTAACAGGTACACAGCAACGACACGAATAAAATGGCTTTGAACATTTTATTCTAATTCGGTAGCATTTTACCTCCGGTCGGTGAAGATCGTTGGACGATATTAGATATCGTACCCGTGACGGATAGTTTCAATTAAGTAACTTCCTGACAGGATTTCGCGGGTAAACCCGTTCTCTTTATTCGACCGTCCAAAGCTGACTGCGAACATAAAGAGTGAATCACTTGGATAAGTTATCCTTGTGATTTGAAGCCGTCAATTCATGAAACCTGGAACAAGTGAACTTCAATTAAGATTTTCACCATCGTTGCTTTCCAGTTGTCACGAGCTCAATTCATAAAGAATCTTGCACGTCACCTACCAAGTGCTGTTTGATGTTGACACTAGAAGGATTTCCACTCGTCACTGTGGTCAATAAAGAGTCACTCTGAGTGTTCTGGCAAGATCATATGATAATGCGAAGAGGCCTGGAACGAGTTTAAGTTCAATTAAGAATTAAACCACTGTTACCTTCCAGTTTTTCACAAGATTGGTTCTAAAAGAACCGCACGTGTAACCTACCATGAGCTTGTTTGATGTTGGCTCAAGCAGGATTTCCATCTTCATTGTAATACTTACGTATTACTCGGATGTTCTGGCAATATTACAGGAATATTGCGTAGGACTCATGAAAATCTCTTACTTTTCACAGTGTGTGAGAAAGCAAGGAATAAATGGAAAGTGTCCTAATGAGACTTTTGATGATCTCTTGGCTCTAGACTCGATTGTGCGTTTTGATTTAGTGAGCGATGGCTGGAGAGGAGTGCCACCTTTTCAATACCAGTCTATTCGGAGTGAATAAACCAATAGATGACGTGTTGATCTCCGTGTGATTAAAACAAATACCTTTTGAGAGATATTTGAGTTAGCTGGGAAGGGTTGTGCATTGCATCACTGGGTCCATGATGTCTTTCTTCAATACCGAGAATCATTAGCAAAAATGACCTCAATAGCATATGTATTGACCCGGTTTCTGCCTAAAGTTGTAAGGAGGGCTTCTTTCTTTACACCCTTTATCTTTACAATTCTTTTTCATTCTTCAACCCCTTCAATGCTTACCAATACGTCATCACTAGCACCTTGTTGTGATTGTTCCAGTGCTAGCTTAAGTACTTGGTCGGCATTCAGCTACGTTCACATTCTTTCTCTATCTTTCCTAGGACTTCTAATTCTATCTAGGGAATTGTCCTTGGGAAGATTCCATCGGCTCTGATGAATCATTGGACTAAACCTATTCCTACCACCCTTTTGACACCACATTCGTCGTGAATTAAGCGTGTTTTGGGAAGGAATTGCCACCATGAAAAATCATTGAAAATCACCTAAAGTACTTGTGATATTGAAATCAAAAGTTTTGTACCTTAGGTGTTTTGTTCATCAAAAACGCTCCCCCTTAACATGTGCTTTACACATATTAAGTTGGATAATCGTTAAGTCTTTTTCATCTTTTAGCCAAGTATCACTTACGTCTCCTTAATCCCATTTTCTCCCCTTATCCAAAATGTTAACCATTAATATTTGGGATATTGAATGGATTAACCGGTCTTTGGGTAAAAAATGAAATCGATGTTTGGCCATAGAACAAGTTATTGCTCCCCCTTAAGTTAATAAGGGATAGTTGTAGTGCTTTAGTATGATATATTTTGAAAGATTTAGAATCTCGTGAGAAATTCTTGAAAAATTATCATACCTTAACACTACATCAAGCCATTAAAGCACATTATTCACAAATATACATATTCACAATTGAAAACCAATATAAAGTGGACCTGAAATGTACGACCCATTAGATGGATCGTTGCAGTAGCTTGTGGTGCACTAGATATGGTCTTCCACCAACGAACCTTTCCAAGCTCCTCATCAATCTACGTTCACGGAGCTTTTGATCAATCTTCTTGATCACGTACTTCGCCATCTGCCGGTAACCCGGATGCCAATCCTCCGTCATCTCTGGCAAAGTCCCACCCGAGTTCAGATGCTCCAACTTTCCTCTGACTTGTAGAAGAGTCCCATCACTGTACTTATGGAGCTCACCCACCCTCATAAACTCCATCAAACCTCGACTGTTCAAGTAGAAAATACCGTAATTCGGGACAGAAATGCCGGTATAGGGACATCTTTCTACATGTTGAGGTAGCACTTGATTCACTGGACGGGTTAGGTTAAGTTTCCTTTGATAGCTTTCGACTCCCAACTGAAGATCTTCAACTCGTGACTTGATGACAATGCTTCGTGTGAACATACGAAGTGCTGTATTCAAAGCAATGAGGTCTTCACGAGGAATATGTGTGAGTTGATCTCGGGTCATCAGAAGCAGCATATCTTCGATATCCTCAAGGCGAATGATGGAAAAATCTCCCTGCTGGATTTTGTATTCCCTGTCATCCTCCCTTTTCAAGCGAATCTCCGTCACATGATAATAGCCGTTCTTGGCTTCAGTTTTCAACCCTAAAATGCTGGAGATGCGGATATCAGATCTAACGATACTTCCAGAATTGACTAGGCAGCAACCCCTGTACGCCCTTCGGACTCGTTCGTCCCAATGAGATGCACCTATGACAGCATACATATCATAATTACGATTTATTTTTGGGACCCAGAGTCGGTTTACCTTTTCCTCGATAAAGGGTATTATCCCCCAGTTGGCAGCTTTCAGCAAGGTCAGGGAGGTTGCGTACTTTGATGACCCCTTCAGTAGATACACAAGATCATTGGTGACGAAGAAGTCAAGAGCAATCTGATTATCTTGAGAAGGATCCATTGGAGGTGGAGCTCTTTCTGATTCATGAAGTCCTGGCCGTTGAACGGTATTCAGAGCCTTCAGGATCTCATCGGCATAATACTCGAACTCCATTTGGGTTAACCGGGTTTTGGCACGAAGTCTCCTATCTTTCAGCGCTTTTTTCACCAAGGATGGAGTAACCGAAGTCTTATACTCATGAGCAAAAAATGCACATAAGTCAATCGGACTTCGGATACGGAGATACAACACATCTTTGTCAGCGTCTGTGATCGGATCATATTGTGCTGCTGCCGTGATCCAAGCCTGTGGTGGTGCAGTCTCGTCTATCTCCAACGTGTCTGCCCAGTCTTGTGTGCTTGGTTCAGGAACCGTAGATTGTTGTGCTTGTTGTTGAGGAGTAGAAGTGCGAACATCTGTTGGTTCAGTTTCAGGCATTTCGGCAGTGTCGTGAACTGGTGAGTGTTGTGCAGCTTCGGGTTCCGTTACTGATTCTGCAATCATAGGAGCAACAACAACAGAACTAATGGGGTTAGTGGTAATAGGTAAAGATACAGCAATAGAGGTACCGGGAACCGATGACGCTGTAGTGGCATTCACATCGTGGCGCCACTTAGTTCGTCTTGATTCCGATGATGTTGATTTGTCCTTCTGTGCTGCATCTTTCTTGGACTTGGTTCCAGTCTTAGCAGTTTTCTTGGAGCTGGTAACCTTGTCTCCCTCTTTAGGCTGTTCACCCCCATCATCATCCTGATTGTCATCCCCGTTACTACCCCTAGCACTCTCCTCATTCCCATCACCACCATCATCGCCATCATCATCATCCTCATCCTCGTCATCATCATCCTCATCCTTATCCTTATCATCACCATCATCGTCATCCTTTTCCTCTTCTTCTCCTTCTTCTTCCTCTTCCTCTTCACCAGTACCCTCTTCTTGCTCACTTTCTTCCCTTTCTTCTCCAGGTAGAATGTGATAAGGTACCACACTTCCAAACGTTTTGAATAACCTATCATCCTCCATGATAGCATCATTCAGGGATTTGTATAGAGCCCGTTGAATCCTAGACTTATCAAATGATCCAAGTTCCACCATACGAGCCTTAAGGATCTTCTTCAATTCAAAATCCGTCAAGTCATAAGCAATCTTGTAGGCGGATTCTGAAGGATTGGATGACTTGATCAACAAGTTATCGGCTGCTAGCGTCTTCAACTCATCACGCAGTTTAGGCATAATGGATTCAACAGATTCTTGCACTCTTTCTTCAACAGAGGCTTCAAGTGCTTCTTTTTGCTCTTTGTATTTATCCCTCATCGCTTGAAGTCTGGTGATACGTGCAGCATGCTTATCAGCCTCAGCCTGCTTAACCCGAGCTAGTTCTTCTGCATGTGCTTTTCGAGTCAACTCCATATCTGCAGCGAACCTAGCAATCATCTCCTCTTGGGCTTTCCTAGATGCTTCTTCACTTTGAGCTCGTCTTTGTAACTCTTGGCGAAGTTCATCCATTTCTTGTTTGTGAGTATCCACATGTTTATCCAACAGTTCGGCCATCACCAATGCAGCCATTGTAGATGTTGCAGAGCTGCTCTGGGTTGATTGGAGAGCCTCGGTTGTTACTGCGGTACTAAGGATGGGAATTATCGGTGGTGGAAGAAATGGTGTTGAAGCCGGTCTGGTTGGTAAGGGTTGTATTGGTGGAGGTTGAGTTGCTAAAGGTTGGGTTGACACCATGATCGTAGGAGCAACAGACTCCTTTTCCACACTTGCTGAAATAGGGATTGATGGCTCCTTCGAAGTGGAATAATGTTCAGGTGACCCAAACTCATCAACATCATCTGGTTCCACGTACTCATCCTCAACATCTACCCTTGCACCTGAACCACTACCGCCAGTATCTTTCCTACTCCTTTGAATAGCTATCTTCATCATTTGTTTCTCAGTTTTATCAAGAGTAGGATCAACAACGTCTTCTTCGTCACGTAGACGCATCTCATCAGCCTTACCCTTTCCCTTCTTACCCTCTGTCTTCTTCTTCTTGGTTTCGGGTTCAGGTAACGCAGCTGGTTGTTTGCGTTTACCTTTACTCTTAACCGTTGTAGACGAGTCTTCTCCAGTCTGAAGGTTTGCTTTCAGCTTCTTGATTTCTATCTGCAGTAGCTTGTAATCAGCAGAACCTTTGATTTTCTCAGACAGAAGGTAATCAGGAATAGGACCCGGAATCACACCAATAGACGGTCCTTCATGCCTCAGATCCACAGTATCATCAGCTTCTTCAGTGTGATAGCGACTTGCTGCACGCCTATCAATAGTAGCATTATTCTTCATAAAATAATTAATGATAAGCTTGATAAACCGAGGATAAGGAAAGAAGTTTGTCTTCAGCTTCTTGTTATAGAAGAGTTGAAAGGTGAATTCTTCCCATATCAACAATGCATAATCTGCATTTGCAGCTTTGTACATGCCATAGAACAGGTTTATTATAGGACTGCGCAGAGCATCATGGCCACTCGTTTTTGGTGTAAGACATCTACTGAGAATACCCATCAATGCTCTCCAAGGTTGTCCTACTTTAGCAGTCGTAAACTCAGACGCAACTCGTATTTCCGGACATCCAAGAGCGTCAAATAACTCCATGAGTTCATCTTTAGTAGGATCCCTCGAGAATGACATGCCTTTGGGTGTATCCCGTATACCAAGAATCTTACGGAAGTCTGAAACTGTGAGTGTCTGCTGCTTGTTATCGATGGTGAAGGTGATCTTGTTTGAAGTGATTTCCTTGGTAGCCCAAAATTCATACATATACTCATAAGGCACCGAGGCACTACTTCTCAAAGCATTCTTAAAATGGGATTGATCAAGGATCGCAATGGCTACTTTAAATCCATGGTGAGTGGATTTTGAGATTTGCTTCAGCCGGTAGTTGTTGGGTATAAACTTAAGGGTTCGTGCTTTAGCAATATCGGCTTCTCTAGAGTCTTGGATTGCTTGTACTGTTGGATTAGTCATTGTATTTGCTTAAGATAAGACATGAAAGGTTGATGCACAAAAACATATAGATATATATATCATTCTTACTTCTAAGCATAACACATTTCATAACATAATACAACAAGTACATATAGCATGCAAACAAGAATAATCAAACAACTCTTCATCCGGAACTTTTACTCATTCGGAACTTCTTCATCCGGAACATTCCTTCATTCGGAACTTCCTTCATCCGGAAGTTCTTCATCCGGAACTTCCTTCATCCGGAAGTTCTTCATTCGGAACTTCTTCATTCGGAAGTTCTTCATTCGGAACTTCCTTCATCCGGAAGTTCTTCATTCGGAACTTCCTTCATCCGGAACATTCCTTATTCGGAACTTCCTTCATCCGGAACATTCCTTCATTCGGAACTTCCTTCATCCGGAAGTTCTTCATTCGGAACTTCCTTCATTCGGAAGTTCTTCGTTCGGAACTTCCTTCATTCGGAAGTTCTTCATTCGGAACTTCTTCATTCGGAAGTTCTTCATTCGGAACTTCCTTCATTCGGAAGTTCTTCATTCGGAACTTCCTTCATTCGGAAGTCCTTCATTCGGAACTTCCTCATTCAGAAGTTTTTTTCAGAAAAAATCCTTCATTCGGAAGTTCTTATCCTTGTTCATTCGGAACATCAAAAACGCAGCTTATAAGGTTAATTCTAAGCGCATTTGTGATTTCTAAGGTAATCTAAGGCAATACTTCATTATCTAAAGCTAATCCGCACAAAACCCACCACAAATCTTAATCAATTACTGTTCAATTAGATGCAAAACCCTAATTAGGACTTAATCTAAATTAAACGAATCATTTAGTAGGAGATAGTGAAGAATTAGACGAATAATGAGTTTAAATATTGATGTATATACCTTATTTAGTCGAATGAACAGGAATTAGATGGATTAAACGAGTGATTTGATTTCTTGTGTGTGTTTATTCAACAATGGCGGCAAGGTGCAAAAGCAGAAATAGTGAATGAAGGGGCGGGGGTGCTTGCTTTGACTTAGGTAAAAAATTTTGACAAGTTTCAACAAATATCACTTTAAGTCCCTCTATTAATCTATTCTTTTCCTTTTTGTTTCTAACTTTTTCAATTCATTTTACCTTTCCATTGATAAACTTAGTCCACTTAATTTTGCTTAGTTTAAACTAAACTTGACAATCTCACACAACTTAAGTATCGCATCTAATTAGCATATCTCCAAGATCTAAAAGCAATGCCTATCACTTAGAACGAACACAAGTCGTTTTCTTAAGTAAAACCACTCAATTACCATTTAGCCATTAATTTTCACAATCACTTTTGAAAAATCAATTTAATGACGAAGATGATTTTGATATTTTCTCCCCCTTAAACGATGACCCGTTTTCTATTTAAAAAGATGTAGTCATTGTTTAAAGAGTCAAATATTGATGAAAGCATTTCCAATTTATATCTTGAAAAAGTTTGATTCGTGGTGTCAATAAGATTTCTCTTATTTTAACAAATTAATGCACTGAGACGTACACAAATTCGTGTTAGACCAAGTTGTAAAGTAAACTTGATCCCTTTGCATGATTTGGCTTGTAAATCACGCCCGAGAAAATTAATTCCCGTTCTGAGCCAACGTTTTCCAAAGAAATACGTGACTTTAATATGAAAACCGGGTTGCAGTCAGAAATAACTACAAGCCATAATGGGCATGTTTTAAAAATGTACAACTTTTATACGGACTCTATTTATGGCACCGTGTCAATATTAATCGACATTTCTAAGGCCGTAAATATTACCGTACTAAAAGACATGCCCGTTTTAAAAACGAAAAATATTTTTGGTTTTTCTTGATTTTATAATTTTTATGGTTTTTCTAGGTTTTATATTTTTTATGATTTTTGATGGTTTTATATTTTTGTATTTTTCTTTTGTGGTTTATATATTTACGATAATATACATGATCACGAACAAAAGGATACTCTGAATAGTTTACCACGACTATTCAGCTGATTCTTCTGCCAACTCTTTGAGAGTCGCTGGAGTGAATGATTTCATGCCAAGCTTGTCGATCAAAAACTCAATTCGTCCTCGATCTAATGCTTTGGTGAACATATCCGCCAGCTGGTACTCAGTAGTGACAAAATACAGCTCGATCACTCCGTTCTCCACCTGCTCCTTAATGAAATGGTAGCGAATGTCTATGTGCTTGGCCCGGGAGTGTTGAACATAGTTGCAGCAAAGGGCAATGGCGCTCTTGTTGTCACAATACATCGGGATTTTGTTGAATCCCAAACCGTAGTCAGTTAATTGTGATCTCATCCAAAGGACTTGAGCACAACAACCGGACATGGCGATGTATTCAGCCTCCGTGCTTGATATTGCAGCGCTTTTCTGCCTTTTTGAAGACCAACTGATCAATCTATCTCCAAGGAGTTGCACAGATCCAGAAGTGCTACGCCTCGTGTCTTGACATCCAGCATGATCGGCATCTGCGTATGATATTAAAGCAATAGAGGAATCTTTTGGATACCATAGACCACGATGAAGTGTTCCTTTTAGATACCGAAAGATCCTTTTCACAACATGTAGGTGCTTTTCGGTAGGCCGAGCCTGATACCGGGCACACATGCATACAGCAAATTGCAAATCAGGCCTGCTAGCAGTCAGATATAGAAGGGTGCCGATCATCCCACGGTAAAGTTTTGGATCGACAATAGTCCCATTCCTATCTTCATCTAACTTGGATTTCTCCACCATTGGAGTGTCCACGGGGTCACAATTTTCAAAGTTATATTTCTTAAGAGATTCTAGAGCATATTTGGATTGATTAATAAAGATGCCTCTAGGATTCTGAGAAATCTGTAATCCTAAGAAAAATGAAATTTTTCCCATCATCGACATCTGAAAGCGTGTGGACATTATCTTCTCAAAGCGATTTGACAATTCTATGTTAGTGGCAGCAAATATTATATCATCAACATAAATTTGTACCAGAATCATGTCGTTGCCTTCCTTGAGAGTGAATAGAGTGGGGTCCACCTTGCCTTTGGAGAAGCCTTCCGAAATGAGATATGTTGACAGGAGATCATACCACGCGCGTGGAGCTTGTTTCAACCCGTAGAGAGCCTTCTTAAGCTTGTACACATGATTAGGAAACTCCGTACTGACGAACCCATCCGGCTGACTAACATAGACTTCTTCCCTTAGTTCACCGTTCAAAAATGCCGTCTTCACATCCATTTGATAGACGATCATGTTCATATGAGCAACATACGCAAGGAATAGTCTAATAGCCTCCAATCTAGCCACAGGAGCAAAAGATTCTTCAAAGTCTATACCCAAGGCTTGTTTATATCCTCTAGCAACCAATCTAGCCTTATTCTTTAATACTGCACCCATCTCATCAAGTTTAACCTTATAAACCCATAACAAAGTAAGGATGTTGACCTTGTCAGGGAGAGGAACCAATTCCCATACATCAAGTCGTTGGAATTCATTTAGTTCCTCCTGCATAGCTTCAATCCAAGATGATTGGGTCATAGCCTGCTGCCAATTTTTGGGTTCAACTTCAGAGAGAAATGCATCAAAGTAACAATAGAGTGCACTCTCTTGTAATTGATGGCGTGTAGAGACTGGTCGATCTAGATCTCCAATAACATTCCTAATTGGGTGATCTTTTGTCCATTTAGTGCTATGGTTTTCAATCCTAGGTGGTCTGGAGTGAACAATAGAAGGAGCTTCTTCTGAGGTAGACGCGGCTGAAGGGTTTTCAGGTATCGCTACACCAAAGAAAGGAAGCTCTTGCAGGTGAGCATATTCCAAGTCGTGATCAATAGAATCCTCTTCCACATCATTAGGCACAAGTAGGGGTGATGATTCAGGTGTAGTTTGAGAATCACTTGGTGAAGGTGCATCCGGTTCAATGTGAATTGTAGATGCATTAGATAAAGGTTCATTAGCTTGAGCAACCACTTCAGGGATGGGAGCGATTACTACAGGTGCTGGAACTTCATCAGTCGGGGGATCGAAGAATTCATCAAACAACGGTTGAAACAGTTTATCCCACTCGGGCCTTGATGGTGGTAAGAATGATGTAGAAGTAGGATTATTGGGAACTAATCCGGAACTAATAGCACCGGTTCCCATCTCATGAAGCGCGGGTTCAGAGCTGTGTTGCTCAGAAGCCATCGCTGTCAGCTCGTCGAAATCTGCGTCCATAGTTTCTACAATCTTGCCAAGACGACGGTTATAGATTCGGTATGCTTTCTTGGACGGTGAGTAACCAATGAAAATACCTATATCGGCTTTTGGTTGAAGCTTACCCAAGTTCTCACTATTAATGTTTGGATAACAGAGGGCACCAAACACATGAAAAAATGAAACATCGGGTTTACGGTCATGTAGAAGCTCATAAGGTGTTTTGCCATGGCGTTTCCGAATGATAGAACGATTTTGGGTGAAACATGCAGTAGAAATAGCCTCTGCCCACAAGAACAATGGAGCGTTCGCATAAATAAGCATGGTCCTAGCAGCTTCCATAAGTGTACGATTCCGTCTTTCAACGACACCGTTTTGTTGTGGAGTGCGTGCAGCGGATGTTTCATGTGATATACCAACTCCTTCATAATAATCACGAAGAGTCTGGTTGACGAACTCTGTACCATTGTCTGAACGAATACGGCGGACAATGGTATTCAAACGTACTTGAATGAATTTCAGAAAAGTGATGATAGCCTTCGGTGCTTCATCCTTTGTACGTAGAAATCTAACCCATGTAAACCTGGAGAAATCATCCACAATTACCAGAATGAATTTCTTACCGCTCACACTTTCAGTTCTCATCGGCCCACAAAGATCCATATGCAAAAGATGAAGTTTTTCTTGATTGGTGTCTTCAGCTTTGGGCTTGTAAGATTTCTTGGTACTTTTCCCCCTTGAACACGCGGAACATAAATGGTCCTTGTGAAATTTAAGCTTTGGAAGACCACGAACTAAATCGTTTTTAGCCAGATGATTAATAGCATCAAAGTTAAGATGAGATAATCTGCGATGCCATAACCATGACTTGGTCTTAGATGCTTTAGAGAGAAGACATACTGGAGAGGCGGCCATCATGTCTTGTAAGGACAAGGTATAGAGATTTGCACCACGAGATCCCTTCAACAAATCTTTTCCTTCCAAGTTGCGGATGAAACAAGTGTGTTGTCGAAAAGCAACCTCAAGGTTGGAATCAAAAAACTGTCCTACTGAGAATAAATTATGACCAAGACCTTCTACATAGTATACCCTTGAAATCGTCACGTTTCCAATCTGATATTCACCATACCCCATAATCTTTGCTATATGATCATTCCCGAATTTAACCGTACCAAGAAACTTGCTGACGAAATTTCGGAGCATCGAGCGATTTCCGGTCATATGTTTTGAACAACCAGAGTCCAAATACCACAGGATGATTTGGACCACCTGAAAATATCACCACACGAAGACAATGTAGAGGTATCGGAATCTGAGTGTTCCTTGTTATTAGCAGGTACAGATTTAATAATCTTAGATTTGCTAACTCTAGGTTTCTTAGATTTCCTAGCCTTCCTTTTCTTAATAGGTGGTGTAGATTCTAGTTGGCTTAAATCCTGAGGTATTTCTTCACTGATAGGCACTATAGTGGGGGCTGACCTAATTAATGGGCGCTGTTTCCATACTTGAGTGCGAGTGTTCCTAACTAAAGGACGCTCAGACCTAACCTCAATGGATGCATTCCTAGTTAAAGGGCACATTTTTCCATCTAATGTAAAGGTCCTACCAGTGGGACGCCATTGCCAGCCAACTTGGGCACGAGTTCTACCCGTTGGCTTCCATTCAAGACCAGTCTTAATAGCATTCATTTCATTCACGTGATCAATCAGACACAAATCATGACGCTGGGAAAACATACATTCATTACAATTCCAACAATTTAAATCCGAATTCACGAATGGTTTAGGCTGCTGCACAGGCGCAGAGCTTTTAGTTTTAACATGATTCTTTTTATTTAAAACTGAACTAGCATTCCTATTATGAACTTCTACTTTCTTCTTTGTGGCACTACTAGTGGAGGGCTTGATCTTATCTTTCTTGAGTGGCGATCCTTTAGCCTTAGTAGTCTCTTTTAATCATGTAGAAGGCAAAGTGGGAATATTAGCAACAGATTTTAAAGGTGCCTTACTTGATTGTGCCAATGACGGTTTTGCTCCTGGAGTCTTATTAAATGGAGTTACAGCAATGGGCCTATTATTAAGTAGTGCAGAACCTGGTGTACCTATGTATTGCAAATATGCCAAGCAATATTGAACTCGCTTAATATATTCATGAGCCGAATAATAGTCGCTACTTGAGGGATCTAAGGCATAAAGATCGTCTAAAATATCCCTAAGAAGATCGACATGCTTAATGGCATTCCTCATATAATCATCATAGGTAACCGGGTTTTTCTTATGAAGCGGATTCTTATAAAGCACTACTGACTTGGTTGTTGGAGCACTAGTGGACGGTGCAGAGTCAGTAGCTAAGTTATCAACAACTTCTTGTCGGGTGAGAAGAAGTGTCTCCTTTAACTCAGCCAAAACCATATTTTTGTCTATGAGCAGGATGTTCAAATCAGAGATTTCTTCGCACTTTTGGTTCAGTTGTTCAACATAAGATTGTTGCTGTGCCGCATTAAAAGCGAAGCGTTCTTCTAGTGAACCATAAAGAGCGGATAATCCCTGTCTTGTCCGATCCATCTCCCCTAGAACAGACGAAAGTCTAATTTCTAAGACTTGGTTTTTAGACTCTGCAGCCGCTAGTTCCAATTTTAATGTTTCCTTTGATGATACCTCTCTCTTCAATCTCATGATTTCTTCCTCTAATGTCTTAACAATTGCAATCATCTTGTCACTCGTCTCAACACCGTTTTCACAACCATTTGATATCAAAAGATCCTCATTTTGAGTTTGTTGTTTTAATTCTAAAGATATACAATGTTGTTCTAGTTGATTAAAGCGTTTTGAAAGTAAATTGTAAGAATCTTGTAGCTTTAAAAACTCAGCGTTAGATTCGTGACAAGAATGATTATCTACCTCATTTACAGTATCAGCAACATTTACAGAAAGATCACAAACATCATCACATATATGCACATCATCACAATTAATCATAGCGGATGTAATCTCATTCGAATAATTAACATTTACAGTAGTAAGCACATCACACGAGATTACTACAGACAAGAATCGGTCATATTCGGTTAAAATCTTTTCTTTTTCAATTAGTTGTAGTTCGTAAGCGGTGTCCATTTCATAAAACACTTTTTGAACTTCACCAATTTCAAACACAAGATTTTCCTTAAGAGATGCAAAAGTTCCTTTTAGACTTTCGACAAACGGATTGATCTCATTTTTAAACACCTCGTTCATATGTTCGAAAGCCCATTCTCCGGCATTTAAGCCATTTGAAGTCGTACAATCCAAAATGACCTTGTCAAAATTAGTAAAGTATTGATTAATCTCTTGCAAGTTTAACCATACAGTGCTAACAGGTGGAAGATCCTTTGGAATTTCCTTAGGACCTTCCATATTGACAAGTGTAGGAAATGTACTAGGGTTTTCTTCATCTAATATGTAGGTCGATGCTGTTATGAGATCTTTGTCCATATGGAAGCGAATTCTAAAATCCGTTTTTGCAAGCTCCTTATTCAATTTAAAATAATCACACTCGGGATATTTTGCAGAATTGTATGACCGATCCTCATCAACTAGATCCTTACTTGTTCGATCATCGGGAAAAACAATCGGGTCTAAAGCCAATCCTAATTGAGTTACATTATAAAGTCTAGGACTATGTCTTAAAGCTTGTTTTGCATACCGTGGATTAGGGGGAAGGCCTTTTAGACGTGATAAGTTAAACTCTCTAAACGAAGCATCAAATAAGTGCACTAGTTGAGAAGCAGCGTATTGTCTTAACAGCAAGTAATCTAGACTTCTAATCTTATTAGTGGCATTAATCTCCATTTCATTCTTCTTAGACTCTAGTGATTCAAAATCCGTTTGAAGTTTTTGAAAATTAGTGACCACTAACTCCTTTTCTTTAAGTTCATTAGTCAGATTTGCTCTTAAATTTTCAATTTCTTGCAAGTGATCCATTTGTTTGTTTCTAAAATGATCATATTCGGGATTAGTTAGAACACTAGACGAAGGCACTAATTCCAAGGTTTGAACTTTCTCATTGCTTAAGGCAAGCTCATCAGACAAATTCTTATTCTTAGCTAAGGTTTCTAAGAGTGCAGCATTCATTTGGCTAAGTAATGTAGCAGGAACCATGACCAAATCTTGTTGAGCAGGAGTAGGCGTATGCGAAATGGGTCCCGGTTGTGATTCACTCAAAGTCTGGGGACTCACATTGATATTGCTATCATTGTTTGTCTCCTCGTTTGAAAGACTCACCACCGAAGATTCATTCGAATCAGCACTCTCTTGCACAACTTGATGTGGTTGAATACTAGCATCAGTGGTATTATCGGTGGTATTAATAAGTACCTCAGATCTCTTTTCTGGCCCTAAGCTGGAGATAGTTGCCATGAGAGCAGCCTTTGCAGATTGAAAGTCATCACAGTCTGAGTCATACGCATCGAGATCATCTGCTTGGTATGCTGCATTCTGTGTGGTTACCGTGTCTTGTTCAGCAATCCCTGGATCAGCAAGAAATGCAAGCTCCTCTTCATCAAGTTCCCTTCCTTGTGCTTGAGCATTCACCAGATAGATCTTTTCTGCAAACCATTGTCCATCCCTTCTCTGCTTGGGTTTCTTACAATCCCTGGACATATGACCCTCTTCCTTGCAGTTGTAGCATGTAATCATTCACAACTTGCCCGTGGAATTAGCCCGTGGAGCAGGATTGACCATTGGAGCCTGATTGACCGTGCGAGCATTGGTGGTTGATGTGGTAGGTCTCCCCTGATATGGTTGAATAGGCTGAACCATTACCCTGCCATTCTCAATAGTAGCTTGTTGGCGAGAATTGGATGAATTCCTCAACTGATTGTTGGTAGGAGCTGATCCCCTAAATCCTCGTTTGCTTAAAGTCCTTGTGAGATAGGCAGACATAGTGGTTAACACTTCAACTGGATCAGCACCTTGTTTAAATACAGGAACGGGGACTTCCTCATCATCACAGTACATTGCTTGATCTTGAGCTGCATAATCAATAGAAGGAATACTCATTTGATCAGGGTAGCTTGTTGGATATGCTGCATTCTCTTGATAAGATGAATATGAAGATTGAGCATAAGATGCAATACTTGCTGGGTGAGGTTGTGTAGCATATTGTGATGAGGGTGCACTAAACCGATATTGTTGCTGATGTAAGGTGGGTGGTTGTGGTAAAATCGAGTATTGGGGAAAAGCTGGTGTCATGTAAGGTGATGGATGATAGGCTTGATGTCCCAAAATATAAGGAGTGTTGTTGTGAGACAAGCTTGGTTGATTCGCCATCAAAGCTAATGAATCAGGGTACATACCTCGTGGAGAACGGTGCATGATCACATGTTTCTCATGTTGCTGAAGAAAAGCATATAGTTGATCCAAATTGCACTTATGCAGATCCCTGGTTAACTTAACATCGGTAATATACTCACCCCATTCAGCTTGAGGTAAAGTATTCAAGAATTTGGTGTTAACCTGGAATGGAGCAATCACCAGATTGTATACATTCAGATCATTCATGAGTGTGGTGAATCTGAAGTAATAATCGTGAAGCGTTTCCCCTGGGTTGTAAGTGAATCTGTCAAACAGGTCATACAACTGACATTCCCTTTCCTGTTTGGTGAGAGACGTGCCTTGTAGCAACACCTTAAGACGTTCCCATAAATCCTTTGCCACTGTATACTGACTTACCATCCTATAGATGTCATGGGGAAGAGCTTGGAGAATTGTTTGAAGAGCTTTCTCGTCTGCATCGGCAACAAGTTGTTGGGCTGGTGTAAGTTCTTCAAATTCTCTTGGTCGAGACACATTGTTAGCCACAATGGTACCATAGTCAAGTGGACCATTTAAGATTGACTTAACCATAAGCCTCCCATAAACCGGTTTTCCCTTAAGATAAGACATCATCCGGCCTTGCCATGCTTCAAAAACTTCTTTGATGAGCATTGGTGGGCGATTATCCGTTCCCGTAATGACTGAAATATCCGTAAGTGATGTCATCTAAGGCATTACTGAATTCGGATTCATTTTGTTAACTTCAAAGAGACAAAGATTATCGGTTGATCGAGCAGTGAAGTAAAGCTTGTGAATTGTGTTGTGTTTTTGTTGTAAGAAACCAAGATTAAATCCTCTAAAAAATCGTCGAAAAAACAAGCAAAATAACCCTTGATTCGGAACTTTTTGTTGATTCGGAAGTTTGATTCGGAAGATTTGGCTTGGAATTACCTTGATTCGGAACTTTTGGCTTGATTCGGAACTTCTTGAGTCGGAACTTCTTGGTTCGGAAGTTCTTGGTTCGGAACTTTTTGGCTTGATCCGGAACTTCTTGGTTCGGAAGTTTCCTTGGTTCGGAACTTTCTTGATCCGGAACTTCTTGATTCGGAAGTTTCCTTGGTTCGGAACTTTCTTGATTCGGAAGTTTACTTGGTTCGGAACTTTCTTGATCCGGAACTTCTTGATCCGGAACTTCTTGACCCGGAACTTCTTGACCCGGAACTTCTTGACCCGGAACTTCTTGACCCGGAACTTCTTGATCCGGAACTTCTTGATCCGGAACTTCTTGATTCGGAACTTTTGCTGGGTAATCAGAAACTTTGATACGATGAACAGTCGACCTCAAAACGAGAGATTAAACCCAGATTTTGACCAAATAACCCAAAAAGTTTTGTGATTTCAACAATAATAAGTAAAAACTAATACTTATCCACTAATCCCAATCACAAAAACACCAAAAAACACCAAGAATCAAGATGGTTTTTCTTAAAGAACACTAATACAATCAAAAACTAAAAAACCACACAAATCACTACCTTAAATCACCCCATAGCTCTTGATACCAAATGTAGAATATTGATAACCTATGAATCTATGAAGGGGTTTGTTGATTTCTAGAGAGAGAAAGTTAGAGAGAGAAAGTGAGAGAAACTATGTGTTATTTCAATAAATGAAACTAGAAAAGTGACAACAACCAACCCCTTTCCATGGTGGAAAGGGGTATTTATACTCCAAGCTTACAATGGGCTTGGGCCGGTCCATGACAAGCCCATGGACCGGTTCTTACTTAACTTAATAAGCAACTAATGACTATTTGTTAACTACGAGCTATTACAACATTAATAATATTGTGGAGTGACCGATACTTCTTATATACGTAAAAACGTATTTCTAACAGATTCTAAACAATTCCGTTCTCACTTAAATAATCTTTAAACTCTTGACTTAAATACTCACCACCTCGATCGAAATGAAGAGCTTTAATCTTCTTTCCTAGTTGCAATTCTACTTCTACTATAAACACTTTGAATGTTTCAAATACCTTATGTTTATGTTTATGTAAATAAACATAACCATAACGACTATAATCATCCGTAAATGTTAAGAAGTAGCTAGCACTTTTCCTTAAAACATGTCTAAGTGGTCCACACACATCAGTGTGTATCAAACCAAGTAGTTCAGTAGCCCTTTCAATATTGCTATTAAAAGGTTTCTTGGTCATCTTTCCAGAGATACAAGACTCACGTTTATCAAATGATTCATCATTGATATTTTCCAAAAGACCATCACGTTGAAGCTTTTGTATGCGAGTCTTCCTAATATGGGGAAGTCTACAATGCCAAATATAAGAAGAGTTCTTGTCTAACTTTCTCTTCTTATTCATGCTAAAAACATAATTATTTTTTCTCTTGGAATTATTATCATGCATGTTAATTTTAAAAACACCATTCATAGAAATTGCATCAAAATAGAATAAACCATCTTTGAAAACAGAAATTCTATTATTATCAATAGTGTGAATAAATCCAAGATCCAACATACAAGAAATGGAAATGACACCCCTAACAATTGTAGGTGCCTAATGATGATCATTTAAAATCAGTACTAAACCCGAAGGTATAACTAAATTAAATGTTCCTATAACTTCAACCACTGCTTGTGCGCCATTGCCCACTTGCAGAAATTGTTCCCCCATAGGTAAGCTTCCTTTCCAACTCAAATCCCTGTAGCGTATTACAAATGTTGATACCGCATCCTGTATCATATACCCAGGAATTTGATTTGTATGTAGGATTAAATAACTCTATCATAAATAAGTTACATGAAGTTGCTGCAGCACTTACCTCAGCCTTCTTCTTATTTTCTCGTAACTCATCGAGATAAAGAGGGCAGTTCCTCTTCCAGTGACCACTTGCTTTGCAATGGTGACAAGTCTCATCCTTTTGAGATTAAATCTTCTTGATAAAGTTCTGCTTAGGTTTATAATAAGTCGCAACTTGCTTGCCCTTAACACCCTTGCCTTTGTCTTTCTTCTTGTTCGTGTGTGGTTGTTTCTTACTCACTCTACCCATTTGTACATAAAGCACATGAGGAGTAGAAGTAGATGTACTTTCCTTGTCTTTCAGAACCTTTTCATAGTCAATGAGCATTGCGTGCAAATCATTAACTGTCTTCCCCGCACAATGCTTATTAAAGTTCCTAACGAAATCATTGAAGTCCTTATTAAGGGACCTATTGATTAGGTTAATAGCCATATCATTGTCGTAGGGTTTCCCTAGTGCGATGAGTTGTTCCATGTAACCCTTCATCTGTTGATAATGTGCCCTTACGGGTTTCCCAGGGGCTTGCTTACAACTGTGCAAAGCATCTACCAAGTCGTAGATCTTCACAGTCCGAGGCTTCTCATAAATTGCCTTGAGCTCTTCAAGCATTTGATTTGGAGAAAATAGTTCAAACTTTCTTTGTAAGAAAGGAGCCATTTTTCCGAGCATTAAACAAGCCACATCATTGTGCTTCTTAACCTCTTCCTCATAATTCAGTCTTTCAACTAGAGTAGCATTAGGGCCAAGGGGCACAGGAAACGCCCTGGTTAAGTAATCAGAAGTCCCGCTACTCTCAAGAAAATTCTCAGTGAGCGGTACCAATCGTTGAAGTTTGGGCCAGTTAGTTCCTGACGTTCAAGATAAGTCTTGAAGGAGGAACTCAACGTGTTGTTATCGGGTTGAGCCATTTCTACATAAATAAGTTCAAAATATTAGCATTTTCGATAATACCATTCAAGAAAATAAATTACCCCGGTAATAAAACCATAGTATTTTCCTTGAAACTAGAATCCACATTGACATAAACTTATCACATCAGTTAATTTGCTAGTGATAAATGTACTCAACATGGTAACTTGTCGAACAATAATTGAAAAAAAAAGTAATTTTGCATTGTAAACATGTTTCATCCCTACTTTATGCCTTAAGTTTCCAGATCTCACCTGAGTAACTCAATCAAGTCGACTAATCTAAAGAACGCAATACATTCATGCGAATTCTCATTCTATGAACGTTTTCTTTCCATCACAACATCGTCCAAAATCTCATATGACGACAATTGTAACTTCAAGTGTTCGTCAATTAGATGGCATATGACTTAAATTTAAAGTATAGATTTTTGGTGTCAAAATCATGTATGGAGAAGCATGCATACATCTCCATAGCATTAGTTTAATAAAAAAACTTTTAGTAAAACTTTTGGTGAGTCTAAAATTTCGCCATATATTGCAAGTTGAGGTATTGGTTAAACCAATTAAAGATTTTACCCACAACAATTAACGCGTTACGTTCCTAGAACTTGGCTAAAGCACAAAGCAATAACCTTATCAATTGTGTTTCAGATGTGAATTTGTGGTAAATCAACCTTAAGATATAATGCTAATGATAATCGTAGGTAATTTCAATTCGACGCACAGGCGAGCCGGGAATTCGGTCAGCGACTAATGGCATAACACATCCTTCCTTAACCGGGTACATGACCAAAGGTGCGTTAAACTCACTTTATAGTTTGTCAAAAGGAGTAGGCCGTTAAATTATCATTTCAAATTATCAATCAACACAATTCTATGTAATTTTGATCTCAAAACAATTCATTAAATTTTTTATAATTTAGTCCATATTAATTTTTCTTGTAAAAAATTACCCTTGTTTACAACATACAATTAATATAAAACGTATGAAAACAAGTAGGTACAAAAAAAACTAAATCAAATAGCCACATGCATAACAATTTATTCAAAGAACATAAAATCTAGGGTTTTATAAACATAAAAGTCTTCCCTAATTTTAAAACTTTGAATCAAATAAAGCAAATAGCATATAAAATCATATGATCTGTGAAAACATGTATGTTCATCACGGATCCCCCACATAATCTTAACAATTAAATCTCTCTACGGATCGTAACCATACATGACATAACAATTAATTCATGCAAATATCTAAAGATAATCAACATGCAATTTTTAGGGTTTCAGAAAAAACTTTTTTTTTATAAAAAATTCGACTAGGACGATTTTAATAAAACAAAACCCTAATTTTGTGAAAACCTAAAAAACAACATGTGATTTTTAACTCAAATAAATATTAATTAAAAAAAATTAGATCTCGATAATTATAACATGTTAAAACGGCTCTCGATGCCACTGAAGGTTTATAAAGCTCATAACAATTACGCAAAACCCTAAATAAGATCAAAGCACACATAAAGGAATAGATTTAACAAGATCATAATTAATAACACATTCATAATTAATCGAGTTTGGGTTACATACCTTTTAGCTAGAGCACACATAGAGGAAGTGATTTAACAAGATCATAATTAATCACCAATTAGGGTTTGGACGAATAATACCAAGATATAGTTTAAAGTGAAACTATATTACGCTCTTGTACACGCGTAATGCAATGGGTTAATCGTGATTCTAGCACTAAAAAATCGAAGCTTCAACACTTGTGGAATATAGCCAAAATCAATAACCGAAAACCCTATAGGGGTGTTTGTTGCGATCGGCTACCAAGAGAAAAAGAGAAGGGATGGGAAAATTGTGAGGGCCAAGGATTGTTTATATAGGGTAGCAAATCTTATTCTTCAAGTCATAAACAAATTAGGAAAGCAAAATCTTTCCCTTTGCCCCCTTGTTGGCCGACGGTCGGTTACACCCTAAGGGGTGTTTCCGGAACTTTCCAATTCTCTTAAATATTCCATAACGTTCGTTATACTTAACTCTTAATTATTTTAACGATCGTTTAAGTTAAGCTCGGTTTAAATTTAATAAATATAATAAATACATTTATTAAATTAATTAAACCTTTACGTATTGTATGTAATCCCGTAATCCCGAGTTCGATCTTATCACACGACTATTTAATTTTATGTCCATAAACTTTCAAAAAATACAAAATCAAACACAATTCAACACCAAATTCCCAAAAATAATTTATTATGAACACAACTTGGGCGGCGGGCTAGCTGCTGCAAACAATATCTTATAAGCTTGTTTAACCTACCAAAATCCTTAAGACCAGCTGTTATATGCCTAATTCTACCCTTAATTTAGATGTAAGCTGAATTTCAAACACAAAAACTCAAAATTGAAACCTATGTGGCCTATTATTCTTACAACAACTAGAGCGTGGCACCTGCTGATTTACTTTTACTATGGCAGTGGGTCACCCAGGCCTAGTCAAGCCACCAAACCCTAGTACTAGCTAATGTAGTACGCTTAGGTGAGTTAAGAGGTACGATTACTTTGATTTAAAAGAAGTCAAATTCCTAATTAGATGCACAAACCTGCAATCAAACACCAAGTAAATCCCAAATCCTACAACTAGCATAACTGGACATAAAGTGGGGGTGTACTGGTTGTTGGGAGAGTTTTGCGGGAAGTCAGTGAGCTAAGAGGCAAGCTTCTCTTACCAAAACCTTTACAAACCTACAATATCAAATATCCTACATTTAAAGTTACCCTAAATCCTACCAACTAACAAGTTTCCAAGCCAAAAATCTTCAAGAACAATAAAAAAGCTGCTGATAAAAAACTTGCTATCAGAAAGTTACCTTGCTGGTGCAACTAGCAATTTGGTGAGATTTGATCAATGATTACTTGATTTTAGGCACGATAATCTTTAAACAGAGTGCTCAAACCCCTAAGACTAACCTAACCTAGCTGTAAACTAAATTCCAACCAAAGAAAACGCCAAAATCAACCTAGAAGGGCCTATTGTTATATATATGCAGTTTTTACAAAAACCTTGAAATCTCCATTACACTAATAACTAGTTGAAACATTCACATAATACCATTATACTAAACATAACTAACACGTGTGAGCCTATTGGGTTTAGTGATGAGGTCACCTAATCACTTAAATCCACAGTCCCAAGCGCCCCTTTTTGACAAAAAACTCAGATTTTAAACAAGAGAATTTATCAAGTGAATTTCTTCCAAGCTAATTCTAAATGAACAAGAATAGCAAAAAATCATCTTAGAACATATTTAAACCAATAAAATAACAACCAAATCCATTCAAACACATTCTCATTAAATCAAGGAATCTAGGCAGAATTTTCAAAGGGGGGTTTACATTACCTAGCCTTAACCTTGTTCAGGTTAAGTCATCAAGAAGGATGCCATCGGATGTGAAATGCTTAAACCATGGCTTAATGGAACTAGTCAAATGCAAGGAGAAGTGAAGTGGTGGACTACAACAGTCTACCCAATATCTTCAAAGAGGAAAAATGACTCAAGAAAGGAAAGTAGGCCTTGTTCTTGTTCCCTACACAAACACAAGTAAAAAAACACACAAATATAGAAGTTCAAACCCAAGCAAAAGCTTGGGTTGTTGATACAGTGAAGTTTCCAAAACAAGAACCCAAAAGATTTTTAAGAACACTCAAAATGAGCCGACTTGTGAAACCTTTAAAGTAACCAACCAACAAACTAAAAGATTTATAAACTTTTTTTAAGAATGGTTGTCAATCAATTCCAAAAACCAAACTTACAAATCCAGATTCAAAATATTTTTCTGCCAAAAGTTCAACACAAGAATATTTTGATGAAAAACATAAACTAATTTTGCAAGATAAGTAAAAATTACACTAAAATGAAAACAGTAAATTCGGAACTTAGAACTTGCAATTTCTTTACTAAATACTTTAATTATTCATTCAAGAAAAAAAATTACTAGGACTGGAACAAAAACCTAACTAAGAATGACTAGTCTATATATACTAATACCATGAGGTAAACCCTAACTCCAATTTGTCTTCAAATTTCCCAAAAAACCCTTGGCATATTCTTGAGCATATTCTGATTTTGAATTGATTCTGGAAGCTTCACATGGTATTGAATCAATCTTGATTGTTGAATAGTTATGAAGAACAAGCAATATCATCTTAATCGTTAATTAAGTCAAGATGGTTTGGATTTTTGTGCATCTCGTGATCCTCTCTACCAATTGAGGTCCCTAGAAGCTGGCGTAGAGCTGTAGTATCACATGAGTATGTTGGTTTGGGGTAGGGTTCCATGAGAGTGACAGTTTTGAGAGGGATTTGATTTTTGAATTAAAAAGGTGGATTGGAGATATGGTGGTTGGGTGGTATTTAGTACGAACCCTAATCCCCTTTCTGCGATGTCTCTCCCCCTTTTTTTGTTTACGTTTTGAAGATAACCAAATTGGCCGGTTAGTAGTATTGGACTGGGATGTGATGGCAAGATCATTTCTTTGTAACGATAAAAGAGAAGAAAATGGAAACACTTGGGATGGTAATGGGCTGAAATGAACAGTGGTCCAATATGAGGTATATCAAAACGTGAATTGGTCTTGTGGTGATGTCATTATTATTTTAGCTGGCCGACTCGTCCCGCTAAACGAGTGCGAGTTTGTCCGTTAAAATAATAATTTATGTGTCGGGATTGGTTTTTCGTGCACAATTCATTGTCGGGTTTCGGGTTGACCTTGACTTCGTCTTTTCTTGATAAAATTCATAAACTTTGTCGATTCAATCCGATAATGCCTGTTTTTGATTCGTTAAGTGAAATCTTGGCTTCGGTTTATTGTACGACTTTATTCTTCAAGGACCAAATATGTAAACTCTTGACATTTTAGGGACCACAATGTAATTGTAGAGTTTTACAAGGGTATAAAATAACAAGTCTTCAAACTTGGAGGACCAAACTTGACAATCTTCAATTCTTCAAGGGTATTTTTGGAAAATCAATGACCGGGTCCGGTTCCTTGTGTGGCTTCGTTTCCCATGTTTGTTTTTGCTTGAATCTTGTGATCTTTTGTTGAATTCACAATATCTGCACCTAAAATACACAATGAACAAACACAAGCATATTTTGGGGTATTTTATGACATTTTAAGCGTTTTTAGCCCGATTTGGACGATGAGACTATGTATAAATGCAGTCTCATCAACTATTATTGGGACGAACCTTATCTCTTTAAGCAATGCGCGGACCAAATTATCCAATGATGTGTCGATGGGCCGGCGACTTTATACATTCTTGAAGCTTGCCACAAAGGACCCACCGGTGGTCACTTTGGTCCAAATTACACCGCGAAAAATGTTTTTGACTCTGGATTCTTTTGGCCCTCCATCAATCTTGACACACATGAGATGGTTAAGCATTGTGATGCTTGCCAACGTCAAGGAAAGATCACTCACAAAGACGAGATGCCACAAAATTGCATTCAAGAATGTGAGATATTCGACGTTTGGGGCATAGATTTTATGGGTCCATTTCCCTCATCTAAGGGTAATAAGTACATCCTTGCAGCCGTCGACTATGGTTCTAAATAGGTTGAAGCTAAGGCTTTGCCTACCAACGATAATAGGGTTGTAGTAAACTTCTTGAAACAATTGTTTGCTCGATTTGGTGTGCCTCGTGCTATTATTAGTGATCGTGGGACTCATTTTAGTAATGATCAATTCGCACGAGTCATGGCTAAGTATGGTGTCAATCACCAACTTTCCACCGCGTATCATCCATAAACTAATGGTCAAGCCGAGGTTTCCAATCGTGGTCTTAAGAGAATCTTAGAGCGAACCGTGGGAGAGCACTGTGCTTCTTGGTCTGATAAATTAGACGATGCTTTGTTGGCTTTCCGTACCGCTTATAAGACACCTATCCGTTGTACTCCTTATCGCCTCGTGTACAGGAAAGCCTGCCACCTCCCCATTGAGTTGGAGCATAAGGCTTATTGGGCTCTCAAATGGGCTAATTTTGACTTGAACAAAGTTGGCGACCATAGAAAAATCCAACTTAATGAATTGAATGAGCTTAGAAACAATGCCTATGATAATTCGTTTATTTACAAGAAGAAAACTAAGCAAATTCATGATAGCATGATTAAGAACCGAGAGTTCAATGTCGGTGATCAAGTTTTACTTTTTAACTCTCGGTTAAAAATCTTTTCAGACAAACTTAATGTTGATCCCAAACTTAGATCGATTTAGCTTGTGTAAACGAGAATAAATCAAGATAAACACTTGGAGAAACTTTGTTGTATATGAAACAATTTAAGTATTATGCGGAATTAATACTTAAACAAGAACACACAAACAAGATAAACCAAACTTTCACTTTGATTGATTAATCGAACTTACGTACAATGAAAGTGTGAAAAACACATATGTGGAAGAGGTGTGTAAGAGATGTCTTTATGTCTAACCCTAAGGCCTCCTTTTATAGGTTAAGGAGCCTTGTACAAAAAGCTAAGATCAACTACTTTAGGAAGAAACACAAGATAAACATATTCAAATAACTTATTGACTAAATCTTTTAAACATTTAAGAATATATTTTGAATTCTTATCTTCATATTTTGTCCACTAGCTTAAAGATTTCATCATTAGCAGATTTAGTCCTTGCCTTTGTGTTAAGATTCTTCTTGTCAACGCCTTGATAATTCTTATCAGCGTCTCATCTGTCGGCACCTCGTTTACTCTTGTCAGCGTCCAATTTCCTCTTGTCAGCGTTCCAATGACTTAGCTAATTTTATTCCCAACAATCCTCTCCTAAACTTGATATCTAATCTAGTAATCAAGTTTCTGAATAAAACAAAAGATACAGAGAGGATTCTTACAAACACTCAAATCGCTTGTGTAGCCAATCACCTTCTTCAATACATCTTATAACAACGAGCATCTTTAGTTACCTACAGAGTCTCTGGAGCCTTCTTTATAACTTTTGTCACTCAAATTTGATTTCTCCTCCCCTTTTTAAGACTCCTCTCCAAGATCAGTATCAAAGTATGGAACCATGAATGTCCTCCTTGGCTTCCCAGCAGCGTCCAAAACAGCAAGTCTCTCCCTCAACTGTGTGAGTTCAAAACCTTAATGCATGACAGTTGGTACAGGTAATGTATGTTACTTTTTCAAGCAAATAAAAAAATTCGTCAATTCCATGATATTCAAAAAGTTTCATACTTTCCTCATCCACATTCGGGAAATGAATCCTCAATGTTGATTCATAAGACATGGAGATGGACTTGCTGATGATAAGACTGACTTGACCTGCATTGAAGATAGTGCCAATAGCCTCAGCCATCTCCATAATACTATTCACCCTTGTGAAAGTGATCTCTGCTACTACTCGATGTTATTAACTAGGAAAAACATCTCAATGATCATTAGGCATCCATATATGAAAAAATTCTTAAAAATGAAAGGGCGACGAAACGTTTTGGGTCTATAAAGAAGTTTATAAATGACACCAATTGGGATGTCATAACATAAAATAAAAAGACCTTAACAAAAAAATTAATCCTATGGAAATTATCTTTTCCTCAAAAAGACTAAGCTTTGCAAGGACTGTCCGATCACACACACGTGTACAAACACAATAGATATGAGTATCCTCGAGTATCACTTGCTCACAAAGTCCTTAAGAGTGAAGATAACTTATATAATATCCTTGTAACTCCCAAGTAAACCCAAAAATTATGTAACCCAAGTCACCAAACCAACCAACCCAATTCTAGGTCAAAATGTCTTGGCAGCATGCATGCAAAATAAACTACGTACATGCTACATTGCCTCGAGGTTTAGTAATTCCAACAATTTCATAAAGAAAGAGCCTTCATTATTTCTAACCCCCACTCACCTGTGGACACAATCTAGAATTGTGATAAGAGCATTCTAATAATACCCAAAAACCTAAAGGTTTACCTCCCCGTAACAGAAGCATACAAATCATTATATGTGAAAAAGCAAAATTTTATTTCAAGATACGAATGTAAACACTCCAACCATCATAAACAAAAGTTTGCAACTCTGTATCCATCCAAATGTAGCTCCACATTCCTGCATAGTTAGACAAAAACCACAAAAACATACCAACAGAGGCTACCCTTTCCCACAATAATGAGTAGAGATAACATGTCAGTGGAGAAAAATAATAACAGTGGAAAGACCAACAATGCATGTTCCTTAAGCATCCAATATCCCAATCTCCTTGATCATTAACTTGCTTTTGGATAGGCTGCTCAAAAAGAAAGCAAATTAGTTTTCTTTAGAGATCCAAGCCTTGTCAGACTTGGATCTGTCTAGTTGTTCAACTAGAGTGGTCTTATTCTTTACCACAAATTCCTGTTCATCCCTTTGTGACCTAATCACCCAATTTGTTACTATGAGTCTAGTAATGACCTTCTCATGATATTTAAATCTATTGCAAGTCATTGAAATAACATTAAAATTTGATTTTTGCTCTTGTTTAGGTTTCCATGTTATGTGGGATGATGCCCTAGACCCTTGACCCTTATTAACCAAGTATCTTTGTTTACATGGTCTAACATAAGGTCTGACAACAGCTAGGTGTGGCGTTTTCATGCCAAACTTGGAGCTGCCACCGTTGCATTTGTTCCTGTCAGCGTTGAATTTGTTCCTATCAGCGCTGAATTTGTTCCTATCAGCGCTCAGATTAGGGTTTGATATAGGATCATACTGCCTGTTTGACCAAGTGTTGGTCTTTTGAAAGGGCCTTTGTCCATGGGTATTTACTGCCTTAGAGAAGAAAGGAGCTGGTCTAGTAGCCTGTGGTCTAGTGTGGACAAAAGGTCTATGGTTGACATTGGAAGACCTATTGTTAGCGAATGAATTGTATCTACTGACACAATTATAGGCCAAATGTGAGAAGCTCCCACATGAGTAACAAGCCTTTTGGACACAAACTTAGGCTTAGACTGATAAAACACTGTCCCATTAACACTTGCTTGGCTTTTGAGTGACCTAGGTTTCCTATACATTTCAGCATATTTAACACTAGGTTTTTTCTTAATTGGGGAGCTAAGATTAACAGCTTTTCCAGTGATGGGATTGGTCATAGTGATAGGTGTGGATACTACTGAACTCTCAATGGGCGTAGGCACAAATGGACTCTCACTAAGCATCCCACCCTTAACAAACAAATTGGGGTTGTCCTTCTTCCACTCTTCTAGGTCAATAACCTTTTGTTGATATTCCTCAACTGGGGAAAGGACTCTAGGTGGAGGAATAAATTCCTCTTCTTGGAGTTCTGGAATACCAGTCCAAGAGAGATCCTTTCTATGGACACCATAGAAGTTCCCAGCAGGTGGTGGAACATTAACATACTCTTTTAGCCCAATCCCAGACATATCCCTAGAATCTCTTTGTTCACTAACACATTTTTCTAGGGTTTGAGAAGCTTTATCAAATCTTTGAATTTTAAGCCCTACATTATCTTTGTTTTTAATGGCCTCATCTAACTCAGCCTGTATAACACCTTTGGATCTCTCCAAGATGTCCCTAATCTTAATACTAGCATTTAGGTCACGAGTCAAAACATTAATTTGATCTTTTAGGTCAAATTCCATTTTCTTATACTCCTCTATCGTCTTTTCAGATTGTATAAGTGCCACTTGATAATTTGAAAGTCTAGCCTTTACGTCTAAAACATCTGATTTCAATTTTAAAACTTCTTTATTAAGTCTTTCAGTATTTAACCTACAAGAAGATTCATCACATACCTCATTATCAGAACATGAAAAATAATTGGAACTTGTGGAACTTGAAGTAGACTTGGCCTTAACTGAAAACATCATCAGACTTTTCTTCAACTTCTTCTCTAGTCTTGTTCACCTCACGATATTGGATTTCATTCTTCAAATCAAAGTTTCTCAACAAGCTCTGATACCACTTGTTGATCCCAAACTTAGATCGATTAGCTTTGTATTATCGAGATAAATCAAGAGTAATGCGTAGAGAAACTTTGTATATTCAACACTCTAAGTATTATGCGGAAACTAATACTTAGAATAAAGAACAAACAAACAATATATGAATTCCAAACTTTCACTTTGATTAATAATATCAACGAATGATTACAATGAAAGTGTTTGTGAAATATGTGGAAGAGGTGTGTAAAAGGGATATCTAATGTCTAACCCTAAGGCCTCCTTTTATAGGTTAAGGAGCCTTGTACAAAAAGCTAAGATCAACTATTTTAGGAAGAAACACAAGATAAACATATTCAAATAATTTATTGACTAAATCTTTTAAACATTTAAGAATATGTTCTGAATTCTTATCTTCATATTTTGTCCACCAGCTTAAAGAATTCATCATTGGTAGATTTAGTCCTTGCCTTTGTGTTAAGATTCTTCTTGTCAAAGCCTTGATAATTCTTATCAGTGTCTCATCTGTCGGCACCTCGTTTACTCTTGTCAGTGTCCAATTTCCTCTTGTCAGCGTTCCAGTGACTTAGCTAATTTTATTCCCAACACTTAAGAGCCGTTGGTCCGGTCCCTTCACAATGGCCTAAATTTTCCCTTATGGCACCATTGATCTTACTCAACCAAATGGGCCCAACTTTAAGGTGAATGGCCAACGCGTTAAGTTGTACTTTGGAGAGTACATCTCTCATGAGATGAATCCATCCCTCTCCACATTTCCCTTGAATTAAATTTGGAAAATCGAGTAGAGCTAGAGACTCTTGAAATAAAATCAAGCATCGTATAACTAGGTTAGATTTTCTTTACTTTTTCAACCAATAAGTGTAGGGGGAAGCCAAATAGCGTGTTGTTTTACAGTGATTGTACAAGGACTTTATCGATATATCATTCCACTTTTGGTGCTTTTGAGACGAACCGTGATCCCGTGTACCCGTGATACCGGTTTTATCCAAAACTATTGTGATTCAATTTTGTATATTAATAAATGATCAATTGAATTCACTTTAGTTGTCTCTTCCTTGTTGGGAATACAATGAAGCCAAGATACTTAGATGCTAACAAGAGGAAATTGGAGGTTGATAGGAAGAAATCAAGCGTTGACAAGAAGAAGTCAAGCGTTGATGAGAAGAAGTCAAGCACTGATAGGATACTTAGTCTACACGTTTTATGTTTCTAGTAAAGATACGTTTGACAATGTATTTCTTATGTTTATCTTTACCTAAAATAGTTGATACGTAGACTCTTGTACAAGGTTCCTTAATCTATAAAAGGAGGCCTTTAGGTTTTAAGTTCGATATATGTTTTACACTTTCATTGTACGCAAGTTCGATTAATCAATCAAAGTAAAAGTTTGGTTTATTCTGTTTGTGTGTTCTTGGTCTAAGTATTAATTTCACATAATACTTAGATTGTTTCTTATACAACAAAGTTTCTCTAAGTGTTTAGCTTGGTTCATTCTCGTTTACACAAAGCTAAATCGATCTAAGTTTGGGATCAACAAGTGGTATCAGAGCTTGTTGAGGAACTTTGATCTAAAGAACACAAAACCCTAAAAACCCTAAATCGCCAAAAACCCAAATTTTTCAAGAAACCCTAATAACCAGACAATATGTCTACTCTAGAGTTGACCTCCTCCTCAAGCCATAACCTAAAAATCCCCATGCTAGACCCTGACAACTTTGAGCTATGGAAGTTCAATTTTGAGCAGTACCTTCAAATCCATGACCACACCCTATGGGAAATTATTGAATATGGAAACACATTCGATAAGGCTGCCAAGATTCAAGCTGCTATTACTTTAAGATTAACTCCAGGCTCAAGTGAAGCGGATTGAAAAGAACAACCTATAGATGGGAGAGCTGTCTCAAATGAGGACATTGCAAAGAGTAGGAACGACATGAAAACTCTATGCATTCTTAAACTTTCTTTGGGACCAACCAATCAGCACAAGTATAGAGGTTTTGAATCTTCCAAAGAGCTTTGGGAAGCTCTTCAAGTCACTTATGGTGGTAATGATGATACTGCCTCAGAGAAAAAGAAGCAACTCTTGCATGAGTATGATGTGTTCAAAGCTCTTCCCAATGAAAAGCTAAGTGGGGTGATAAGCAGACTTCTTGACATCACAAGCAAATTGTCATTTATAGGAACAGTGCATGATGATGCTGATATCATTACCACTTTCCTTAAAAGTCTTGGTGATGCATGGAAGATTGAGGCAAGGTCTATAATTGCTACTAATGCTCACAAAAGTTCCACTTTTGATGACGTCTACAATAAACTGCAGATTGTAGAGAATGAAATCATTTTAGATCAAGGAAGCAAATCTACAAATGGAAACATGGCCTTCTTCTCTTATAGTGAAGGTCAATTTGATCAAAGGGATTCATAGATGCACCTCGTTACTGGATCACCTTGTGTCAACGTTGGATCAAGCTTTGTCAGCGCCCCACATTCAGACGCTGACACATACAATGTTGACTCACCAAGGATTAGGCCTGCTGGTATTGATCAAGATACAGTGTGTGCATACATTGCTTCATTGCCTAATGGTTCAGTGATTACGTATGAGGACCTTGAGCAAATCAGTGATGAGCATTTGGAGAAGATGGACATAAAGTGGAATATGGCACTTGCAAGCATAAGGGCCAATAGATGGAATAGGAGATTCAGGAAGAAGATGACCTTTAATGCTAAAGACACTGCTGGGTTTGATAAATCCAAGGTTGAGTGTTACAATTGCCATAGAATGGGTCACTTTATGAGAGAGTGCATATCTCCAAGAAGATCTGATGTTGGAAAGCCTTCAAGCCAAATCATCAAGGTTGAAGATACAAAAGCTATGGTTGCCATGCAAGAGATTGATGGTGTTGGCTGGGACTGGAGATTTTTGGCCTAAGATGTAGAAGAGAACAAGGCCTTGATTGCAGAGAAGGAAGAAGAAGAGCATGTTCACTATGCTCTCATGGCACATTCTTCATCTTCATCAGATAATGAGGTATATGATGATGCATTTTGTAGTAAAGGTTGTCGTTTAAACACTGAAAAACTTAACAAAGAAATTTTAAAGTTAAAATCATATGTTTTTGATGAAAAATGCAAGTTATCTAATTATCAACTTGCACTTGTTCAAACTGAAAAGACTGTGGCTGAATATAAGAAAATGGAGCTTGACCTAAAAGATCAAATCAATGTTTTGACTTATGAACTTAATGCTAGTATTGAGATTAGGGACATCTTAGAGAGATCCAAAAGTGTTATACAAGCTAAGTTAGATGAGGCCATTAAAAACAAAGATAATGTAGGTCTTATAATTCAAAGATTGATAAAGCTTCTCAAACCCTAGAAAAATGTGTTAGTGAACAAAGAGACTCTAGGGATATGACTGGGATTGGAATGAAAGAGTATGCTGGTGTTCCACCACCTGCTGGGAACTTCTATGGTGTCCTTAGAAAGGATTTGTCTTGGACTAGTATACAAGAACTCCAAGAAAAGGAATTTATTCCTCCACCAAGAGTTCTTACTCCAGTAGAGGAATATAAGCAGAAATTGACTGATTTGGACCAATGGAAGAAAGCCAATCCTACTTTGTTTGTTAAAGGTGGCATGCTTAGTGAAAGCCCAAATGAGTCTACACCCATAAAAGTGACCAACCCTACTACTGGAAAGACTGTTGACCTTGGCTTAAACGTTGATAGAAAACCTAGTATTAAATATGAAGAAATGTATAGAAAACCTAGGTTTCCAAAGAGTCAAGTTAGTGATAATGGAACAGGTTTATTCTCATCTAGACCTAGAGTTATGTCTAGAAAAGCTTGTTATACTTGTGGGAGTTTCTCACATTTGGCTTATAAGTGTGTCAATGCTTTAAAAGTCAACACTGATAGAAAGTCAACCATGGTCAAACCCAGACCTTTTATCCAACAAAGTTCACAAGTCATTAGACCAGCTCCATTCTTTACTAAAGGGTCTAATACTTACGGACAAAGGCCTTTTGGAAAGACAAATACATGGTCTAACAGACAATGGGTTTCTATAGCTAACCCTAGTTTTGCCGTTGATAAGTGCAATTTCAGCGTTGTCAAGAACAATTTTAACTTTGACAGGAATGTTTCCAACGCTGTTAGAGCAAGTAATAACAAATACTTGCAACCAAAGGGAAAGGGGTCTAAAGCTTCTTCTAACTTAACTTGGAGACCCAAACAAGACCAAAACCCTAATTCATATGGGATTTATATGACCTATAACAGATTTCATTATATTTCAAAGGTCATAACTAAACCAATTGGGGTTAACTGGGTGTTTAATCCTAAAAGGGATGAACAAGGGGTTGTTATAAGGACTAAGTATGTTCTTGTTGAATAACCAAATGAATCCAAGTCTACTCAGGCTTGGGTTCCCAAAGAAAACTAATTTGTTTTCTTTATGTGCAGGGCATTCAAAAGCAGGTAAATGATCATGGATATTGGGATAGTGGATGCTCTAGGCACATGACGGGGAAGGAAGATTATTTGACAAACTTTACCCCCATTAAAGATGGTGACAAAGTGTACTTTGGAGGAGGATATGGAACTATTACTAGCAATGGCACTCTTATAACCAACGATTTGTGTTTTGAAAACGTATTTCTGGTAAAAGAACTTGATTATAATATGTTTAGTGTATCACAAGTTTGTGATAACAAAAATAAGGTTCTTTTCACTAATACTGAATGCTTGGTGTTAAGAAAAGATTTCAAAATACCTGATGAGAAATTCATTGATTATAGAACACCTAGGCATAAGGACATTTATAATGTGAATCTTAATGGAATTAGGATGAATAATAATCTGTCATGTCTATATGCTAAGGCTTCAGTTGATGAGAGTAATCTTTGGCACAGAAGGTTAGGCACATAAATTTTAAGAACATAAATAGACTTGTGAGACATGGTTTAGTTGAAGGTTTGCCTGAAAAGGCTTTCCACAATGATCATTCTTGTGTTGCATTCCTTAAAGGCAAGAAGCACAAAGTCTCCTTTAAGTCTAAACTTGTGCATTCTAGTTCTAAACCACTTCACTTGCTGCATATGGACTTGTTTGGTCCAACTAATATAGAAAGCTTAAATGGTAAATCTTTTTGTTTTGTCATAATTGATGATTTTTCTAAATTCACTTGGACTTTCTTTTTGGCTTTGAAAAGTGAAACTGCCACTGCTTTGATTAACTTTATTACCCAGATTGAAAAGAAGACTGTGAATGAGGTTAAAATACTTAGAAGTGATAATGGTGGTGAGTTTAGAAATAAGTTGTTAGATGACTTCTGTGTCAAGAAAGGGATTACCAGGCAGTTTAGTGTAGCTAGAACCCCACAACAAAATGGGGTGGCTGAAAGGAAGAATAGAACACTCGTAGAAGCAGCTAGGACAATGTTGGATGATGCTCACTTTCCCATTGCATTTTGGGCTGAGGCTGTGAATACAGCCTGCTATGTTCAGAATAGGGCATTGGTTAACAAAATCCACAATAAGACACCTTATGAGCTATTTTGGAATAGAAAACCTAATATTGGTTTTCTCAAACCCTTTGGATGTCATGTAGTTTTTCTTGATACTAGTGATGCCTTAGGTAAGTTTAGTGCTAAAGGTGATGAAGGCTACTTTATAGGATATTCAGTGTAGAGTAGAGGATATAGGGTTTACATTAAGAAAGAAAAACGTATAGTTGAAAAGGTGTATGTTAGGTTTTTAGAAAGTAAACCTAGTGATCCTGAAAGTGGACCAAATTGGCTCTTTGACTTGGATCCTCTATCTAGAACCTTGAATTATATGCCTGTTACTAATCCAGACATTGTGAAGGTAAATTCAAATGTTGTGGAAGAACCAGTTTTTGAAATTTCAGGTATACAAGTTGATAAGGAAGTAGGATCACATGCAGACAAATCAGCTCCCATACTTGAGTATGTTACCATTCCTATATGGACAGATGGATTTGCTGTTGCTGTTGCTGGAGAGGCAAAGGATGGTCCACAAGAGAAACCAGTTGATGAAAACATGCATGAATCTTCAAGCGCTGACAAAGGAAAATCGGCACTGACATGCCAAATTCAGGCGTTGATGGCTTAAACGTTGATAGACCCAGTTCAGGCGTTGACAACTCTTTTGTCCATTTATTCTCTTCCAGTGTTTTTGAACAAGGTGAACCTTACACTATACATGAAGAGGTTCATTCAGGTGATGATGGAGGAGAATTTGAAGATGATATTGGCAACTTGGAGACCGAGATTAAAGACAACACAATTATTGAAGGAGAGACACTTACATCTATTATCAAGAATCATCCTTCTTCTCTAATCATTGGTGATGTGATGTCTCCTGTTCAAACAAGAAGGTCTCATCAGAATCATGGAGGTTTTATTGCCAATATCCACAAGAAGGTTGATACCCCTCTTGTTCAGGCATGTGTGTTTGCTTGTTTTCTGTCACAACAGGAACCCAAGAAGATATTTAATGCTTTCAAAGAACCAAGTTGGGTGGAAGCATTGTAGGATGAGCTTCACCAATTTGCTATTCAAGATGTTTGGGAGTTAGTAGATTGTCCCATATATGTCAGACCTATAGGGACAAGATGGGTTCTTAGAAACAAAAAGGATGAGAGAGGAATTGTGGTCAGAAACAAGGCACGTTTAGTTGCTCAAGGCTATAAACAAGAGGAAGGGATAGACTATGAAGAGGTTTTTGCACCTGTTGCAAGGATTGAAGCAATAAGGATTTTCCTATCCTATGCTTCTTTCATGGGCTTCACAGTTTATCAAATGGACGTGAAGAGTGCTTTCCTTTATGGCACAATTGCAGAGGAGGTTTATGTAATGCAGCCTCTTGGTTTTAAAGATTTAGAACATCCAGACAAGGTGTATAGAGTTAAGAAAGCAATGTATGGACTTCATCAAGCCCCAAGAGAATGGTATGGTACATTTTCTACCTATCTGGTGGAAAATGGATTCAAGAGGGGTACCATAGATCAGACTTTGTTTACCAAGAAGAATGGTAAGGACTTTTTACTTGTTCAGGTCTATGTGGATGATATCATATTTGGCTCTTCAAGTCCAAAGATGAGTGAAGACTTTTCCAAGCTCATGACAGACAAGTTCAAGATGAGTGAAATTGGAGAGATGAACTTCTTTCTAGGGTTACAAGTTCAGCAGAAAGAAGATGGTATCTTCATCTCTCAAGACAAATATGTAGTAGAGATCTTGAAGAAGTTTGGCTTTTCTCCACATGAAAAACGGGCTAGCACATCCATGGATAGGAAACACCCTTGGGGAAAGGTTGGAGATGGAAAAGAGGTGGATGTCAGGCATTATAGGTCAATGATTGGATCATTGATGTATCTTACAGCTTCTAGACCTGACATTATGTTTGTTGTGTGTGCATGTGCATGCCATCAACTGACTCCCAAAGAGTGTCATCTTCAAGCTGTCAAGAGGATTTTTAGATACCTTAGGTGCTATCCCACTTTGGGATTATAGTATCCAAAGGATTCTCCATTGGAGCTTATTGCTTATTCAGACAGTGATTATGGAGGTGACAAGTTTGGTAGAAAATCCACAACTGGTGGATGCCAATTTCCTAGGAGTAGGTTGATATCTTGGCAATGAAAGAAACAAACAGTGGTGACCAACTCTACAACTGAAGCAGAATATGTAGCTGCAGATGCTTGTTGTGGACAAGTCTTATGGATTCAGAACCAACTGTTGGATTATGGGTACAATTTTATGCATACTAAGATTTGTGTAGATAATAACAATAATTTATGCATTATTAAAAATCATGTACATCATTCCAAAACAAAACACATAGAAATTAGACATCATTTTATAAGAGATTGTTTTGGAAAAGGTTTAATACAACCAGATAGGGTTGACACAGAAGAAAATGTTGCAGATTTATTAACTAAACCTTTTGATACTAGAAGATTTTAATACTTGGTAACAAGTATTGGAATGATCAATCTTACTTAATATGTGTTTTTGGAACTTATTGTAAAAGTATGTATAGGATATGCATTGTTATTGGTCTTTGTACAAAATTAGGTTTTCCACTTTATTTGTCTAACGCTGACAAAGGTTATTTTAACACTGACAAGTGTTAAAATGACGTTGACAACAATATGTTAGTTTTGTAGTTTTTGATCTAATTATGCAGGCATTATGAGCATTGTACAAATGGATACAGAGTTGCTTATGGATCTTTGGAGCTTACTTGGAGCATGTTCAAGTTTATGGATGATGGTTGGAATATTTATCTTCCTATCTTGACATAAATTTTTATTGCATGTATTTTGTTTGGAAACTTGTATATCATATTTTAAGGGGAGGTTTAGGAAACCTTTAGGACGTTTTGGGTATGCATATAATACTCTTATCACAATTCTAGATTGTGTCCACTGGTGAGTACGAGTTAGTTTACTAAATCGTGAGGCACTGTAGCATGCAAAGTTGATATACTTTGCACGCTGCCAAGACTTTTTGACCTAGAATTGGATGTGGTCTGTTAGGAGACTTGGGTATGATTTTTATTGGCTTACCTGGGAAATTACAAAGGATTTTATAAGATCACTTCATTGTTAAGAACTTTGGTTAGCAAGGGACACTTGAGGACAATTATGTCTATCTTGCTTAAGTAAGTGTGCATGATTGGACAGTGCTTGCCACCCTATGGTGATTTTCAGTCTATAAGTTATCTTCACTAGGATAAATTACTTTGTTAAGGTCCTTTTTCTTTTAAATTCTTTTTATTTTTGGACGCTGACAGTTTTCTTTCCAAGCGTTCTTAAGACCAATTTTGACGTTCCACAACCACAACAAGACCCTCAACAATAACCAGACCCATTACCTGAACAACCACCATCACCCCAGCAAATAGAAGTTGACCAAGAACCCTTCAACGCTGACATATTAAATGTTGGCGTTGACATTCCAAATCCAAATACTGACACACTTTTACAACAAACCCAAACACTCCTTAACCTTCAAACAGACACCCAATCCACATCATCTTCTACACCCTCTAACTTTAGGATGGAAAACGCCAAAGGACTACTGGAGTGTTCTCCTCTAGTGGTCCTAGCCATGTTGTAGAGAGAACCACCACCACAAGTGTGGTTGGTGACATGGGTGGGGCTGGGACTATTGGTTCTAGCTTAGATGCAGGCCAAGCCTGTCCTAACATCACTAAGACCCCATCCATGCCCCATGACTCTACTTTGGGAGGTCAAATTCTCATTCTAGAAGAGGGCAGATTGGAACCTTACACATTATTGGAATTGACGGCTGTCTGCATTAGCTTGCAAAAGCAAAATGCAGACCTTGTACATACTATCTCTACACAAGGCCTTGAACTCAAGAAATTGAGGGAGAGGATTGTTGTTTTGGAAACTGCTAAGGCTAGGAGAAGACAGACAAGAGTCCTTTCATCAAGGGAGGATTCTTACAAAGGGGAGGAAGCTGCTACCGAGCCATTTAATTTAAGTGACAAAGGCTCATGTGGATCTATTGGTGTGGAAATGGCTGAAGATTTGACCAGTTTGAAGGAGAGGCTAGTTATTGATGTTTCACTGGTAACTCCAACAAAGATATCATTTATGGAGATGCTGGAACAGTTTTCTAAGCCAGGCGTTGATACACAGAGTCTAAGCGTTGATAGGAGGAAGTTAGGCGCTGACACACAAGTTTTGGACGCTGATAGACCTGCAGGTATGGTTGATGTATTCCAGTCATCAGCTATCATCAAGGATGTGTCTAGACAGGTACCATCATCAATTCTTTTAACTACCATTGATGTATTAGATAATGGTAAAGGGATTATGGTAGAAACAAAAGTTCCCAAGCATGCAGCCCAAGTAAAGTTTGATTCTATGTTGGCTGCACAACTTGAGGAAAAAGAGAAGAAGATTGCTGCTATTGAGTCACCATTTGTTGCTACTTTTGAGAGTAATAAGGGAGGTAGTGATGATGAGAGTACAGATTCAAGTGTGATGATTATTGAAGATCTAGAAAGACTTGAATATGGTGATGAGTTGGCAAAGGAAAGGATTACAGAGTTGAAAAATTAGGTAGATTATGAGATGCCTGAAGTAGCTCAGATGTACTTTGCATGGGAGAACAAGGTAATGGAGAATCCAGACATGAAACTATCAGATCAAATTTGGGGTTTGGAGATTCTCTTAAGAGTTCAAAGAGATTGCAAGGTGATTATGAAGTATAAGGCTAACAAGGTTCTTTCACAAACTAAGAAGGATAGAAGGGAGCTCTACTACATGCTTCTCAGATGTCATCAAGGAGGTTGGACGTTTAAGAAGTTGCAGGGTTTGTCCTTTGATGAGTTGGAATATAAAGCTTATCCTATATGGGCAAGTGTTCAAGAGCAGAACACTATCAGATGAAAGAAAGGAAGAACTTGCAGAAGAGATGCAAATCCAACAGGCTTTAATTGCACCAAGACCTTTGAAGAAGGGAGTTCCACTTGAGTTCCCAGAAAATTTGGATAGACTAAATCCTAGTGAAGCTATCATTAGAAGGAGTATTAAGCTCTCACCCTTGGAAGCTTCACATATGGTAGAGGTGTTACCTCATGATTCCAGAAACCCTATAGTTCACTATGAGGAAGATGCAAGTGGGTTTTGGATGATTGGCAGATATGGGAAAGAAGTACATACTTTTACTACTTTTATGTCTTTGTTTGCAAGCCTGGATAGGGTAGACTTGCCAGATCTTCACAATGTCTGGATTAGTAACAGGCATATAATTCAAGGTTCTAGATAGAGAATCCAAGTCAAAGAGCCAATTTGGTCCACTTTCAGGATCACTAGGTTTACTTTCTAAAAACCTAACATGTACCTTTTCAACTATACGTTTTTCTTTCTTAATGTAAACCCTATATCCTCTACTCTGCACTGAATAGCCCATGAAGTAGCCTTCATCACCTTTAGTACTAAACTTACCTAAGGCATCACTAGTATCAAGAACAACTACATGACATCCAAAGGGTTTAAGAAAACCAATATTAGGTTTTCTATTCCAAAATAGCTCATAAGGTGTCTTATTGTGGGTTTTGTTAATCAATGCCCTATTCTAAACATAACAGGCTGTATTCATAACCTCAGCCCAAAATGCAATGGGAAAGTGAGCATCAACCAAAATTTTCCTAGCTGCTTCTATGAGTGTTCTATTCTTCCTTTCAGCCACCCCATTTTGTTGTGGGGTTCTAGCTGCATTAAACTGCCTGGTAATCCCTTTCTTGACACAGAAGTCATCTAACAACTTATTTCTAAACTCACCACCATTATCACTTCTAAGTATTTTAACCTCTTTCCCAGTCTTCTTTTCAATCTGGGTATTAAAGTTAATCAAAACAGTGGCAGTTTGAAGAAAGGAAGAACTTGCAGAAGAGATGCTGATCCAATAGGCTTTAATTTCACCAAGACCTTTGAAGAAGGGAGTTCTACTTGAGTTCCCAGAAAATTTGGATAGAGTGAATCCTAGTGAAGCTGTCATTAGAAGAAGTATTAAGCTCTCACCCTTGGAAGCTTCACATATGGTAGAGGTGTTACCTCATGATTGCAGAAACCCTATAGTTCACTATGAGGAAGATGCAAGTGCGTTTTGGATGATTGGCAGATATGGGAAAGAGGTACATACTTTTAGGAGTCGTTTGGTAAGCGTAAATCAGAATCAAGGAATGATTTCATTCCAAATGAATGTGTTTGGTATATACTTCTTAAAATTTAATATGTATATGATATCCAAAAATATTCTGTGCGCCATTCTATTCTTGAAGGCAACCTTTCACTAGAATGATAGGCTATGTTTTCAATTTTCAATGATCTAAAAAAAATGCAAACAAATAAAAATCTATGTGATATTTGTTTTTTTCATTTTCACATAAAATGATGAACTAAAATTTAAAGCTTCTTTCATTAAAGAATATTATTTTACATCAACATATAACAAGTAAAGTGATGAGACTACTTTTATACATAGTCTCATCGTCCAAATCGGGCTTAGAATGCATTAAATATCATCAAAATACCCAAATATATGCTTGTGTTTGTTGCTTGTGTATTTTAGGTACGGATATTGAGAAAATGACAAAAGATCACAAGAATCAGTCAAAAACGAACACAGGAAACGAAGCCGCACGATGAACCAAGACCTAATGAAGAATTTTCCAAAGAAAACCCTTGAAGATTTGAAGAATATTGAAGATTGGTCCTCTAAGTTTGAAGAATTGACACTTTATACCCTTGTATCTTCATAATTACAAGTTTGGTCCCTAAAGTTTGTCAAAATTACAAAAGGGACCCTTAACTTTGAAGAATTGGCAAATTTAGTCCCTCATCAAAACTAAATTGTCAATAATGGTCCTCCAAGAAGTCAACAAACAAGTCAAGGCCTTGAAATATGAAGACATGCCAAAATCAGCCCTTCAATTATGAAGAAATTACACTTATAGTCCATAAAATAAGTTTGCAAAACTTATTGTGCCAAAATCAGCAAGTACACCAAAGTTATTACAAAGGGATTTTGAGTTTATAAGCTGGAAATGTAAAGTGGAAAGAACATGGAACTTCAGGGAGCAAATTGGGAAAACATACAAACTAATACCCACCACTCCCCAGCCGACACCTCATCACCCACCCAATCATACTCCTCCACCTCACTCCCCCTCTCCACGTCATTTTTCCACCCAAAACTAAATACTGATTTATTAATCAGTATTATTTTCCCTCTTAAACACAAATTCAAAACTAATCACCCATCATAACAAATTAAACCCCCTTTTTCCTCCCCCTTAAACCCTAGAATCCCCAGAACTAATTAACCACCAAATCATAGGGGTTTTACCCCAATTTATCCAGATCATTAATTTAGGGTCCACTGATCCCTTTCACACACTCAAAACAAAATCCACAACAACCCATGTGACTCCCCAGAGGTCCCCTGCTCCCGTCGTTGTCCACAAAGCCCCAAAACGAGACAAGATCAACGATTCACAACAAAAACGTGTTCACCACAGCATTTGGAGGGCTCTGATTGATTTTGAACAACTGGCAAACACTACATCTTCACATGATCAATTCTTGACCATTTTCAAACTTGGTCAAATTAGAATATGCTGAGAATCATCAAAGGGCAATTCTGGATATTCAAAAGATTAGGGTTTTTCATTTTAGAGCTTCTAGACTTTTCTATCTACCTGTATATATAGCTTAGCCGTTTGTGGCATAAGTTTTGTTCCTGCATTTGTATTTTTCTTAAATTAATGAATATTTAAGTTTATTTTTAAATTGCAAATGTTGGGTTCCATTTTAAGCTTCAAGTTTTAGTATAATATCTTTTATTTTCCTGCAAAATTTACATTCAGTTTTTAACAAGTTTCAAGTTTTTCAGAAAAGTTTCAAGTTTTTCTGAAAAGTAACAAGGATTTCTGAATTTGAGTTTTTAGTCTGTTTAAAAAGAGGTTCATTGTTCCAAGGTTTGCTGGATTTTAAGGTTTCAAAAAGAAGATTGGAAGAAAAATCAGATTTTTGGATATTCTGTGTGTTTCTTGATCTTAGCAGGTTTTTGATTGATTATTGCCCAAGGATCTGCACAGACCCGGGTCTGTTGGAAAAGGCATAGCAGCCTTGGTGGGACCTGGATGTGGGTCCCACAAGGTAGTCCCTTGTGCTCTTTGATTTTCAGATTTCAGTTCTTTGTATGTTATGTTTGATTTTGCATGAAAATTGTTAATTGCTTGCTTAAGTGTTCTTGGATTGGTTGTTTATGCTTATTTAGATGTTAGAATGCATGTTTAGCTGTTTTTAATCAGTTTAGTGGTGATTTGAGTCCATTTGCTTGTTAAAATTTCCTTTTTCAAACATAAAAGGGTGTTTGGATCTGCTGTTTAAGTGAGAACTTTGAAAGATTGTGAGTTTGAAAACGTGTTAAATACTTTCCTTAGGGTTGCATTAGGTTGAGTGTAGTTTAGTTATCAGTTGGTAAAGGTTTTAAACAGATTTGCAAGATAAAAAGTGAAAACATAGGTCAAAAATCTGTATGCCCTTTTTCTGCTTGTTTAAAGTAAAATTGGTGCATCATATCTTGTTAATTGTTAGATCAAAGGTTGTTTAAGGATTTTGATTTGCTTGTATGCTAGTTGGTGAAGTTGTATGCATAAACTTGGCCTTTGAATCTCATAATTGTGCAAGTATCAAGTTAAAAAAAACCACCAGACCCATAAAATTGCATCAGCAACTTGATTTTGCCCATAATTGTGATTTTGTGTTAAGATCTGTTTGATTGTGTGTGTATTTTGACTCCTTGTACTCCAAAGAGTACAAGGGTGCCTTCTTGTCAACAAAACATCCAAGAAATCTCATGATCAAGCCCTCTTGATCCTTACATTCACAAGTGAAAGAACACACTTGTGTTCATCAGAAACCAAGTGCTCAACTGAGCACGTTTTGCTTTGAATTTTGCTTTAATCTTGACAATACTTGATTTGTGTTTGTGTTTTAGTGAGTAAAAAGTTACTGGATTTGAGTTTAAAAGTAAAAAAAAAAAGTTTTGCAAAAAGGCACACCCTGCCTGGACTCGAACACGCGACCTTGCGTTTCAAGGAGTAGCGTGTTTACCAGTGATCTAGATTGCCTTTTTACGTTTACCTTTCATTTCATTACTTATTTAAATAGGTTTTGCTTTTTAGCTTATTTGGCCAGCAGCTTTTAAATAAGCTGTTTCCAGCTTATTTCTCTTAGCTTTTTCTTGTTTAAGATTTTTCCTAGGATTGTATTAAGGTTGTTGATTTTTCTGAGCAAAAAGTAAATTTTTCCCATTATTATTTTATTTATTAGGATTATTTTAAGTTTAATCTTTAGAAAGTCATTTAAAAATAGTAAAAAGTAATTTAAAAATCTGGAAAAATAATTTTTAGGTTTCTAATCATATTTTTGAGGTTTACAGCTTATTAGGTTTTCAATTTGGCTTATTTTTAATTTTATAGGATTTTAGGGTTTTGAAGCAACTTTAAAATTTAATATATAATTATTACCTAAGTTTCAGAAAATTTGGTTTGCATTTTTGTTTTAGTTACATTATTTAGGATTTTTGGTAATTTTTTAGAAATTATTTACAAACTTTTAATTTTTTTGAATATTTTAATATTATTTTATTATTAAAAATTGAAGTTTCATTTTTTCTAGTTTTTTTATTTTTCCTAGGTTAAGGACATTAAATTAGGAGTTTTGTCACTTTCCAAATATTTTTTAGACTTTTCAATTAATTTCTAGAATTAATTTAAGATTTAATAGATTTTAATAGTTTTTAAGTGTTTAAAAATAGTTTAATTTGGTTTTAAAATTTTTAAAAATAGTTTTTAGCTTAATTAGGTCATTTTTGAGGTTTACAAACTATTAGATCTTGTTTAAGGCTTTTTAATAATTAAAAGTGATTTTTAGGGCTTTAATTAGCATTAAAAAGTCATTATCTAATTAATTCAAAGGTTTTAGCAAGTTTGGATTTTTTGTAAACTCTTAGAATATTATTTGGGATTTTTAGTAATTTTTAGGAATTTTTAGGTTAAAATTTTAATTTTGGCACTATTTACGGTTTTACGTGTACGCCTTTTTCGTCATAGTTTAATTCATTTTCGTAACCGTCTTTCTCTTCTAATCCCATTTCTTTCTCAAATCATATAATCACAAACATTAATCAACTCTCAACACAACGCACTTGCCTCCTCGAGAACGAACTCACTTAGGGTCATTCACACACGGTTTTCCTAAATCGTCGTGCACGCTTGCCCTATTTTTACGCTCTTTTTCCTAAAAGACGTAATTTTACAACCATCATTTTGGCGCCGCTGCCGGGGAGGCGTGTTGTGTTTTGGTTAAACCATTGTTGTTTTTATATATAGCCATAAAAGTAATTGTATTAGTAGCACTCTACTAATACGTATTATCGGTTTTTCGTTTTTTGTGAATACTATTACTATACTGTATACGTAGAACAATAAATTTACAAGTACTCCAAATACGTGAGAAATCACAACCTTGACTTGGAAGGTCATTACCCAATCATTGTATTCGAATCATAAACCAAAGAAAAAGGCAAAAATAGATAAATACTTTCGTGAAGCTCGATTTTGAGAAATACAAACTATAAGGTGGGTATAAGGCGGTTGTATTTCACGACCTAAAGGAAAAAGGCTCTTAAGTGCTTCGCGCCGCCTCGTTTCCTCCGCTTGCTTGTGCGTATTTTATTTTGAAAGCTAATCGAGGGTTTTGCCGCCCAAAGTATTACTTAAGTATCATATATATTTTCTTGGTTTCATTTGATTAAACCCTCTTGAACGATTTGGTGTTCCACCATCGTCCTAAAGTCATCGAAGACGTTCACTTCACGTGATCGTTTTCATTCCTTGAGGCTTCTTTAATTGAGATATTTGATTAAGGAGGAGATTTGTAGATTTGTGTCTACTAATACATTCCAACAAAATCCAAAAAAGTAAAAACAATCAAAAACCACAAAAAAATTGAAAAAGTAAAAACACCAAAAAAAATCTTCTTTGCTCGCCTTCTCGTTGTACGTGACGTTTATGCAAACTCGCTCTAAAGGAAGACGTGCTCGTAAACGAAGAAACAAATCCATCACTCCTTCTAGTGAGGAGTCTCCTATTGACGAACCCATTATAGTGAAAGAAGCACCCATGGCTAATCAAACTATGATGGAGTTGCTTCAAGCACCCACCGAGGGTTATGGAGAAGCGATTGTGATTCCCGCTATCCTTGCGGAGAATTTTGAGGTTAAGACGGGTTTATTGTCCATGATTCAAAACAACAAGTTTCGAGGTGACGAAAAGGACAACCCTCATAACCACATTCGCCAATTTAATCGTCTCACCGCCACATGCAAGTTTAAGGATGTTTCAAACGACTCGATTAAGATGATGCTTTTCCCGTATTCCTTAGCGGGGCCCGCAAAAATTTGGTTAGAGAAAGAGCCACCCAATTCTATATTGACGTGGAAGGATCTCGTTTCAAAATTTGTGAACCAATTTTTTCCGCCCTCTAAGACTACGCACTTGAAAAACGAGATTTCAAAGTTTTCGCTAGAGTATAATGAGAGTTTTTCAACGGCTTGGAATAGGTTTAAGGAAATGTTGCACGAATGTCCTCATCATGGTTTTTCCGACTTGCATCAAATAGACACGTTTTACAATGGCTTGAACGATCATGAGCGTGATTATCTTAATGCCGTCGCGGGTGGTAATTTTTTGTGTAAGACGGTCGAGGAAGCATTGTTAATCATTGAAAATAGGTCTAAGGTGTATAGTCCTCGTAGCACGTCGAGTGTTCGTAAGACTTCGTCTTCATCTTCGCCTTCATTGTCACACACCGTTGATGCTTGCCAAATCGAGGCTAATTTGGAGAACAAAATTTTTGATATAGTGAAAGGATTGTTAGTTGAGTTTAAAGTTGGTGAACAACCCGCTCCCGCTACGATTAAAGCGGTTGAGGTTTCTTGTATGTATTGTGGTGGAGCTCACGATTATTCCGAGTGCATTACCAACGGTGGTAACACTTCGAGTGCCTTCGCGGCCGCGGGAACTTATAACCAAAACGGTCAAGTTCCTCGCACTAATCAAATGACTCCACCGGGTTTTCCACCAAATCAAAATGCTAACAATTATCGAAACAATCAAGTTGGTTACCAAAGCAATCAAAGGAACAATTACAAGGGTAACAACAACTATGGGAATCAAGGGAGTAGTAGTAGCCAATTGCAAAACCAAAACCAAAACCGTAATTTTCAAAACACGAGTCAAGGTCTTCAAAATGTTTACACTAAAGAACTTCCAATGGACTTTGTGAATTATGCCACGGCAAATGATAAGATTTTGGAAAACATTAAAGAGCAATTGGCTAATCAAGCTAGGGACACGGCTAAGAACACCAAGGAGTTAGCTAATTTTGTTAAAGAAAATCTTAGCATTAGGAATGAATTGAAAAATGATTTTGCTAACCAAATTCGAGGTCAAAACAACAAGATAGAGCAAAGTCATGCTAGGCTTGAACAAAGAATTGACCAAAAAGCCGCTAGTCAAGATTTGAAGTTTAATAGTTTTGATGCTAAGCTTAATGCCATTTTAGAAGCCGTCATGGGGAACAAAGCCTCTACTTCGAGTAGTTTGCCTAGTAACACCGTTTCAAACCCGAAGGGAGAGATGAAAGTGATTACCACACGAAGTGGTAAGGCACTTAAGGAACCGACTCCTCAACCAATTACTCCAACGGTGGAGGAAATTGAGGAAGAACCCGAGGTGGTGGTCGAAAAGGAGCATATTTCAATCCCACAAAGTACCGCTCATGCCACACCTACGGTTGACCCATCACCCATATTAGAACCCGAGATTCCAAAGGCTATGCCTATGCCCCAACCCACACCACCCTTGCCTTACCCATCGAGACTTAGGAAGGAGAAACGACAAGAGCGCGACAACTACCAATTTGAGCTTTTTATGAAAATGTTTCGTGATTTGCACTTTAATGTGAGTTTCGCCGATGCTTTGGTCATGATGCCTCGATTTGCTGCTAACTTTAAGAATATGTTGAACAACAAGGAAAAATTGCACCAAATGTCTAGTTGTTCGTCGATTTATCTTAATCGCATACCTTAAAAAGTCGGTGATCCCGGTAAATTTTTGATCCCTTGTGCCATTCAAGATATGGAAGAATGTTATGCCTTGGCCGATCTTGGTGCTAGCATTAACTTGATGCCACTTGCAATCTTCAAGTCGCTCAATCTTCCTAATCTTACTCCTTCACGAATGTCTATTGAGTTGGCCGACCATTCCACGATTCTTGCATGTGGTTTGGCGGAAGACGTTTTTGTGAAAGTGGGGAAATTCTACTATCCCGTAGACTTTATTGTTGTTGACATCCCCACGGATCCTCAAGTTCCTCTCATTTTAGGTCGTTCGTTTTTAGATACGTCTATGGCTTTGATTGATGTGCATGCTAGAAAGATCACCTTACGTTTCAACGACGAGGAACTTGTTATAAACGCAACTCAAAATTCTCAACTTTCTCATGTTTATTCCGTCGCTACCATTAACCTCGTTGATATGATCGACGTGGTTTGCGAGGAATTTTCACAAGAAGTTTTAGGGTTTGGTGATGAAGAAACTAGTGGCAATCCCACTATGTTAGATCCAATTCTTGATAATTCGACACCAACCTTCACTCCTTTTGAAGGTGGTGGTTTTACGTTGGAAGAATTCGATGTTCCACGTACTTGTGACGAAGACCTCGACAACGATGAGGACTTCTTGATTATCAAGGATTTTCTTAACGATTTCCCATTTCCTCCACCCGAGGAGGTTATGAGTATCGAGCCCAAATCTTCACTTGAGGAACCACCTATCCTTGAGTTGAAAGATTTACCTCCTCACCTCGAGTATGTCTATTTGGAGGAGGACGACAAGTTGCCGGTTATTATTGCGAAGGATCTTTCGAATGATGAAAAAACCGCACTTGTCGATGTTCTTAAGGACCACAAAGGGGCGATTGCGTGGAAGTTATCCGACATTAAGGGAATCGATCCCAAGTTTTGTACACACAAAATCTTAATGGAGGAAGATTTCAAGCCAACAATCCAAAGTCAAAGGAGGGTGAACCCCAAAATTCACGACGTCATCAAAAAGGAGGTCCTTAAACTCCTTGACGCGGGAATGATTTACCCTATTTCCGATAGCCCTTGGGTGAGTCCTATTCATTGTGTCCCTAAAAAGGGAGGGATGACCGTTGTGCCAAACGATGCCAACGAGTTAATTCCCACTAGACTCGTGACCGGATGGAGAGTGTGCATTGACTATCGTAAGTTGAATGAAGCCACTCGAAAATACCATTTTCCCTTGCCCTTCATGGACCAAATGTTGGAGCATCTTGCGGGAAACGATTTCTATTGCTTTCTAGATGGTTTTTCCGATTACTTCCAAATTCCCATCGATCCTCGTGATCAAGAAAAAACTACGTTTACGTGTCCATATGGAACGTTTGCCTATCGTAGAATGCCATTCGGACTTTGCAATGCACCGGGAACTTTTCAACGATGCATGATGGCTATTTTTCATGATATGATCGAGAAGACGATGGAAGTCTTCATGGATGACTTTTCCGTGTTTGGTGATTCTTTCACTTCGTGTTTGTCGAACCTAGAGAGAATGTTAAAACGTTGAGAGGAAACCAACCTTGTGCTCAATTGGGAAAAGTGTCATTTTATGGTTAAGAGTGGAATCGTCTTAGGGCACAAGGTCTCGAAAGCGGGGATTGAGGTAGATCAAGCTAAGGTAGACGTTATCGCCAAATTACCTCATCCCAAAACCGTCAAGGGAGTTAGGAGTTTCCTAGGCCACGCGGGCTTTTATCGTCGATTCATTAAGGATTTCTCGAAGATTTCTCGACCCATTACACATCTTCTTGAAAAAGAGGCACGTTTTGTCTTTGACGAAGATTGTGTACGAGCCTTTGAGATCCTTAAGAGGAAACTTACCGAAGCTCCCATTCTTGTTGCTCCCAATTGGAACCTCCCCTTTGAGCTTATGTGTGATGCTAGTGATTACGCTATTGGGGCCGTTTTGGGGCAACGTCATGATAAGCACTTCTTGCCTATTCACTATGCTAGCAAGACGATGACCGAGGCTCAACTAAAATACACTACAACGGAAAAGGAGTTCCTTGCCGTGGTGTATGCATTTGAGAAATTCCGACCTTATCTCGTCTTGACGAAATGTATAGTGTATACGGACCATTCGGCTATTAAGTATCTCATGGCGAAGCAAGATGCTAAGCCGAGATTACTTCGTTGGATTCTCCTCCTTCAAGAATTTGATCACAAAATCGTTGACAAAAAAGGAGCCGAGAATCTAGCGGCCGATCATCTCTCTCGTTTGGAAGATCCTCACCAAAGTGTTTACGAGCCCAAGGAAATCACCGAAACATTTCCGCTCGAGACACTTGGTGTAATGAATTCTAAGCTTGATTCTTCTACCCCATGGTTTGCGGATTTTGCAAATTACCATGCGGGTAACTTCATCATTAAGGGTATGACGACTCAAGAAAAACGTAAATTCTTTCGTGACGTCAAGTTCTACTTTTGGAACGACCCTTACTTGTTTCGAACTTGCGCGGATCAAATCATCCGACGTTGTGTTTTTGGCACCGAAGCTTCTAACATCCTCAGAGCTTGCCATGAGGGACCCACGGGTGGTCACCACGGTGCTAATCTCACGGCTAAAAAGGTGTTTGATGTCGGCTTCTTTTGGCCTACTATTTACCGAGATGCACAAGATCTTGTGAAGTCTTGTGATTCATGCCAACGACAAGGAAAAGCCTCACAAAAAGATGAAATGCCACAAAATATCATTCAAGTATGTGAGATCTTTGACGTTTGGGGCATAGACTTTATGGGGCCGTTCCCATCATCTCGTGGTAATAAGTACATTCTCGTTGCGGTTGACTACCTTTCTAAGTGGGTGGAGGCAAAGGCCTTGCCCACCAATGATGCTCGTGTGGTAGTCAAGTTTTTGAAAAGCTTGTTTGCTCGGTTTGGAACCCCTCGTGTTATCATAAGCGATCGTGGAACCCATTTTTGTAATGACCAATTCGAAAGAGTCTTAAGGAAATATGGGGTTACACATCGTCTTTCTACGGCTTATCACCCAAAAACGAGTGGGCAAGTCGAGGTTTCAAACCGAGCGTTGAAGAGGATCTTGGAGAGATCCATTGGGGAAAACCGACAATCTTGGTCGGATAAGTTAGACGATGCTTTATGGGCCTTTAGGACCGCTCATAAGACGCCCATTGGGTGCACTCCCTATAAGCTTGTGTATGGAAAGAATTGTCATTTGCCTATCGAGTTAGAACACAAGGCTTATTGGGCCCTAAATCATTGTAATGATGACATGGAGACCGCGGGAAAACACCGGAAAATGCAATTGAATGAATTGGATGAATTGAGGGATATTGCTTATGAAAATTCATTGATTTATAAAGAGAAAACTAAAAAGTTGCATGATTCTAAAATTAAAAACCGGGTTTTTAACATTGGGGATCAAGTTTTGCTTTTTAATTCAAGATTGAAAATCTTTTCCGGTAAGTTGAAATCCCGTTGGTCCGGTCCATTCACTGTGACTCAAGTGTTTCCATATGGGACCATCGAGCTAGCTCAAGATGATGGTCCTAACTTCAAGGTGAATGGACATAGGTTGAAGCACTACTTTGGCGGGGAAGTTCCATCCTTGAACTACCTCGACCAAGTCACCTTCCCCAATGATAATTAGTATTGAGGGGATCGAGTCGATCTCATGACTCGGAAATCAAAAACGAGGTGCCTCGTGGGGGAGTCCCATGCTTATCCTATGTACATATTATCGCTTTCTAATGTAGCTTACGTGTGGGGATTTGTGCCCTTCCAACCTTTGTTCCATGGTTGTTTGTGATATGTGAACTTTAGATCATTATCTTCATGATTGGAGCCTCTCGTGTTCGTTTTTTGGGAGCACTCGATCGTTTGCTTTGGAGACATTTTTCAATATCCATGATATATCCTTTTGATGTTCTAACCTTAGGTTTTTAGCACACTTCATAAACGGCTATTAATTTATTAGTTACACCCTTTCCATGCTAGATTAGGCATTCGACTACGTCTCTAGTATGGGGGTGTTTGCACCCCTAGACTCGAAACATTGAGGACAATGTTTAACTTTAGTATGGGGGGTGAATAGATACTTGCCTTGCCAAACCTTCACGCTTTCCAAAGTTTATCTTTTTGTTTATCGTTTTTGTTGCAAAATAAGGCTAAAAATGGCCAAATTTTAAAAAATTTCTCATGTTTTATAAGTGTTTGAAGACACGAATGTAGGTTTTCCGATGGCGAGAATAAGAGTAATTTTTGACTCGACCGTGCGTGTTGAGCACTTAGCTTTGATTCCTTAACTACACATTAGGCTAAGTCTCTTAAATGAGGACGAGAAATGATAGAGTTAATTATAAGTTACTATGCTAAACGTAAAGTACTCGTATTCTTTCAAAAACTCATGTGTTCTCGTTGTTTGCTTATTCTCCCTTCGCATGTAAATATTTTTTGCTTAATAAATATTGACTTAGCGGTTTAGTTAGGATTATTGGGTTTCTAGTCTTTTCTAGTAGCTTCCGTGTAATTAAATTGGGAAGACATTTAGGTATCGCCAGCGTCACGGTTTTGAAGTATTGGCACCCCAATAATCGAAAGCTTCACCCAATAATAAGATTTCAAGTGCTCACCTAAATCTAGCAAACAATTTGAAGCCCCACAAGGCCTAAAATCTATGCAAAATTGAAAGTGAATCAAGCCTTAATCTTCGAAGCTTTAAAGATCCAAAATTCGCTTTAGCGTGAGGATATACGTCTTTGGCTAATAAAACCACCGATGAGGCGGATAATAAAAGGCAAGGCAAGACCGAAGTCATAATAAAAGCTTCATGGCGAAGTTGAATAAAAGATGGAGGTAAACCAAAGATAATAAGGCCCTTCCGTTAGGGGGCGTATAAAAGTCTTGGTAATAAGTCTCATGTTCAAAAACGTTATAAAACCGTGTTTATCGATTCTTCTTGTCAACTTAATTTTTTAACATCGTTGTCTATTAGGAGGGGTTATTGATTTGATGGTCTTAGTTACACCGTTAGGACTCTATTTTTAGACCTAAATCTCTATTATCGCATAAGTCAACAATGTATCCTCGTGAAACATTTAAGACATCATAAAATATAAGAGATACAACTTAGGAATAATGGGAGGATAAGTACGTGATTAGGGCATATGAGTAGTGTTAGCATTACTAACTTATGATGACAATGATCTTGTTGCACGCTTGGCATGGAATTAAGGTGAAAATCGAGGACGATGAAATTATTTCTAACGAAGCATTCACGTGTTCTTATTCTATGAACCTAAACGTCCCATTTTGCGATGAAAATCATACATTATGTCTATAATATAAATAGTAGTAATAGTAGTAGTGTAGCTAGTTTATCATTTCAATAAAGTCCATAAAAATGAATTTTGGAGATGCTACGATACTTTATTCTAGCATTGTGTGAGGGCACGGCAATGGTTTAGTATGGGGGAGTGATGAGACTGCATTTATACATAGTCTCATCGTCCAAATCGGGCTTAAAATGCATTAAATATCATCAAAATACCCAAATATATGCTTGTGTTTGTTGCTTGTGTATTTTAGGTACGGATATTGAGAAAATGACAAAAGATCACAAGAATCAGTCAAAAACGAACACGGGAAACGAAGCCGCACAATGAACCAAGACCTAATGAAGAATTTTCCAAAGAAAACCCTTGAAGATTTGAAGAATATTGAAGATTGGTCCTCCAAGTTTGAAGAATTGACACTTTATACCCTTGTATCTTCATAATTACAAGTTTGGTCCCTAAAGTTTGTCAAAATTACAAAAGGGACCCTTAACTTTGAAGAATTGGCAAATTTAGTCCCTCATCAAAACTAAATTGTCAATAATGGTCCTCCAAGAAGTCAACAAACAAGTCAAGGCCTTGAAATATGAAGACATGCCAAAATCAGCCCTTCAATTATGAAGAAATTACACTTATAGTCCATAAAATAAGTTTGCAAAACTTATTGTGCCAAAATCAGCAAGTACACCAAAGTTATTACAAAGGGATTTTGAGTTTATAAGCTGGAAATGTAAAGTGGAAAGAACATGGAACTTCAGGGAGCAAATTGGGCAAACATACAAACTAATACCCACCACTCCCCAGCCGACACCTCATCACCCACCCAATCATACTCCTCCACCTCACTCCCCCTCTCCACGTCATTTTTCCACCCAAAACTAAATACTGATTTATTAATCAGTATTATTTTCCCTCTTAAACACAAATTCAAAACTAATCACCCATCATAACAGATTAAACCCCCTTTTTCCTCCCCCTTAAACCCTAGAATCCCCAGAACTAATTAACCACCAAATCATAGGGGTTTTACCCTAATTTATCCAGATCATTAATTTAGGGTCCACTGATCCCTTTCACACACTCAAAACAAAATCCACAACAACCCATGTGACTCCCCAGAGGTCCCCTGCTCCCGTCGTTGTCCACAAAGCCCCAAAAAGAGACAAGATCAACGATTCACAACAAAAACGTGTTCACCACAGCATTTGGAGGGCTCTGATTGATTTTGAACAACTGGCAAACACTACATCTTCACATGATCAATTCTTGACCATTTTCAAACTTGGTAAAATTAGAATATGCTGAGAATCATCAAAGGGCAATTCTGGATATTCAAAAGATTAGGGTTTTTCATTTTAGAGCTTCTAGACTTTTCTATCTACCTGTATATATAGCTTAGCCGTTTGTGGCATAAGTTTTGTTCCTGCATTTGTATTTTTCTTAAATTAATGAATATTTAAGTTTATTTTTAAATTGCAAATGTTGGGTTCCATTTTAAGCTTCAAGTTTTAGTATAATATCTTTTATTTTCCTGCAAAATTTACATTCAGTTTTTAACAAGTTTCAAGTTTTTCAGAAAAGTTTCAAGTTTTTCTGAAAAGTAACAAGGATTTCTGAATTTGAGTTTTTAGTCTGTTTAAAAAGAGGTTCATTGTTCCAAGGTTTGCTGGATTTTAAGGTTTCAAAAAGAAGATTGGAAGAAAAATCAGATTTTTGGATATTCTGTGTGTTTCTTGATCTTAGCAGGTTTTTGATTGATTATTGCCCAAGGATCTGCACAGACCCGGGTCTGTTGGAAAAGGCATAGCAGCCTTGGTGGGACCTGGATGTGGGTCCCACAAGGTAGTCCCTTGTGCTCTTTGATTTTCAGATTTCAGTTCTTTGTATGTTATGTTTGATTTTGCATGAAAATTGTTAATTGCTTGCTTAAGTGTTCTTGGATTGGTTGTTTATGCTTATTTAGATGTTAGAATGCATGTTTAGCTGTTTTTAATCAGTTTAGTGGTGATTTGAGTCCATTTGCTTGTTAAAATTTCCTTTTTCAAACATAAAAGGGTGTTTGGATCTGCTGTTTAAGTGAGAACTTTGAAAGATTGTGAGTTTGAAAACGTGTTAAATACTTTCCTTAGGGTTGCATTAGGTTGAGTGTAGTTTAGTTATCAGTTGGTAAAGGTTTTAAACAGATTTGCAAGATAAAAAGTGAAAACATAGGTCAAAAATCTGTATGCCCTTTTTCTGCTTGTTTAAAGTAAAATTGGTGCATCATATCTTGTTAATTGTTAGATCAAAGGTTGTTTAAGGATTTTGATTTGCTTGTATGCTAGTTGGTGAAGTTGTATGCATAAACTTGGCCTTTGAATCTCATAATTGTGCAAGTATCAAGTTAAAAAAAACCACCAGACCCATAAAATTGCATCAGCAACTTGATTTTGCCCATAATTGTGATTTTGTGTTAAGATCTGTTTGATTGTGTGTGTATTTTGACTCCTTGTACTCCAAAGAGTACAAGGGTGCCTTCTTGTCAACAAAACATCCAAGAAATCTCATGATCAAGCCCTCTTGATCCTTACATTCACAAGTGAAAGAACACACTTGTGTTCATCAGAAACCAAGTGCTCAACTGAGCACGTTTTGCTTTGAATTTTGCTTTAATCTTGACAATACTTGATTTGTGTTTGTGTTTTAGTGAGTAAAAAGTTACTGGATTTGAGTTTAAAAGTAAAAAAAAAAAAAAGTTTTGCAAAAAGGCACACCCTGCCTGGACTCGAACACGCGACCTTGCGTTTCAAGGAGTAGCGTGTTTACCAGTGATCTAGATTGCCTTTTTACGTTTACCTTTCATTTCATTACTTATTTAAATAGGTTTTGCTTTTTAGCTTATTTGGCCAGCAGCTTTTAAATAAGCTGTTTCCAGCTTATTTCTCTTAGCTTTTTCTTGTTTAAGATTTTTCCTAGGATTGTATTAAGGTTGTTGATTTTTCTGAGCAAAAAGTAAATTTTTCCCATTATTATTTTATTTATTAGGATTATTTTAAGTTTAATCTTTAGAAAGTCATTTAAAAATAGTAAAAAGTAATTTAAAAATCTGGAAAAATAATTTTTAGGTTTCTAATCATATTTTTGAGGTTTACAGCTTATTAGGTTTTCAATTTGGCTTATTTTTAATTTTATAGGATTTTAGGGTTTTGAAGCAACTTTAAAATTTAATATATAATTATTACCTAAGTTTCAGAAAATTTGGTTTGCATTTTTGTTTTAGTTACATTATTTAGGATTTTTGGTAATTTTTTAGAAATTATTTACAAACTTTTAATTTTTTTGAATATTTTAATATTATTTTATTATTAAAAATTGAAGTTTCATTTTTTCTAGTTTTTTTATTTTTCCTAGGTTAAGGACATTAAATTAGGAGTTTTGTCACTTTCCAAATATTTTTTAGACTTTTCAATTAATTTCTAGAATTAATTTAAGATTTAATAGATTTTAATAGTTTTTAAGTGTTTAAAAATAGTTTAATTTGGTTTTAAAATTTTTAAAAATAGTTTTTAGCTTAATTAGGTCATTTTTGAGGTTTACAAACTATTAGATCTTGTTTAAGGCTTTTTAATAATTAAAAGTGATTTTTAGGGCTTTAATTAGCATTAAAAAGTCATTATCTAATTAATTCAAAGGTTTTAGCAAGTTTGGATTTTTTGTAAACTCTTAGAATATTATTTGGGATTTTTAGTAATTTTTAGGAATTTTTAGGTTAAAATTTTAATTTTGGCACTATTTACGGTTTTACGTGTACGCCTTTTTCGTCATAGTTTAATTCATTTTCGTAACCGTCTTTCTCTTCTAATCCCATTTCTTTCTCAAATCATATAATCACAAACATTAATCAACTCTCAACACAACGCACTTGCCTCCTCGAGAACGAACTCACTTAGGGTCATTCACACACGGTTTTCCTAAATCGTCGTGCACGCTTGCCCTATTTTTACGCTCTTTTTCCTAAAAGATGTAATTTTACAACCATCATAAAGTTTGATGTTTAGACTTACGCAAATAATTATTCTAATCAAAATTTGATATATTTGAATAGGATTATGATAAATTGTTCGAGATAATTTAAAATTGGTGTTATGATATTAGCGTAGTCAAAAGTGTTTATGTAAAATTGAAAATGGGGTATATTTTTTAACATGATATATGATAATCAAAACTATGATTCCTAGATTTTAATAATCAAACCAAACAATAATATCGAAATTGATACCGTAATCTCATATCAATCCCATTCCACCCTATTATGAAATCCATACCGATAGTTATTCCGGATAATAAACCAAACAGCCCTTTACTACTCTTATTTCTTTGTTTGCAAGCCTGGATAGGGAAGACTTGGCAGATCTTTAGAGATTGATGCACGCCAAGTATGAGACTGAATCACCTACTTTAGTCAATGGAATAAAGATTTGGTCCACATTCAAGAGAATGTGTGAGCCAAATGATGAAGATCCAGTATGGAAGGATCTTGATGATGTTAGTGGACTTCAATGGCGTCTAAATTCAGCAGCTGGTGTATATTATTTGAGTAGTACAAAGTTTTCTGAATATCTTCTTGTGGATGCTGAATATCCCATGTCCAAGGAAGTTTTGAAGAAAATGGTGTCAACACAGCTAGAGATGGATTACACAAGTGATGTTGGCAAAGATTTAATTAGGTTTATTTATTTCCAATTTAATAAGTAATTTGTATTTGTAAGAATCCTCCTTGTACTTAGTTCTTTTATTCAGAAACTTGATTACTAGAGTGGATATCAAGTTTAGGGGAGGATTGTTGGGAATAAAATGAAGCCAAGATACTTAGACGCTGACAAGAGGAAATTGGACGTTGATAGGAAGAAATCAAACGTTGTCAGATCAAGCATTGACAAGAAGAAGTCAAGCGTTGATGAGATGAAGTCAAGCACTGATAGGATACTTAGTCTACACGTTTTATGTTTCTAGTAAAGATATGTTTGACAATGTATTTCTTATGTTTATCTTTACCTAAAAGAGCTGATACGTTGACTCTTGTACAAGGTTCCTTAATCTATAAAAGGAGGCCTTTAGGTTTTAAGTTCGATATATGTTTTACACTTTCATTGTACGCAAGTTCGATTAATCAATCAAAGTGAAAGTTTGGTTTATTCTGTTTGTGTGTTCTTGGTCTAAGTATTAATTCCGCATAATACTTAGATTGTTTCTTATACAACAAAGTTTCTCTAAGTGTTTAACTTGATTCATTCTCGTTTACACAAAGCTAAATCAATCTAAGTTTGGGATCAACATTCCTTAGCTTGATTTAAACAACGTACTCAATGTCCTAAGTGTAGGGAGTTTATTCTTCCACATGCTTAAACATTGAGGGCAATGTTTATCTTAAGTATAGGGGAGACTTATATCGAAGTAAAGTGGGCTTTTCCATGAATATGTCCTCATTAAAATTGGCAAATTATATTTTTCGACATTTTTTTTTAATTTTTATCTATTTTGGCCTAGTAGTATTTTCCTTTGGGTCTTTTATTTCTTTCCTCGTATCATATTTTATATATTCCTATTATAGTCTTTGAAAAATTAAAGTCAAAAGGAGAAAAAATAAATAAAGGATATGGTTTTAACGAGTTTAGACGTCTTTGACATATTAGGCCCGTCGTGAATATTTTGACTCAACCCAAGTTTACTTATCAAAGTTTACTCTAGCTAGTATCCTTAACCATGTAAATCGTTAATTCGGTTTATTAGGCTAAGCATCCACGAGTCTCATTATTTGAGATTTTATATTGTGTAGAATGAGAAATGATAGAGTTTGAAGTAAGTATAAAGGGCTAGATAAAACTCATATGAATTATTTGTGGCTTTGTACTCCCATCGATAACCTTTACTTTCTTATCAACACATGTATATATGTTAATAAATAATCAAGAACGGTTTTATCGGTTTTTAGTCTCTTATGCATTTTTGGCTAATCTTTCGTGGTTTATATAAGTACGTCTTGAGATTCTAAGTTAGACCGTTTTATGTGTATTATAATTTTGCCATGCTTCTTACTTAGCGGGTGTTAACTTATTGCGAGGAACAAAGAAAAATAAGAGCGGCTTGTAAAAAAATGAGTGGCTAGAAAAAAAGAAAGAAAAATATATTATTACAAGACTCCCAAGAGGGGCAGTGAAGTGTAAAGTTTCTATCGGGTCTCAATATTACTCTCACAAGGGTTGCGGAGATCGGGTAGTTACTTTTATGATCCAATATTACTCTCACAAGAGTTACGGGATCGAGAATCCAAGGTCTTAAAATGGAGGCGGATATAAATTATTGCGTGATTTTTATTTTTCTTTTTAGGGAGTGAGTAGCTATTTATCTAAGCATGACATAAGTTTTCTACACATACGACGGTCAATTTATTATTTTGAGATGGACGATTGTGGACGGTTTTTCAAGTAATGGATGAGATGTTAATTATCGATTAAAACCGTGCTTCCTTATTTTGAGATTTTGCATTTTTTATTTCACGCCAAATTAAGACAAATTTGCTTAAAAGCAATTTGCTCGAATAATAACCGATTTAGAGGAATAATAAGTGGGAGTATATAGTTAACATAATTAGTTTTTTTGAATAAATCGATGCACTTTTACTTATGAATAACAATGATCTCATTTTTAAGCTTGATATGCGAAACGTGAAACTTAAGGGTGATAAATATTCATGATACAAAAGCCTTAATCAAAGCCATTGATTTCTTTATGAGATTCTTCCATCGAACAATTTCAAAGTAAATAAATAAAGCAAAATTGTATATCTTTTTATTCTCTTGAAAATTTTCTATCTTTTTGGTTTTATAGTTTCCTTTAGTATATTATTGTGTCGTAGTATGTATATATAATAATAAAGCCCAAAATGGATTAATTATGATGAAAAATGTAAATTTATGCTTTAAAATCATGCATTACATGAGGGCATTGCAATGGTCAAGTGTAGGGTCATTTGATAAGTGTCCACTAAAAACAAGGAAAAACCAAACCAAAACGTGAGTTAATAAACGTAATAGTTAGAATTACGCGTGGTTTTGTGTTTTTGTGTGAAAATAGGTACAAAAGATAAAAATGAAGAAAACACGGGATTTCACGGGCTTTTATGAAGAAAAAGACAAAAGACATGCTCAAGGGACCAAAAGTTCCAAAGGAACCAAGTTTGGAGGACAAAGGATGAAGTTTCTATGAAGATACATGCTTAATTCCAAATCTGCCAAAGTACAAGAGCTGAAAGTGTAAACTCCTCAAATTTTTCTAATACCTAGCAAAGACAACCAATGAGAGGCAAGAGACTGGGATCACACGGATCACCAAATCATCAACCACTTTTATCACTTTTGTAGTGTCATGTCATGCATCCACCACTCACCCTCTCCTCCAGTACAAAGCAGCCACGTGTCCATCTTCATCAACCCATCACTGCCATCGATTGAGACCATTTTAGAAGACGAGTTCAACATCAAAAGTACTCAGAAGGCCAAGACGAGTCTAATGGTGGTGATTAATTGCTATGTCGTTCCCTATAACAAAAACCCCCAAATCACCATATTCTTGACAAACCCTCATCTACGTGTCTCTCTTTAATTGGACATATACCTAGCACCGCCTGACACCCCTGTCATTATAGATAAACTCCCATCACCAACACGCTCCCCTAATTGCCTTTAAATACCACTTTCACTCTTATTTTTACACACAATTATTTTTCTAGCTTAAATCCTACACAATTCCCTCTCCTTTCATTTCTAGCTTTAGTTTGTATTAGCTTTAGCTGATGTAATCATTTACCTACAACTTGTACTCAAATTCACCAAACATTCAATAATAATTCATATTCGTACTGTTCATCATCTTCAATCTCTAGTTCTGGTTACTATAGTTGTTCAATTGCTTGTGTTGATGTTGTTTGATGTTGTTAAGCTTGATTTCAAGCTATTTGAGTTGATTTGATCGTGTTTGATCCTGTTTTGAAGCTTGTTGAATTTTGTAGGAAAACATATCATTTGAATTCAAATAATTGAATTCAAGTGATAAGGTTGTTGATTGTTGTTGATAAAGATCCAGTAGGTGCAGTTGATTGTGTTTTAGCTTAATTCGCCATCAAAGGAGACCTAAAAGGAACAGGTTAAGCTCTTTTTACTTTTCTTAGTCATAAAAATAGGTTTTAGCTATTGGTGTATGCTAAGTGTGCTTATAGCTTAAACTATTGCTCATTCATGCTTCATTTGATCTTGTTTAGGTGTTTGTATACATGTTTTTGCTTGTCATTCATTAGATTTCTCTTTGCCTTTGATATAATTCTGTTTTAGTTCATTAAGTACTGTTTGGAATAGCTTTTAGATTGCTTATTGTTTAATTTGTGTTCACAAGGTTTTTAACATCACAATAGGATCCTATTAGAAGTTTAAAACCAGTCAAAAAATTGGTTCATTGTTCAGTCAAAACAGATAAAAAGTATGCAAGTCATGGTTTGAACTGATATAAAACAAGTCTGAACAACAATCTTTAAAAGCTTGTAGCTTATTCACTTTTGAGCATTAGGCCTTGTAAATTGGGGCAAAACATAGCAAGTAGTATCAATTTTCATTTTCTAGTTATAAGTTTTCAATTTAGCTTATTAGATAAGCTAGAATATAGCCTTGAATATAGCTGATTAGCCATTTAAGTCACTGTTTGCTTTTTGATTTTCAACATAGCTTTTCTAGCCATAATCTAGCGTATCATCTTCATTAAAGTTGCTTAATATCATCTTAAGATCAAATATGTAAATTTGTGAGCTTATTGGAAAAAGTCAACATTTGGTCAAACTACTTAAAAATAAGCTGTTTTGGATATTGCTTATTTTTGGCTTTTTAAAAGTGATTTTCCAAAATGTGCTCAAATAGAAATCAGTTTTTCTAGCTTATAATCATTCTAAAAAAGAATCAGCTTAATTTAATAAGCCAAATTGCTTATCTCTTTAAAGTGTGCTTATTGAAAATTGCATTTGAGAGAATCAGCTTATCCCATAAGCTGATTTCACTTTTAGCTAGCTAATTTTGGATTTTAAGCACTTTGCAATTTGTTTCAGCCTAATTGGTCTAGTATTCAATTTTTTCTAGCTTATTTCCTTATAAGCCCGTTTTTCATATATAATTTCGATTTAATTGCTCTTTGGTCCTTATCTTTCTTGGCTATTTACTCATTTGGCCCAAATAGTTAATTGCAGTTCAGTTTTTATCTTTCAGCTCTTTACACTTTTGGCCCAAATAACTCCTGAGCTGGGTGAGTTAATTGGGTCGATTCATAGCAATTGGGCTATTGGGTTTTTGGATTTAAACATTGGGCTAGAACAAGTTTCAAAACCGGTTTTAATTTTCATTTCATTCTCAAAAATTCATTTTTCATTTTAAATAAATAAAAATAGTTTTAATATATAAAATAATAATAAAAAAATATAAAAAATTATTTTTCAACTTTTGGCATTTTTACCTTTCCATTTTGGGTATTTTTAGATTTTGCATTTTCTTATATAGCATTTGCATTTTATTTTCCATACTTGTGCTTTAAAAACTTGTACTTTGTGTTGTATTTGGGGTACGTGCATTTTGTTTTAGTTTAGTACGTATAAGTAGTTGATACTATTTTTACCATTTTTACGTGCTTTGTGAATTAGACATAAATACCAAATATCCTTTATTGAACTAAAAACGATAAATCTTTACGTGAAATTGGAAATCCATATTCGAGTCGATTCGAGGAAAAACGATTATACTTTTACGAATATTAGTGTTCGACAAAATGCTATACTTACAATGTAATAGCTAGTTAGCTGTCAAGTGTTCGAAAAAATGTCGCAATGCGAAAGCTTTGTAATTAATGGAAATTTGTTAAAGTCTATGGAGTCTTATAGGAAAGAATAGGATTTGTTCAAATCACCTTGTGTTGTCTTTGCAATAATATGAATTTAACGTGTGTATAACTTGTCAGATGTGACTCGATGAGAACTATCTATTTGTGTGCAAATCACATGTGATTCTTATGCAAATTCCAAGTGATTCGATCGAATCACATGTGATTCGAACTGAGTTGTACTTACTATGTACACGACTCACATGTAATTTACACACAAATCACATGTGATTTAACATAATCACTTGTAATTTCTTTTTATTAATAACAAAATAGGGTCCTAACAAAATAATGTTTTTGTGAATACTCAAATGTCATACCAACCACATGTGATTCTTACAAGTCACATGTGATTCGTAGTGTGTTTTAGTTACCATGTACATGGATCACATGTGATTCACACACGGATCACATGTGATTCACACATGAATCACATGTGATTTTGGTTGGAGAATCTGGCAACAAATTAATAGTTCACCATTGTTATTTCTAGATTAAAGCTGAATAACAAGTAATTTAGTGTACAAAACAAAGAAAAACTCATACTTGATTCAAACCATCTTATTTAATCAGATTCAAGTTCATTATCATCTTTGTTTAACCATGTCCAAATCATCATCATTAATGCTTTCAACAACTTCTTTGCTCATTATCATTTTTTGGTAATTTTTTTTGTCTTCCGACAAAATTTATTGCTCATTATCTTCATCAATAATTACTATACATGTGATTTGTAATCAGTTTTATTTAATAGTTAAATGTATCTTTTTTTCAAATCATTGTATAGTAATTACAAAATTTTGATCCACTGACGTATTCAACGGAATAAGTCTCTTATTATAATTTTTATAGTTTCTTACTTGTTCTTACAGGTAAATCTCATGTAATTCGAGCGAAGCACATGTGATTCGCACACAGTTTTATTCACCATGTACATGGATCACATATGATTCAACATAATCACATGTAATTTCTTTTTTCTTAATACAAAATAATACTATTTTCAACAATACAATGTTGTTAAAATCACATATGATTTGTAATAATCACATGCGATTCGTTCTGAGTTTTATTTATTATGTACATGGATCCATCACATGTGATTCACATAAGAATCACATGTGATTTTGATAAAAGTATCTCATGAGAAATTAATAGTTCATACTTTTAGGTAACAAACTTAATAATCTATCATTATCGGAAAAAGTTCGTGTAGAATTGTATCCAAAAAAAGTAGGTGGGACAAAATCTCCACCGTCCATTCCAATAAACATATAATGGTTAAGATTTAATCCCTAGGGGCATTTTAGTAACTTTCTTATTTGGGATAAAAGTATTTTCTTCTCATTCCCGATCTCATTTCATACACCTAAAACACACACTATCAACACACACTTCCAAATTCATCTGATTTAAACTCAAAATCATACTACAATTGAAATCCATCTTTTAATTTCATCAAACTGATGATATAGTATGGATATTCTTGATGAAATTAGTCTATCAAAACTTGATTCGTTGTCGGTTTCTGATCTAGATCCGGCCCCAAGAGGTATATATTTCTACTTTTTCTTTTGTTTTTAATTTGTTTTTTTGTTTTTAATTTGTTTTTTTGTGATCATTTCTATTGTTATTTTATGTTTTAGATGTTATATAGTATGGCTTATTTGTAAATTGTAAGAACCCATATTTTCCCTGCATTATTTTATTCTTTTATTCGTGTTTCTTGAATTTTCCAATGTATTACATTTTCTTGTATTCTTATATGTAAATCCTGAGATCATGATAATTTTAATAAATTATACTTTTCAAATATTTTCTGATCATTGATAAATATTTTATCAGGAATTATAAAATTCTTATTTTATTTTTTCATACTTATTTAGATCAAAGATTTTGATTTAAAATCACCCGCATGCGTTTTACAACAAGTTTATTCAAAATCAATGTACAACGAAAATTCCTAGTGATCGCGATACCGACGGATGCCCAAAACTTTACATTTTATTATCGATCGTTTCGATAATTAATATTTTCGACGATTTCGTTTTAATTACGTATTAAGTTGTGTCGGGAAATCATATAATCATTTTTTATGATACATTGTAACTTTTGAAAATTATTTTTACGAAACCCGAGCCCCGTAAATATTTTTAATATTTATCAATAATCATTTTCTACCCTTTAATCTATTAAAATGCTTTTAGGTCCAAAACTATCCAATATTTTCAAAATCTACCCTAACACCACTATATATTCATTTTTCCTAACCATTCCACTCATTTCTTACAAAAAAAAAACACACACACTAAATTCTTTCTCTCCCTCTTTTCTTTCTTTCTTGAACCGCCACCTACACCACCATAAACACCCCTAAATCATCTAATTTTAACATGATCTAGCTAAAACAAAAACAAGACCAATTCCTAAAATGTTCTTGTGATTCTAATGGTAAAAAATTCAAGCACATGCATCAACTTTCAAAGATTTTATGATTCCATGGTTGATTTATGTTTAAATCATCATGCATGTGATGATCTAGGTAGGATCATCATGTTTTTATGTTAAAAATATTATTTTGATATTTGATCTTTGTTAAAATTTTACATGCAAGTGTTACAGGAGTGTTTGGTTGATGGGTATGATAGTAGGGTCATTCTATAGGTATGGGAATGATTAGCTTTGGTGGAAAAATTGATTTGTCATGTTTTCTAAAAGAGTATTTTAGGACAGCAAGTCTATAACAGATTTTCATGGGTTTTGTTGGGTCAAAAAGTTGATGTGGCAGAAACTCAAAAACGAAGAAAACATGAAGGCATTTGTTCAAGCGTTGACACGTTATGTCTAAGCGTTGACAAGTGTAAATTAGGCATTATCAGAAGTCAACAGAAGTCAAACGATGTTGGAAATATCTATTTAGGATAAGTATTTAGAATATTATTCTGTATTAGTTATTTAAATAGAAGATTTACATGTTTATTAATAGTTATCTCTTGTAAAACCTAATCCTTAGTCTATTAAAGGAACAAGGGTCTTAGGTTTTATTCATATCTTTCATTCACTATGTAAACCTACAATCAATTCGTGTGTTCTAGGCGTGGGATTAATGTATACACGTCTAGAGATTATTTGTTTTTATGCAAGTAATCATTGGGAAAATTTCGTCTTGTCCATAACACCTTGTTCATGATTATTGTTCTAATTCCGCTATGTTTATCATATGAATAATGATCATGCCTAGCAGCTTAAAGATCCGAATCTATCGGATTCATCAGTTGGTATCAGAGCCTCGTGGCTCGTGATGCTAGGACCAACAAGGTGTTCGTGTTATGTGATGGAAGAAAAATTCGTATAGGATTTTTCTGGGCGATTTTGTATGCGCAACAGTATTTAGGAAGGTATAACTTTTTATTGAACCGTTGGATCGTCACGAAACTTTTTGGATGTTTTCTCCATACATATATTTAGATATCTACCAGAGGGATTGTCAAGATCTATCCCCAAGAAAAAGTTGTTAAGCGTCAAAGTCAGCAGTTATCATATGCAGTTTTTCTGTGGACAGCCATATTCAAAACACGATTTCTCCTTCGTTAACCGTTGGATCATCGTGATTTTTGAACTGTAGATTCTTGGCACTTGTGTCTAGGATCTCACCGAAGGGATCTTCGATCTGAGCTTTCGTGAGGAAGTTATTTGAAGTCGAAGTCGGCTGCAAAGAAGGTACGAGGTATTCTTTTTCACATAAAATCATGAACTAGGGTTCCACAAACCCTAGCTCGATTATAGACAGAAAAGAATGATCTTATGGATGATTAAAAAGCAAGATTATTTGATAATGCTTGATGATCGAATGTTATTACACAAAGATTGTTGCTGGATCAATTTATCTTTAGGATTATGGATTGTTTTTCAAAACCCTAGATGGAAAATAATGCAGCAACAAACAATGAAGTCAGTATTAGGGTTTCGATTTTAAAGCTGCTATGAAATTCGTACAGTAAGCCCCAAAGGTCTCATTGGAAATCATATAGTAAAGCACTGTGGTCCCAGGCAGAAGAACATCATTATTAAATGATGTGGCATGAAACGAAGGACCTGGCAATGACACAGGTGATGGGACGTTGTTGTTTTCCTTTTTATAGTGGTTCAAGACACATACATATTCATCACAATGGTAGTGTACTGGTTGATGATCATGTGATGACAAACAAGTTCTATGTCATATTCTTAATGTATGTTTGGTTTACTATATATATATATGGGGTACCACTCGATGTAAGGTATTCTTGCTAACAAGGAGGAAGGACATCACGTCATGAAGGTATTTACTTTTATTATTCCATGATAAAGCATTATAACAAAACTCAATACTTCTCCAGCTCTTGTATTGGCTATTAAGTAAAGAGTGACGTGATGTTAGTCAAAGGAAAAGTGAGTCGTTGACATTTGTTAATTCGACGCTGACAAAGAATAAGTTAAGCGTTGTTGGGAAACGCTGACACTTTTTGTCCGATATATACATTTTCAAACGCTGACAAGTGTTGTCCAATATTGGACAACACACAATGGTGATATATTGGATACAGAAGGATATTGGACGACAAAAGGAATAGCTGCTGTTTGGAAAATTGATACGATTTTGGCACACAAAAAGAGGTATTTACACAAGAAGGTACATGGGATCTCCGTTTTTATATAGAATATCAAGTTGATGTTAATGGCTCGGATATTGTTACAAGGGGTCAATGATTTTTAAGTAAGTTAGCAACAATTTGTAAAGAATTTGATGGATATTTTAGATTATGTAATCGGGATAGCCTTGTGAAAGAGTTATATAATCTAAGACTTTTACATATGGTATGAAGATGTTATTTCATTAAAATTCGTCATGAAGAGGTGTTGGCTTAAGGGGAAGAATTCTTATTGTAAATTTGATGTTCGAAGAAGATTTTCGCGAGTTTGTGTTTCATCATATTGTTAAAATAGTGGACATCAGCCATTGACTTTAACAATAACTTGTTTGTGCTTATATGGTTGGTGACGAAGACTTGTCAAATCTAGCAGTGTCTGATGCTATCACTTGAAGGAGTTACATTATCGTGCTCAGTGTCTCACAAAGGATGAGGATTTTGACAATGGGATCGAGGTCTACTTATATTTTTCTCTAATGATATAAGTTCTTCATCACATGGATTGTACAAGACATGGAACACAAGGTTGGGTTATTCTACTTCTACATCAAGAATATTATACTTAGTTTTCTTCAAAATCATTACACATAGCCTACATTTGGAGAATCTTCAAGATTGCGTACACTGTTTACTTCCCAGTTGATGTGACAAAAAGGGGAAGACATACATGCTACATTTGAGGGGAAGCAATTTGAAGATGATGTACCACTTACAAGAGATACACAAAGAGTTTTGCCGACATCAACTAGGGGAAGATTGTTGGGTCAAAAAGTTGATGTGGCAGAAACTCAAAAACAAAGAAAACATGAAGGCATTTGTTCAAGCGTTGACACGTTATGTCTAAGCGTTGACAAGTGTAAATTAGGCGTTGTCAGAAGTCAACAGAAGTCAAGCGCTGTTGGAAATATCTATTTAGGATAAGTATTCAGAATATTATTCTGTATTAGTTATTTAAATAGAAGATTTACAAGTTTATTCATAGTTATCTCTTGTAAACCCTAATCCTTAGTCTATAAAAGGAACAAGGGTCTTAAGTTTTATTCATATCTTTCATTCACAATGTAAAACTACAATCAATTCGTGTGTTCTAGGCGTGGGATTAATGTATACACGTCTAGAGATTATTTGTTTTAATGCAAGTAATCATTGGGAAAATTTCGTCATGTCCATAACACCTTGTTCATGATTATTGTTCTAATTCCGCTATGTTTATCATATGAATAATGATCATGCCTAGCAGCTTAAAGATCCGAATCTATAGGATTCATCAGGTTTAAGGTCTGAGATAGGCTGAGATTATTTGATATTATTGTATAGTTTTCTGAGACGCTCGTTTTGGTATAAGATAGAGCTTCTAATTCTTTACGAGTCAAAAGTTATGCTAGTTTTAGTATTCGTGTACCGGGAGACGCAAGTCGGCACAATCCGAAATTGTGGCTGATTTTGGGTCGACTCTCGGGGACTTTAGGCTTGGTTAGATAAATGTAACTACTGGTTTTCAAAGTTTACAAACTTAGTTTGATGAGTCTAGTAGTGGTTTCAAAAGATGGATTGTCGAGTTAGTACTTTTAAAGTGGTCAAAACGGTTTTATAAAACAAGTACACAATCTGTCCCAAATTTGGAGTCGAGTAAAGTGTCGAGCTGATGGATTTTAAAGTTTGAACTTTGGCTCAAATTTTGGTGAGGTCTTATACAGGTTATAAGTGACCTTGACACCAATTTTCATCTAAAACGGACAAGTCTAGATAGGGTAGATCGGTGTGTACATTCGGGGTGTACTTGCTGATTTTAATTTTGGACACTTAGTCCAATGGTTGTGTTGCGTGAGTTTGAGTATTCACCATCGGACATGGTGACTTACTCACGTGCTTAGTCATTATATAAATGAAATACCTACTGGTCCGAATAAGGTTAAAGAATAGTTTGACTTGCGTTAACTTGGCGTCGTATAACGGGCCAATTTCAAGTGTACAAGTGTTTTAACGTGTAGTGTTGGAATAAATGGTTAGTATGAATTCATTTGGTTCGTGTCAATGGTTTTAGAATATGAATACTTTGAAAACATTTGAGTCATATTATATTTGGTATATATCGATATTTGAGTTCGAGTCTTAACGCGCGCCTTATTGTGATAGGTTGCGGTTTTCGTGTTTCCCCGGGCATCCATATCGTCGGTGATCGTCTCACTACCATTGTTTCTACTCAGTTTCTGAGTACCGTGATTGGCTTACCTTGTGGCTAAGGTGAGTTCATAGCCCCTTTTTACTTATACATGGTTTCTAAACACGGGGTGAGATTATACATGGTGGAACACAACCATTTAAAAACTATATGCTATCCAGAACTTGTATGTTATCCAGAACATGTATGATTTTCAGGTTTTCAATATTATTATTGCTTTTAGGCTAGCCTTGAGTTTCATCTATCCGATCATGAACCGTTAATTGTCCTGGTGCATTGCGCGAAGCGCGAATGTTGTGGGTGGATCCATCAGGATTGACTATCCCCGTCCCGATTACCTTGACGCACTAATATTTGTTTATACCTGAGTATTTAGGCTGAATACTTACGTAAGTTAAGCTTCGGTTCACGAACTAAACAACAATAATAATCATAACGTTTTGGACTATGGTTATCGTACGTAACCATTTTCCCCTATTTCTTGTTTACAAATGAATGCCTGTGTTCCACACCTTTACTGCTAAACCTATGAATATCACTCAACTTTATGTTGACGATTTTACATGTTTAATCTCATGTATTATTACTTAGCTTTGCTTGGATGGGAGCCCGCAGGAGATTATCGCAGCTTGGAGATTTCTGTGATGCTTTTAAAAAGATTGGTTTTATATAAATTGTCAAAAGTTTATTATATCTTTTGGGCAACTTTATGTTATAAATCGAAATGAAATAATATATTTTTCCGCATATAAAACTCTGGGACCTATGTTTAAAAATTCTAATCTTTTATGATGTAATATGTATGTTTTTATTACGTTAGTTTTGTGTCAACTGTAATTCAATTTTTCTTGTACCATGAGGTGTTACCCCCTGGTTGCCTAGTTGTTCCATGTCATATTCTGGGGGTCTCACAGAGTGGTATCAGAGCGATGGTTATAGGGAACTGAGTCGTTTTCAAAACATAGTCTATAACCAAAAGTTCAATTATTTCATGTTTTAAGTGTCAAACACAGAATCCGCCAAGTTGTTCCATATCTACGCGAGTAACTCTCTAATCCTTACTATTTACTTTTAATTATCGTTGTAGTATTTCATCTACTGATTACATGTTGAAATATTACATCACCTTAATGACGATAAATACTATGCCTTTTCAAAGCCTTTGTGCTTCATGAATTATCATTCGATATTTATGTGATTACATCTGCCTATACTGCATTTCTTGGATTCATGATCTTGTGAACTGATCTTGTTGCAATGATTTCATATTGTTATGATGTTACCTACTTGTATTCAGACCGCGTATGCTGCCGAATTTTCATGCTCATTTTTCTGAGTACTATTGCTATCTTGTTTATACGTGATACGACTAACCTCATATACTCGTTCTTTTGAACCGTCTATTTTTCTCAACTCACTGTTACATGTTGGGCATACTCTCGAGATACCATTGTTCGGAATTAAGAAGTGTTGTTTTTGATAAAACTTCTGATTTTCATTCTACTACCGTGCGTGTTGCTTTCATTGTTAAATTCCTCTAAAATATCTATATAGATATGCGGATTTTCTTTCCGACCATTCATAATTGAATGTCTAGTCTATAGACCATGGTATAGCTCAATGTGTCACTGAAAAAGACCAACGGACATCGTGTGAGTCACATATCTTGAAGCATTCCTTGAATTAGTGCTGAAAAATATCGTGGGTTTTCGTAATCTTGATTTACCTTTACGCCACCGTTTTACACAACACTTGTACATGGAATACATTTTATTTCATTGATCATTCTACGTTTCGACTTCTAATTACAACGTCCGTTGTACCTTGAAACCATCATTGTGATCTTGAGATTCATCCTTTATTGTGTAGCGAGTGTTTGGAATGTAATTCTACTTCTATAAACTTGTACCATCCCTTTTTCATTAAACCTCCTCGCCCTAGGAGTGCGACTTGTTAATATTTTGTTTCTTTCTCGGTATGTCTTGTGATTTTTGAAAAATCATACCGCCTAGAGACCTTCCTGCATTGTATTATGATATCTAAGTCACGGATGTCATGCGCCGTTTTTTTATTTCATAGATTTTCGTTGGTGTTCTTGAACCATATCTATACAGTATTTTCTTTACATGATTAATTTTACAGTTTATTCTCTTTCGTCTTTATGGGATGCACAAGTCTTGTGTGTAGAGTTAATATGAAATTTGGATTTAATTTCAAACTGTGTCAAAAAATATACTTTGTATAGAAATAAAAATATATATTTTTACATGTTGAGATGTTCGTTTAGGACATAATATTTTACCAGTAAACAGTAAAATCGAGCAAGTTACGCTCGTTTGAGATTATAAAATCTAAGAAGTTATTTTCTGAATAATTCTAAAATATCATTTTGTTGACAGATTTAATGCAAGGGCATTTTCGTCAATTTTTTATCCGTTTCAAGTCTCGAGTAAAACTAGAAAGTTGTTCAAAACATCGTTTTACACCAAATTACTCTAGACTTCGAGTCTTAAAATGTCATTTAGTGAATCAATTGGTCTAGTCAAACCCAAAAGTCAAACCCAAAAAGTCAAAGTTGACTAAAAAGGGTCAAAACTTATAGAAGTAAAAAATATGGTTCTAAGCATTTTAAATTCGTGTGAGCTCGTAAAACTGTAACTAATGATATTTTACAACCATGAAACATTGATTGCGTTTGAAAGCGTTTACAAATAGTAACTTGAGATCGATCGTACATAAATCTTGAACTTTTAGGAACCAAGTGATTTGACAAACTGATGTTCTACTATCTTAAAAGTGTATTTTTGTCAAATTAATTATGATGTGCACACTTATGGATTCCTTTATCCTTTCTTATATTTATGACTTATCTATCATTCTATATTGTCGTTCTTTGTTTCTATCGTACCACTGATATGGACTGAGGTTGAAGTTCTTGCTTTCGTATCGTTCGTTACCATCTTGACACGTGTCTCCTGACGATTCCTGCTAAATCTTTTGAAAACTTATCACCTTGTAACCATTTCATTGATTGCCTTGAACTACCCTTTATTACCCTCATGTAACCCACTCGCTATTTTATAAGTTACCATAAAGCTCAAACTGGTATTGTTTGCGAAAAATTTTACAAAAGTTCCACTTGGACTTTACAAAATACTTGAAGGTTATCTTATAAAATTAATTTATATTAATTTTACAATGTATTTTCACAAATTGTGCTAATACGGTCTTATAAAGAACTCTTGTAACTATACAAATTGTTGATTTAAACAGTTAGCCAGTAACTTATAGGCGAAAAGTTTCATATGTTATTTTGATTCCTGTTTTTACAAATGCTATTATATTCATAATTTAAATCATATGATATGTAATACTAGTTTGACGAAGCTGAGCATCGCATTGCTAGTCCTAAATTATGCATGGCCTGATCACCTATGCTTAATTTAGAAGGAGCCATACAAGGCCAAATAGTAGTCGCCCTAAATATTTGACCAACAATCAAATTTTTAATTATGTTCCTTAAAAGGTTAGATAAAATGAACGTTTTGAAAACTTTTACATCTTATGCAAGTAACAAGAATTCACGACATACACATATGAACCTTTTTCTTTTCTTGAACAAAGTATATGCTTCAAGCACATATTTCCTTACTCAACGACCTTTGTTTTACCTGTTACCTCATCATCCTCATGATATGATTTTTGTTACCATTTGCCTAAATTCATACATTAATACTAGACTTGAAAGTTTCAACATTATTATTCTTCTACATCAATCGATCTTCTTTATCTATTTTGGTAGACATTCGAAACATCTCTGGACGCGAATAGTGATTTATGACTGGAAGTGACCAATGGTTTCGTGTATCCGTCATTATGTGTGTTAGACTTCATCGTCTTGAAATTCATTCGTGTGAATTATGTGTTGATTTCGTCTTTCATTGCTAATGTTGTTCATTTTACTGGAGTTACTATAAAGAAACTTAAGAATTTCTGTGATTCGGAAATTTATTGTGTGGTTTTTCTCTTTTGACCGTTTATCGACCACCGAGAACTTAATAAGCCGTTATTGGTGACACCAACTGCACTCAAGAAGTGATGACTTGCTATAATCCTTGTTTCTTATTATTTTTATCATTGATGCGATTATTCTATCACGTTTGTTAATAATTGATACGACTTTCGTCTTATTCCCTTGTGTTATTGCTCGCATACAAATTGTTGACATTTATATGTCACATGTTTATCATTTGATACCTTAATCACATTCTTGGATTTCTAAAAGTTATTATTAATTTTTAAGAACTTTTTATACATTTTATCAAATGTTTAAATTACCAAAATAACTGTTTTAAGTTAAGAACTGGATCTATACATCCTCTTTGGTAAATTTATAACTAGTATTTAAAATCAGATTATGTCAAGCTGTATCTTTTAAAGTAATTGATTTTATCATACTTTACCTTTAATAATGAAATTATTAAATTAATTTATAATTTCTAGCAATGATTTTAAATAACTTGGAAAACCTGAATTTTTTTCTAATGGTAATGATAAACCTGATTTTTAACGATAATCTCATACAGTCGTCCAAAAGCTCTTAAGCCTATCAGGATAACTATTTTGAACTATTTTACTTTTGCTTTGAAAATCCAGATCAAGAAAAAGATATAGCAACAACTTAATCATCAAATATAAATAGTTTGATTTTAAATCACTACATCTTGTAAAATTTTCTTTAAATCAAGAAAATATTTAAACTGAGTTTTAAAGTTATACCAAAACCCTAGACAACTGATTTTGACAACTTGCATTTTAAATGATCATATGTAATTCATTTTTCCCTTCTATTTCACTTGTAACCAGATTCTTACATTTTCAGATTGTCATGTTTTACAAGTTGCGCGATTTGCAAATCCTTGTTGATTACCAATCCTGATTCATTTTAACGCACTTTGTCCGTTTAAGCGATTCTTGTGTTCATTCTTGTTAGTTTATCGTACGTAATTCCATCAATTCTATCTCTTGAATATTTCTCCATACTGAAAAATCATTATTCTAATCCGAGTTCGAAAAGTTATTCGACAAGGGACTAAGAAACTAAAGCGTAGTGAATTTTAATTGTGAAGATTCGCCGTGGTGCAGAAATTACTTGGCGAGCAATGAAATTGTTCTACACTTTGTACCTCCTCTTGTTTGCATCTTCAACGGTTTTCAGGAGAACTCTGAGGGACCAGAGTTCCATTATGGGGAAAGACTGTAAGAACCCGTATTTTCCCTGCATTATTTTATTCTTTTATTCGTGTTTCTTGAATTTTCCAATGTATTACATTTTCTTGTATTCTTATATGTAAATCCTGAGATCATGATAATTTTAATAAATTATACTTTTCAATTATTTTCTGATCATTGATAAATATTTTATCGGGAATTATAAAATTCTTATTTTATTTTTCCATACTTATTTAAATCAAAGTTTTTGATTTAAAATCACCCGCGTGCGTTTTACAACGAGTTTATTCAATCAATGTACAACGAAAATTCCTAGTGACCGCGATACCGACGGATGCCCAAAACTTTACATTTTATTATCGATCGTTTCGATAATTAATATTTTCGACGATTTCGTTTTAATTACGTATTGAGTCGTGTCGGGAAATCATATAATCATTTTTTATGATGCATTGTAACTTTTGAAAAGTATTTTTACGAAACCCGAGCCCCGTAAATATTTTTAATATTTACCAATAACCATTTTCTATCCTTTAATATATTAAATTGCTTTTAGGTCCAAAACTATCCAATATTTGCAAAATCTACCCTAACACCACTATATTCATTTTTCCTAACCATTCCACTCATTTCTTACAAAAAAACACACACACTAAATTCTTTCTCTCCCTCTTTTCTTTCTTTCTTGAACCGCCACCTACACCACCATAAACACCCCTAAATCATCTAATTTTAACATGATCTAGATAAAACAAAAACAAGACCAATTTTTAAATTGTTCTTGTGATTCTAATGGTACAAAATTCAAGCACATGTATCAACTTTCAAAGATTTTATGATTACATGGTTGATTTATGTTTAAATCATCATGCATGTGATGATCTAGGTAGAATCATCATGTTTTCATGTTAAAATTGTAATTTTGATCTTTGTTAAAATTTTACATCCAAGTGTTATAGGAGTGTTTGGTTGATGGGTATGATAGTAGGGTCATTCTATAGGTATGGGAATGATTAGCTTTGGTGGAAAAATTGATTTGTCATGTTTTCTAAAAGGGTATTTTGGGACAGCAGGTCTATAACCGATTTTTTGTGGGTTTAAGGTCTGAGATAGGCTGAGATTACATGATATTATTTTATAGTTTTCCGAGACGCTCGTTTTGGTATAAGATAGAGCTTCTAATTATTTACGAGTCAAAAGTTATGCTAGTTTTAGTATTCGTGTACCGGGAGACGCAAGTCGGCACAATCCGAAATTGTGGCTGATCTTGGGTGGACTCTTGGGGACTTTAGGCTTGGTTAGATAAATGTAACTACTGGTTTTCAATGTTTACAAACTTAGTTTGATGAGTCTAGTAGTGGTTTCAAAAGACGGATTGTCGAGTTAGTACTTTTAAAGTGATCCAAACGGTTTTATAAAACAAGTACACAATCTATCCCAAATTTGGAGTCGAGTAAAGTGTCGAGCTGATGGGTTTTAAAGTGTGAACTTTGGCTCAAATTTTGGTGAGGTCTTATACAGGTTATAAGTGACCTTGACACCAATTTTCATCTAAAACAGACAAGTCTAGATAGGGTAGATCGGTGTGTACATTCGGGGTGTACTTGCTGATTTTAATTTGGACACTTAGTCCAATGCTTGTGTTGCGTGAGTTTGATTATTCACCATCGGACATGGTGACTTACTCACGTGCTTAGTCATTATATAAATGACATAGCTACTGTTCCGAATAAGGTTAAAGAATAGTTTGACTTGCGTTAATTTGGCGTCGTATAACGGGTCAATTTCAAGTGTACAAGTGTTTTAACATGTAGTGTTGGAATAAATGGTTAGTATGAATTCATTTGGTTCGTGTCAATGGTTTTAGAATATGAATACTTTGAAAACATTTAAGTCATATTATATTTGGTATATATCGATATTTGAGTTCGAGTCTTAACGCGTGCTTATAGGTTGCGGTTTTCATGTTTCCCCACGCATCCATATCGTCGGTGATGGTCTCACTACCATTGTTTCTACTCAGTTTTTGAGTACCGTGATCGGCTTACCTCGTGGATAAGGTGAGTTCATATCCCCTTTTTACTTATACATGGTTTCTAAACACGGGGTGAGATTATACATGGTGGAACACAACCATTTAAAAACTGTATGCTATCCAGAACTTGTATGCTATGTAGAACATGTATGATTTTCAGGTTTTCAATATTATTATTGCTTTTAGGTTAGCTGATACTAGCTTTTGACACCCCGTATAAAAATTAAAGTTCGTGTTCTCGGTATCTTAACGAATTGATCTAGGTTCTATGCGACTCAGCTGTTCTTTGGTGAAACAAATAGTTGTGTCGTTGTAGTATTTAAAATAAAAGTGCAAAACAATTAAAGTAAATGACTTAAAAGTAAATCTAAATCTAATTTAGAGTAAATGGTGCAAGTAATTTAAAAGCGTGACGGAAATTAAAAGGCACTAAATGTAAATAACGCAAACTTAAAACTAACTAAGGAAGACTTAAAACGCAACTAAAACTAAAACTAAGGCAAGGCTAAAATAAATCTAAGGCAATTAAACTTAAAGTGCGAGTAAGGAAAAAGGCGGGAAAATAAAGCTCGAAATTAAAAAGCAGAAAATTAAAACTGAAATTAATAGAAACCTAAAAATCAGCTTATCCGGAATAAAACCCTTATTCGGAATATTTGGCTTACTCGGAATACTTGGCCAATTCGGAATGTTTCCCTATTCGGAATATTGTCACCTATCCGGAATAAGTTCCCTATCCGGAATAACCTGCCCTATGCGGAATATCCAGCCCTATGCGGAATAATTCCCTATGCGGAATACCCAGCCTTACTCGGAATATATCCTTATGCGGAATATTCCCCTATGCGGAATACCCAGCCTTACTCGGAATATATCCCTATGCGGAATATTCCCCTTATCCGGAATATCTAATATTCCGGATGGACCAGCTTTGCTAAAACCTTGATACGGAATAATGAAGATTCCGAATAGAGTACTCTTAAAATCCTTTACTCGGAATACTGGGGAAGATCAGAACCTGGAATACAGTAACAAACAGGACCGAAGAACAAGGAACAAGATATCTAAACGGATCTAATAAAAACTAAGCTAAATCAACCACAAGATTAAATCAAACTAGTAAATAAACATCTATTAATCATAAACAATCAATCCAAAACAATCAAACTCACAAAACTAATCAAGATAATCAAAACCCACTTAAATAAATCAATAAAAATCAAGAACATGAACATAAACAATAAAAATCAAAGATTAAGAAAGGTAGAATGAGAGATGAACAATAAAGATAAAGATTGACAAGAATTAAAAGAAAAATGATGTAGTGTTTTTACCCCTTTAGGAAAAGGAAGGTAAAATAGTGGTAAGCGTTAACGAGCGGTTTAGGAAAACCACAAGTTATGACCCAAATGGGGATCGTTCTCTCGAGGAGGCACGTGTGTTGTGTGATGAATGATTGATTATGTTTTTGATTATTAATGAGAAGAAAAAGAAGAGAAAATGACGAAGACGAAAAAAATAAAAAAATAAGGCAAAAACACTACTAGAAAGTTACGACGTAGAACGTAAAAAAGTGCAAAATTTAAAATTTTAATCTAAAAATTCCTAAAAATTACTAAAAATCCACAATAAAATTCTAAGAGTTTACAAAAAATCCACACTTGCCAAAACCTTTTAATTAATTTAATAATGACTTTTTAATGCTAATTAAAGCCCTAAAAATCACTTTTAAATATTAAAAAGCCCTAAACAAGATTTTATAGTTTGTAAACCTCAAAAATGACCTAATAAAGCTAAAAACTATTTTTAAAAATTTTAAAACCAATTTAAACTATTTTTAAACTCCTAAAAACTATTAAAATCTATTACATCTTAAATTAAATCTAGAAAATAATTGAAAAGCCTAAAAATTAATTGACAAGTGAAAAAGTTCCTATTTTAATGTCTAGAATCTAGGAAAAATGAAAAAAAGTTAAAAATAAAACTTTGAATTTTAATGAATAAAATAATAATAAAATAATCAAAAAGATAAAAAGTTCTCAAATAAATTCTAAAAAATTCTCAAAAATCCTAAATAATCTAAATAAGAAGAAAATGCAAATTAAAGTTTCTAAAACCTCTTAATTAATTTTATATTAATTTTTAAAGTTGTCTAAAAACCCTAAAATTAAATAAAATTAAAAATTAAAGTTTTTGAAAACTTTTTTATATGTAAACCTCAAAAATACAAATTAAAACCTAAAAACTATTTTTTTGTATTTTTATATTACTGTTCACTATTTTTTATTGACTTTCTAAATTTAAAACTAAAAATAATCCTAGAAATTAATTAAATAATAGGAAAAATAATTTCTTTAAACAGAAAAATCCTAAACTCTATTATAATCCTAGGAAAAATGATAAGAAGTTAAAAAGCTAAGCAAATAAGCTGGAAAAGATTGTAATAAGCTACGGCTTTATTATAAGCTAGAAAGAAAGAAACAGGTTAAATAACGTTTGAAATCACACTATGACGTAAAAAGTCATCTAGATTAACGGTAGAACACGCTACTCCTGAGCTGCAGGTCGCGTGTTCGAGTCCGTTACGGGTGAACTTTTTGCCAATTTTTCTTTTTTATTTTTTTAACTTTCCAATCCAAACAGTGACCCTTAATAGCTTAGAAACTCAATCCATTTTCACTTTTTACCAAAGATTAAGCCAAATTGATCAACAAAAACGTGACAGTTTAAACAAGAACACAAGTTCTTTTTCTGTGTTTCTTCACAGATGGATAAAGCCAAGAGGGGCTTGGCTTTTGAGCTTACTTGGTGGATTTTGTGGAACACAAGGGCACCCCTTCACTCTTTCTGAGTGAAGGGAGTCAAATATAACACGAAACAAACACTTAGCTCAAACAAAAATCTAAGATCAAGGCATACATAGCATTTTCAAGTTGCTGTGGCCCTAAGACTAGGTCTGTGGGTGTTTGATGCTAGCAAATGCACACAAATGAATTCCAAGAGCCTAGTTCTTGCATAAAAGCTTAACAAACTCCCATACACACAAATCAAAACCCTATAACATCCTAACTTCAACAGATTTCATCAACCAAGAACAAAATATGCAATAAATCAATCAGAGAAGTTACAAGGAAATTTTGACTTCTTTTTTCACTTTTTAAACACACACTTTGCTTCAAATCCTTCCCAAACTCAACTAAAACCAGCAATAATCCCTACACAATCCTACCCATTCCATTTAACATGTATTAATTCTCTAAATTGCCCTAGCTAACAGACTTAAACACGAATCCAAACACCCCTTTAAAACTTTGAAAACCAGTTTAACAAATCAATTCCTTTCAAAACTACCCCAATCTGATTCTATGAGCTTCTAACATGTATATTATCACAAATTGAGCATAATCCAACAATCTTAACAACAATTTAAGCACCTTTCACACAAATTCACATAAACTTCATTTTTAAACAGAGAAAATTAAAAAAAAAAAGGGATTACCTTACTGATCTCACATCCAAGACCAGCTAAGGCAGCAATGCCTTCTCCAATACACACGGGTGTATGCTGATCCTCTAATCAACACAAATCTTTAACCTGCTAAAAAAAAAAAGGAGAAAAAGCAATATATAGCACTCACTTCCTGTTTTCTTTTTCTTTCTTAAAAATCTTTTCTTAAAAACTTTCAAACCTTCTCAAAACGTTTTAACAACTCTATATCATCAATTAACTTGAACCTAGTAACACCAAGACTTGAAACAGATTCTTTCACCAAGAATCTCAATTTCAACAAACCTTTGAAACAATTTTGAGAAACAAAATTAATTTCACCAATTAAAAATGGAACTCAGATTTTCCTTAAAAACTTTATACCAACTTTCTAACAAACCAAAAGGGATTACACTTGTTCTTTAGACAAACACCAACTTTGCATTTAAATAAAAAAGGAATTACAAAATGTTAAAGGAAAATCTGGAACAAGAGCCCACTCACATGTTGAGGGGTCTCTTTATACTACTGATAAGAATATACTAGAAACTAGAAAAATATGTAAACCCTAGAATACGAATTCCAGATTTGCCCTTGATGAGTTTGAATTTTTCTTGGTCAATTGGTGTCATGTGACTTGCCAGTGAGAATCTTCAATCTTGTGCGTTGATATACTCCTTAGGGGCCAAGAAATGCTTGTGAGCTGTTGATTATGTCGGGGCATTGGGTTTGGGACGAAAGTGATGGCCAGGGGAGGTCCCACATGACACATGGGTTTGTTTGTGGGTGATTTGGAGTGTGGGATGGGATTAGGGTGTTAGTAATTGGTGTTCTGGAGGATTTGGGAGAAAAACCCCTTGATTTAGGGTAATTAGGTTCTAGGGTTCTTGGGATGGTTTAGTTTAGCAGGGAGGGTTTTAATCCTTTTTAGGATATAATTAAGTTTAAATTTTGTGTTTCCCCCATTTTTGACTGATTAAAATAAATCAGTTTTTAAAGTGAAGAAGTGGAAAGCTGACGTGGGGAGAAGGAGAGATATGATTGGATAGTCAAATGGTCAAGGTGACGTGTAATGCTGTGGTTGGAGAGTTTAAGAATGTGTGTCCCCCCATTTTGACCCTCCATCTTTCTGTCTTTTGTCTCTTTAGTTTTAACAGCCCACAAACAAATCCCCTTTGTTATACAAGTTTTCTTTTTTAGGTTTTTGCCACAAAAACTTTCTTAAACTTGTATCAAGGATTAATCTTGCAATTTAACCATATTTCAAGGGCTAATTAAGTCATGACTTCAATCTTCAAGGACCATAATTGTATAATTTGATTCTTGGAGGACTTTTCTTGCCAAATATTCAAAACATGAGGGACCAATGTTGACAATTCTTCAAACTTCAAGGGCATTTTTGCAAATTCAAAACTTGGGCCCGGTTTCTTGTGCGGCTTCGTTTCCCGTGTTCGTTTTTTGATTGATTCTTGTGTTCTTTTGCCAATTCCTCAATATCCGTACCTAAAAATACACAAGTAACAAACACGAGCATATATTTGGTCTATTTTATGATATTTTATGCAATTTAAGGCCGTTTTGGACGATGAGACCATGTATAAAAGCAGTCTCATCAAAAAACTTACTTGAAATTAAATGGTAATTAAGGTGCAAGACAAGTATTTAAATTTGACAAGTAATTAAATGACAAGGTAATTAAAAATGGAAGAATTAATTGTCACCATTAGCCAACAAAAATGAAAAGATTAATCCTAATGACTATATATAGGGGAGGATTAAGGAATGCTTAGGAAGCTTCCTCCCCTCTTTTCCTTTCTCCTTAATTGCATGCTTAGTCCTTCCTTCTTAATCTCTTTGTTAATTGCACCATTAGTCCTTAAGCCTTTAAATCTTCTTTAATCTTGGACTTTAATGACTTTTGGCTCGGGATTTCTTTGAACTCGTCTTTATATTCTTCAATAAATTAGACTTGAGTTTTTCGGCTTTAAGTAAACTTCTGTCTTTCGACTTTTTCTTCGATAAATCTTCAGAATTTGTCTTGGACTTCCGTTCTTTTTGCACTCTTGACTTCTCGACTTCATCTTTCATCTTTTTCTTCAATAAAAGCCCGTGAATGCCGTGTTTTCTCCATTTTTCACAATTTTGTCCTAAATCACAACAAAAACACAAACCACGCATAATTCCGACATAAAAGACATAAAATACACGTTTTGGCTCGGTTACTATTGTAAATAAGTGGTAAAAAGGATGGGTGTTTACACACCTATCACAATCCTTGAGTTTCTTCTCTCCGATCATGAACCGTTAATTGTCCTGGTGCATTGCACGAAGCGCGAATGTTGTGGGTGGATCCATCGGGATTGAGTATCCCCATCCCGATTACCTTGACGCACTAATATTTGTTTATACCTGAGTATTTAGGCTGAATACTTACGTAAGTTAAGCTTCGGTTCACGAACTAAACAACAATAATAATCATAACGTTTCGGACTATGGTTATCGTACGTAACCATTTTCCCCTATTTCTTGTTAACAAATGAATGCTTGTGTTCCACACCTTTACTGCTAAATCTATGAATATCACTCAACTTTATGTTGACGATTTTACATGTTTAATCTCAGGTATTATTACTTAGCTTTGCTTGGATGGGAGCCCGCTGGAGATTATCGCAGCTTGGAGACTTCTGTGATGCTTTTGAAAGATTGGTTTTATATAAACTGTCAAAAGTTTATTCTATCTTTTGGGAAACTTTATGTTATAAATCGAGATGAAATAATATATTTTTCCGCATATAAAACTCTGGGACCTATGTTTAAAAGCTTTGATCTTTTATGATGTAATATATATGTTTTTATTACGTCAGCTTTGTGTCAACTATAATTCATTGTTTCTTGTACCATGACGTGTTACCCGCTGGTTTCCTAGTTGTTCCATGTCAGATTTTGGGGGTCTCACAGAGTGGTATTAGAGCGATGGTTATAGGGAACTGAGTCGTTTTCAAAACTTAGTCTATAACCGAAAGTTCATTTATTTCATGTGGGCCAATTATTCACTTAGACTCCCTTATTCCTAGGTGTATCTCTTATATTTTATTTTTCTCTTGAATGATCACGAAGATGCATTGTTGACTTATTTCGATAGTTATTTAGTCCGAAAATAAAGTGAACAATTTAATCAATAGTTAGCTAAAGGACAAAATCTTTTAAAACTGCTTCTCGGGACCTCATAAAGTTCATATATTGGCATAACTCGCTTCGCGATTTGAGACCTTTCTCGGACCGATATTTGGCAGCGACTTCATACTTCAAACCTTGAGAGACGTTCATGAAATAATGGTCTTCTCTTCATATAGGAATTTCTTCACTTGAAGTTTTGAAAGATCCATACTTGGACCACGACTTCTTCATTTTTTTCCAATCTTTATTTTGGACTTTGATATACAACGATCCGCCTCCTTTTATGACTTGGATCTATTTATCCTCATACCTTGCTAGGGTCTTTTCGGATACACTTCTCCATGACTTTTGGGGAGTTTTTGCTTTTCGTCGTGTGTCTCGATCCTTCATATTGATTTTCGATAAATGATTCTTCACATCACTTTGGATCTTTAGCAACAAAATATAGCCCTCATGCCTTGTTAGGACCTTTTTGGACTCGCCAATCTTCGCATCCCGCTTCAATAAGTTATGCCTTGGTTATGAACTCTAATCCATACCGAGCAACTTTTAAACGATCTTGGGCTAGAAGCTAAGTAACTTTTCAAATCGTACAACCTTATTTATTGCAGATAAATTTATTAGCAAGCGATGGGAGAATAGGCTTATAATTAACTCACATAAATTCACGACAGAATACCGAACTTATAATTGGCTCTATCATCTCTCGTTCTCCACAGTTTAAAATCTCAAAGAATGAGACTCGTGGATGCTTAGCCTATTAAATCAAAGTTTTGGGTTTTCGAGTCGCCTATAGGATCTTGCAAATTCTTAGACTTTTTCAAGTTTAGAAATCGCGTTTTAAAGTTCCCTTGATAAACGACTCTCTAGGATCAATTATAGGAACTTGCGGAAAGTTCTTGTTCTTAACCCGTGAGAGTTAAGACTTTCGCGTTTTATAGCTCCCTATATAAAAGCCTAGCAAAACTTGACTTAAACACGTTAAGGATACTAGCTAGAGTGACTTAGATAAGAAAACTCGGGTTGAGTTAAAAGATTCACAACGTTTGAAAATTAAAACCACTTTATTAAAAATTTATTCTAATAAGGAAAGAAAATAACTATACAAAGGGAAAAACTAATAGGCCAAAATAGATCAAATATTTTGAAAAATGTCGAAAAATTGATTTTCCGATTAAAATGAGGACAAATACAAGGAAAAGGCCACTTAAATTCGATAGAAGTCCCCCTACACTTAATATAAACATTGTCCTCAATGTTTTAGCATGTGGGAGTAAACTCCCCTACACTTAGGACATTGTGCACTTTGTTTAAATCTCGCTAAGAAAGAGACAACTAAAGAGATTCCTATTGAATATTGAGAAAATATAAAATAGTGAATCGAAAAGAGTTTAGGATAGAACCGGGAAAATGGAACACGGAATCACGGGTCGTCAAGAATCATCAAAAGTGGATCATTGAGCGCTCAAATCCCTGATTAAGAGAGGAGAGGAAATAGCAAACCAACGGGTCTCCCCTACACTTAGGATAAAGAAAGCTAAAAGATATATGCATGGGTTGCCTCCCAAGAAGCGCTTGATTTTTGTTAACCGAGTCGTGAGCCTGACTCGACCTTGATCATCATAGGAAGAAGCATGAAACATATCCACCAGGATCAAAGACATAGTTTTCGTCCATCAAATAGCACAAGCTTAAGGCGAACAAGGCAAGCCAAAGAAGAGTAGGCAAGGTTCCCTTAAGCAGCGATGGAGCACGGTGGAAGCAAGGGTGAAGTGGTCCAAGCAGATTTCCATAAGTTCCAAAGATATTTCCTTTTATTTCATCAGGTGGATACTGAGATGGCTGTAGAATATCGATAACGGGGTCGAACTGTAACACCCCCAAATTTATACAACTCAATACAGCGGAAGACTCGTTGGTGTTACGGGATAGCACATTACTCACATCATAGACAACGCATAAAAATCGCGTCGTTTAATAATAAATCATTTCCATTCATAAACATCAAAGTTACATTGGTCCCAAGTCATATTGTTTCATACAAAGTTTTACAAAGTATTTGAATGGAAAATATTTTTTAAGTGCGGGCCATGAATTCTTGTCGTCTTCCCGAGAATTACCTTCAAGTACCTGAGACAAAACATGTTAAAAGAAAAGGTCAGCGATAACGCCGAGTGAATTCATAGAGTTTAATAAAATCCATCAATATAATATCAGTATAAAATTATTACTGAAAATCATTTTGTACAAATCATTTTAATAGGCCATAAAATAGCCAAAGTCGTTTTATACAAATCCTTATCGAAAATCATAATATAGGCATTTGCCTTAAAAAATCATTATACGATCCAATGTCGTAAAAACACCATACAATACGTCTTATGACGTTGTATGAAAATAAAAACCGTTATATGAATATGGTTATGAAAACCAAAACACAAACATAATATCAATAGTATGACCCTGTATTGCTAGTCAGGCAATACGTCGTAATTCAGAGCGTCTAGTAGTATTTCGTTAGTTTTGGATTATTATAAGCCGCATGACATTGTTACCTTACTAAACCAACAACGGGTAGCTAACCCGATACTCAATTTGCCCACCTAAAGTAGCGTGTCGTCACAAAGGTCACGCTATGGAAATCTTCTCATACATAAATTCGCTTACCAATCAATGTGGCACGACGGGGATCAACCGTCAAGGCGCGAACTGGGGTGATCGTCCCCAAATAGTACTATTAAATGCATAAGCGTCTACCAAATCCCGGTAGTTCACAATTCATGCTAATGGGACTTTTAGTGACATAACCTAACTTTAATAATCCATTTAATTTCATCTATCGGGTCCTTTATTCATTTATCGGGTCATACAATCGGGTCATTCAATCATTCGGGTCCAAAATCAATAAACAAACAATCGGGACAAATGGTGTCCTATTTTATAAAAACTAACATGTTATCTCCCTCGCGGGTTTATAAAACATTTCTTAAAAACATTTAAAAGAGTGCGAGGCTATGAACTCACGGTGATGTGGGAAGGCGGGTTATCGGTAATTCGGACGTACGGTACGTGCTTCAACCACGGAAACCTAGACAAATAATACTCGTCTTAGACTCATGTCCAATTTATAAAAATAACAATTATGTATACATATGATGATTTTATATATATGATGATCAAGTGGGTTTACATATTCTCATTTACTCATTTTTGTGTTATGTGTCGATAACTTTTATACTAGTTTACTAGTTTTACCTATTTACGCGTTTTAGGTCCAACAAACTTATTATAAGTTCTTTAACTTGTATTAATCCATGTTGTACTTATATTATCAGTATTTAAAGTTTACAAGTTGGGCCTAAATGGGTTAAGCCCAATAAATAAGTTTATAAGTGTTTAACTTATTTAGCCCAATTATTAGTCCAATATGCTTAGTTAGCTCGTTAACGTCCGTATGTCCTATAGTTCGGGTTTTATCGGTTTTTACTTGTTATACATGTCTATATATCAGTATATGAGTTTATAAAAGTTTACATTAGACGGGTCCAACCATCTAAGTTTTATTTAACAAAAACGTTAATTTTACGGTATTAGCCGAAAAAGTCGTAAAAATCATGTTTATTGTTTTATAACTTAAAAAACTTAACAAGTTACCATTTTTATAATTTATACACTTATTCCACCTTTTACATATTTATATAAATAGAATCCATAAGTTAGTGGGTTTTAATTTATATTTTATACATTAAAATTTTGAGTGCTTATATAATATTATTATACTTTAATTTCCAAAATCTGATTTTTATCTTCACTTTCACCAAAACTGCCATATCTTGAGTTCTATATGGAGATAGAAGCTCAAATTTTTATCACATAAACTACATGATATGTGCTACATTTAACTCCACTATAGCTACTGTTGAATCATCCTCTAAGTATTTTCTAAAAATCGTCCAAAACAGTGAACTCAGATTTGTACCTTAAACTTGTTTTGATCATATCTCACTCATTACAATGATTCCATTGCATGGCCAACTCTCACATATGTACAAGACATATAGCTTACTGTAAATGGATTCTACTTCATCATTTTATCAGTCCATGACCTGTTTCTTTACTGTTTTATACAGCCAACAAATTTAACCAAGATTTTAACCTTGTTTCATATGGTTTTTCACCTTTTTAATCATGTTTATCAACAACAAATCCCCACATAACATTTTTATCATCATATAATCATCATATACATATACAATAGGAAATAAAATACATGTTTTACATAATCAAAATAACAAGAAGATGAGGAGGACAATCTTTATACCACTAAGTTGATGTAGGTTGTGATTTGAGCATGGATTTTGATGGAGAAACTTGTGCATAGCCAAGACCATTTTCAAGACCACCATTCTTCATGTATACCTTGTGGAAAATCAGCCCCAAGACACCATGAATACTCCTCCTTGGATGTTATAACTTGCACCAATCAATAGGGGTTCAAAAGGGCATCAACATGTATATGAATAACATGAGATTTTATGGTTGATTTTGATCAAATGAGGGTTTTGAAGGTGAATATGGGACGGCAAGTTGAGAGAGTAGAGAGGAAATTGTGAGTTGATTTGCATGGTGGAATGATGGTATGTGTGTTTAGCTAATGGTTTTGTGAAGTTAGTGGGGAAAGTAGCTTACATTGTAAGCAAAAAGGGACAAGTGTAAGCTACATTAGTGAAAACTTGCCACCTCCTTGTTTTGGGCCGTCCATATTGAGTGGGGGTGGGGCAAAAATGGTTTTGTCTCATCCCCATTTATTTACGGGTACTCCTCGATTCTAGTTTCCTCGATTTGCGTGCCCTCGGGTCGTTTTACGAAAAACGTTTTTATAAATTATGAATCAACGTCACAAAACGAATCCAATAAAAATTGTCTCATCAAAAACGGAGTTCGAAAACGTAAATCCGTAATCCTAAGGTTTCCGGTTTAGTCGTAAAGGACGTTAAAATAAAATCGTAAGTCCTAATCTCTTCTCGTAAATTTGTGAGTTTATGAACCCACACAAATTTAAAACTCCAAGATAATATTCACGGATAAATTTATTTTCTGAAATGTCGGATTGTCACCAAAGACGGTGTATGTAAACGTAAGCACGTAACGTTGAATCCTTCGGTTTAGACGTAGTCGATGCTACTTCAAGACGTAAATCCAAATTTCTTCCCAAAAATAAGTGAGTTCATAAAATAATATTTTCAAATAAATATTGAGAATAAAATATCAATCATAAATTGACGGATTGTCACAGCATTTACCCCTAAACAGGATCTTTGTCCTCAAAGATCATCTTACTACTCGCTTCTTATAGAGTTAAAGCCATGTGGGTATTTCCTCCATATTCGGTCTTTTCTCACAAGTGTAATCCATTATAATACGCGAGTTTCATCAAACATAACTACGGGAATAAGATCAGGCTAAATGTTGACTTACTTTCTCTATCCATGATGTTCACGGGTTTTTGATGAATGCAACTTTTCGCCGATCTAAGCTCTACTAAGAATAATCAGATTCTCACTTGATAGATATTCCATCAAGTTCGATTTACGAAACATAATTCACGCAGTCTTTGAAGTCCTAGGGTAGATCCAGCTTATATCCCTTTCAAACCAATCTTTTATATCATCTCAATGGTCCCATACAACGGGGACTTATATCCCATGATTTGTCAGATCATGAATTCATTTTTCCAAGGTTAAAAATTGTGGCATAACTTCGCTACCCATTTGGCACTTCAAGATCTACATTTCATATTCACATAACCTTTTGCCCATTACCGGCTGTCAATAATCAGATCCTAATTTCAACAATCATTTCAGGTCTCGCGGGTCGAGTATTTTGTAAGGTTAGGTTCGCCATCATAGAAAACCTTAAACCTAAAAGACATGTCCAACTCACAATGGGGGTATGTCGGGTGTCTTCATCCCAAATCCGGCTTACAAATGCTCTAATATTTAAATCCTAACAAGATTCGATCTCGGTCCTAATACGATGATTATCAATGATAATCCTTCCAAAGGAAAACGATTATACGGTTCATTACCAAAGGTCAATCATTCAAACATAAGACAACACTTATATTACTTTGCATCGTTACTTTACCTCGTCCCTTCGATTTGGGGTGGTACATAGTACTCTCATCAAGATTCGTTCTCAATGACTTCTGAGCAAATCTCTAGAAATTCGATGCGAAGCGAGGATCTTGATAGAGATGATCGATACAGGCACACTAAGTTTACATAACTCTTTTGCATTTATCATTAACAGGAATGATATTAGCATATTTGGTCAGTCTGTCGACGATGACCCAAATCGAAGCAAATTCAGATGACGACCTTTGCAATAGCTAGACGGTTACTAATGTATGAGGCGATGCCTGCCTTCATAATTGCCATCAGTACAACTTCTTCAAACAAAGATACTTTTAGTCATAAATGACATAAATAGAATACTTATACTTACAAGACTCCAACATAACTATATCTCAAAATCCTCTATATTTAGACAATCACAAGTGGTCTTTAAAACATTTAACGCTATTGGCTTCTCAATTTTAATGGTTCACATTAGCCGCGAACCCCTTTTATTATCTATATTATCCTTCTTACAAGCATTGTTTATTTTTAAATTGTTCGTCAATTTATTTTTGCACATTCATTACTAAGAAATACATCGTAATTGATTCTTCATATTTTCTACATAATGTGTCAGTAATTACGTTCACCTTCCTTCATATTTTCTAAGTTTCAGTTTCGTTTCAGCTATTATTTTTATCTGTTTTACTCAACCTGATGTCTAAAGCGTCAATAAATATTTCAAGTAATTAAATAATAAATATTCAATTTTTATGAAACGTAAACGTAACAAGTTTTAAATTTTCTCAGTTCGACCAATTTTATAATGTTCAAAATAAAATTTTATTTTTAATTAACACGATTTTTGCTGATTTATCGAAAATAATTAATAAGATTCGTAAATGTTGAAAAATCTTTGGTTATACTTTGGTCCAAAAAAATTTTTAGTTGAAAAGCAAAAATTGTCGTTTCAAATTTCAAGTTATGGTTTAAATATTTTCCTTAATCACTCTTAGGTTGTCTTAAGGTATGCAAAAACATTTACCCCTAAACAGAAGTTTAGTTAAATGTTTTGGTTCTAAGGGAATAATCCCTCAAAAGTTCTTTGTTAAAACATTTGTCAAAACATATTTGCACTTTCTTTTTGTTATAACCCTAAGCCTTAATGGCTCTAATCTTTGAAAAGTTAATATAGATTCCATTATCTATTAATCACATAGTCAAATAATGTAAAGGTTTAAGTCTTAAATCACATGTTAATTATTCAAGGTACAGGTTTTTATTGTTCGGTCAATTCAGGGCAATCTATAAATAATTATAAACTCATTTTATTCTTATAAACAAACATATGGTTCTTAATGATCACAAGCATGAATTTATCAAATTACAGCCTACACACGTGATTCACCAAATTTATGAATGCTACATGTGTATCGGTCAATCCAAACGACATCACGTGAAACTCATAATGTTCATCACAAGTTCTGGATGTAATGATTGGAATAGATAATCTCTTTCGCGGACGCGAAGTTGATGATAACCATGTCGTGGATCAAATTGCTAGAACCTTGTAAATGATCAAACAAATCTTCCATTTCGAGTTATGGATATCGTTTTCGATTGTCAATTTACTCAGTTCACAGTAATCTATAAATATAAGGAATGATAACACCATAGCTCTTCAGGATAACAGGCTTGGTATAACAAAATCTTTCTCCGACAACTCTCTCAGTTGTACGGTAATTCCTTAAATTCAGATGGTGCTGACGTACAGTGCACAAGCCACAGGTGCAGCACCGGGAATATAATCGATACCAATTTCAATCTGCCTTAATGGCAAAAGTCTAGGTAATTCATCAACAAATACTTACTAAAGTTTCAGATAACATAAACATCTTTTAATAATTTCATATTAGGTTCTTTCTAGATTATAATATCTATGACTAGTTCACAACCATTCACGCTAAAATTTCAAGTCTAAGTGCAGGATATGGTCATCCGTCAAGAATTTTTTTTTAGATCACTTTTGATAATCAACATCTTATCTTTTAGGGGAATTCTACTCGAGTTCCCATCAATTAAGACAATGTCATCATGTCATAATCAATCAATCCATTCTACTGGCATTATCAACTTTCCAGTTTCATTATCGTTGATAAGATGTGAACTTCTCAAAAGACTAATAATAACTCATGATCTTTCACAAGTTCAAGGATATATGGAGACACAACTACTATTAAAAGAGTAAGGTCAACGCATAATCTATGCGAGAGAACTTCAAATCAGATACAGACGAAAACATTTAACGAATATGAATATATCCCATGTTTTCATAATTTTGAGTACGCATTCGAAAGCTCCTCGGATCGTTACCCAGGTCATTCAAATGAAATCAAATCATAAGAAATGATAAGAACGTCAATACATCCAGTCGGGTATCAACACTCGGTAATCAGATACTTTCCCTAAGAATCTCACTACGGGAGAATTGGACAAGAAAGAATTGTCAATTGTCAAATAAGACAATTTCCACAGATGAGTAAACTCGACTCAAAAGAATAGATGCTACAGGCACATACGTAGGTGTCCCTAACACTATGTCCCTATTTTTCACTTCTTGCAGATCTCATAATATTTATTCTTTCACAATCTTCAAAGAAAATTTAGTGTTTATAATAATTTCATGGTGACTACTAATCAGCCTTGCATGGTCCCTTCCAAATTGTATGTAGGCGCGCAACTATATACAATTTCAAGATTAACGATGCAATACTCAGTTCGTCAAAATTTTTATCATCATGTTTATATTAAAACATTTTCATGCTTAATTCTTAAATAAGAATCAAAAATTAATTTACAAAGATTTTCTTTGTTATGAAAACAATTAAGTTTTCTAAGGTATTTCATAATCAACTTCATTTCGATAACAATCACTTATAAATCTCACTTTGAATAATCCTTATAGTAATGAAAATTCAATTTTTCTCAATGGATGCCGTTTTAACTTTATAAAAACAATCTGTGATCTGCAAAAGAGTGACAAAGATTTGTTCATCAAGAACTAACAACAATATGATAGGAAATGAGCTTAGCCAAATAATCATGAGGTTCATGATCTCGATGGCGCTAAAAAAGAATAATCCACAACGTAACTCAATTCGAGATGAGTACTTGTTCAATGGTTGCATCACTAATTCAATCATTAGGATGAAGCAATAAAAGATAGATAACATCGATACATGTAGAATTTAGCAATCAAAGGTAGTCTTTTCATTAATCTCAAACAAGTCAAAATTGTACCGTACCACATTACGTGTCACTATGTCATACAATTCTCAGAACTCATCCTACCAACTGATGTCTCAGTTAAGTTAGGGATTTTTAAAAGATACCACAATGAATACTAATCTACAAGAGTCATTAGGTGTTCCACATGTCCCAGAAGATCCATCGGTCTCAATTTAGAAGAAGATTTCTTCAATTTATTTCTTGGGCACTAGGCATCCTCGTTAGTGGACAATGGCATAGGAACAACCCTTAACACAAACTAACAATCATTTAAAACCTTATAATTCCATCACATATCTTAATGACTTCCTCTTAACAATTTCTTATTCCATACAAGTTAAATTTTACTTTATTCAAATTTCAATCAGCTTATACTCAATTCGATATCCTACCTCATTTTCCAAAACTTTCAGCCTTATTTATAAACCTTAATAGGGCAGTAAAAGCTCGATAAGAACAATACTTAATTCCAATCCTATAGCTCTTACAACAACAATTATCAAATGAGTCACTAGTATGAAATGACTTGATCATTCAACTAGACTTCTCGGAAAGGTACTAGTGGCATGAGGCTTTTGGGTATAGGCTTCCAATTACAGCCTCAAGTGCAACATTCACCCTTTCAATTTCAATATAAGAATTGGATGACAACGAATCAGATGACATCTTTCTAGGTGGTAACGTTTTGTCAAACTCCACTCTATAAGGAAAGATCGTCATGACATCGATATCAGATTTAATCTCACCAATTCTTTTTCAAAATCACAATCAACTAATATCTATATTTCTACGAATATTAACCATTTTGTTGGGATCATAGATATCCACAACTTGGTTTAGATCTAGGATAGCTAGAATTCCTACGAGAATAGCTTCGATTAATTTACTAGGGGAGTTTGGGGTTTCTTGTGACAATCGACGTCGTATAAATACCTCGTATAAAAATCAAAATAATCATCAAATAATCATGTAATAAAATTACATCATATATATATAATCCAAGTTATATATATATATTAAAATAACACTTCTCAGTCTTGGCCTTGTCGGTAACTCGGGAATTCTTCGGCACCGTTATAGTCAAAAGATTTTTAGACATTTTTAGAAAAATGTTTATAGTTAAAATATTTTGAAAAGTTTTATTCAAAACCTTAGTTTTAAAAATCTTTCGTTCTCTATAACGAGAGCTCTGGTACCAAACTGTAACACCCCCAAATTTATACAAATCAATACAGCGGAAGACTCGTTGGTGTTACGGGATAACACATTACTCACATCATAGACAACGCATAAAAATCGCGTCGTTTAATAATAAATCATTTCCATTCATAAACATCAAAGTTACATTTGTCCCAAGTCATATTGTTTCATACAAAGTTTTACAAAGTATTTGAATGGAAAATATTGTTTAAGTGCGGGCCATGAATTCTTGTCGTCTTCCCGAGAATTACCTTCAAGTACCTGAGACAAAACATGTTAAAAGAAAAGGTCAGCGATAACGCCGAGTGAATTCATAGAGTTTAATAAAATCCATCAATATAATATCAGTATAAAATTATTACTGAAAATCATTTTGTACAAATCATTTTAATAGGCCATAAAATAGCCAAAGTCGTTTTATACAAATCCTTATCGAAAATCATATTATAGGCATTTGCCTTAAAAAATCATTATACGATCCAATGTCGTAAAAACACCATACAATACGTCTTATGACGTTGTATGAAAATAAAACCCGTTATATGAATATGGTTATGAAAACCAAAACACGAACATAATATCAATAGTATGACCCTGTATTGCTAGTCAGGCAATACGTCATAATTCGGAGCGTCTAGTAGTATTTCGTTAGTTTTGGATTATTATAAGCCGCATGACATTGTTACCTTACTAAACCAACAACGGGTAGCTAACCCGATACTCAATTTGCCCACCTAAAGTAGCGTGTCGTCACAAAGGTCACGCTATGGAAATCTTCTCATACATAAATTCGCTTACCAATCAATGTGGCACGACGGGGATCAACCGTCAAGGCGCGAACTGGGGTGATCGTCCCCAAATAGTACTATTAAATGCATAAGCGTCTACCAAATCCCGGTAGTTCACAATTCATGCTAATGGGACTTTTAGTGACATAACCTAACTTTAATAATCCATTTAATTTCATCTATCGGGTCCTTTATTCATTTATCGGGTCATACAATCGCGTCATTCAATCATTCGGGTCCAAAATCAATAAACAAACAATCGGGACAAATGGTGTCCTATTTTATAAAAACTAACATGTTATCTCCCTCGCGGGTTTATAAAACATTTCTTAAAAACATTTAAAAGAGTGCGAGGCTATGAACTCACGGTGATGTGGGAAGTCGGGTTATCGGCAATTCGGACGTACGGTACGTGCTTCAACCACGGAAACCTAGACAAATAATACTCGTCTTAGACTCATGTCCAATTTATAAAAATAACAATTATGTATACATATGATGATTTTATATATATGATGATCAAGTGGGTTTACATATTCTCATTTACTCATTTTTGTGTTATGTGTCGATAACTTTTATACTAGTTTACTAGTTTTACCTATTTACGCGTTTTAGGTCCAACAAACTTATTATAAGTTCTTTAACTTGTATTAATCCATGTTGTACTTATATTATCAGTATTTAAAGTTTACAAGTTGGGCCTAAATGGGTTAAGCCCAATAAATAAGTTTATAAGTGTTTAACTTATTTAGCCCAATTATTAGTCCAATATGCTTAATTAGCTCGTTAACGTCTGAATGTCCTATACTTCGGGTTTTATCGGTTTTTACTTGTTATACATGTCTATATATCAGTATATGAGTTTATAAAAGTTTACATTAGACGGGTACAACCATCTAAGTTTTATTTAACAAAAACGTTAATTTTACGGTATTAGCCGAAAAAGTCGTAAAAATCATGTTTATAGTTTTATAACTTTTAAAACTTAACAAGTTACCATTTTTATAATTTATACACTTATTCCACCTTTTACATATTTATATAAATAGAATCCATAAGTTAGTGGGTTTTAATTTATATTTTATACATTAAACTTTTGAGTGCTTATATAATATTATTATACTTTAATTTACAAAATCTGATTTTTATCTTCACTTTCACCAAAACTTCCATATCTTGAGTTCTATATGGAGATAGAAGCTTAACTTTTTATCACATAAACTAAATGATATGTGCTACATTTAACTCTTCTATAGCTACTATTGAATCATCATCTAAGTATTTTCTAAAAATCGTCCAAAACAGTGAACTCAGATTTGTACCTTAAACTTGTTTTGATCATATCTCACTCATTACAATGATTCCATTGCATGGCCAACTCTCACATGTGTACAAGACATATAGCTTACTGTAAATGGATTCTACTTCATCATTTTATCAGTCCATGACCTGTTTCTTTACTGTTTTATACAACCAACAAATTTAACCAAGATTTTAACCTTGTTTCATATGGTTTTTCACCTTTTTAATCATGTTTATCAACAACAAATCCCCACATAACATTTTTATCATCATATAATCATCATATACATATACAATAGGAAATAAAATACATGTTTACATAATCAAAATAACAAGAAGATGAGGAGGACAATCTTTATACCACCAAGTTGATGTAGGTTGTGATTTGAGCATGGATTTTGATGGAGAAACTTGTGCATAGCCAAGACCATTTTCAAGACCACCATTCTTCATGTATACCTTATGGAAAATAAGCCCCAAGAAACCATGAATACTCCTCCTTGGATGTTATAACTTTCACCAATCAATAGGGCTTCAAAAGGGCATCAACATGTATATGAATAACATGAGATTTTATGGTTGATTTTGATCAAATGAGGGTTTTGAAGGTGAATATAGGACGGAAAGTTGAGAGAGTAGAGAGGAAATTTTGAGTTGATTTGCATGGTGGAATGATGGTATGTGTGTTTAGCTAATGGTTTTGTGAAGTTAGTGGGGAAAGTAGCTTACATTGTAAGCAAAAAGGGACAAGTGTAAGCTACATTAGTGAAAACTTGCCACCTCCTTGTTTTGGGCCGTCCATATTGAGTGGGGGTGGGGCAAAAATGGTTTTGTCTCATCCCCATTTATTTACGGGTACTCCTCGACTCTAGTTTCCTCGATTTGCGTGCCCTCGGGTCGTTTTACGAAAAACGTTTTTATAAATTATGAATCAACGTCACAAAACAAATCCAATAAAAATTGTCTCATCAAAAACGGAGTTCGAAAACGTAAATACGTAATCCTAAGGTTTCCGGTTTAGTCGTAAAGGACGTTAAAATAAAATCGTAAGTCCTAATCTCTTCTCGTAAATTTGTGAGTTTATGAACCCACACAAATTTAAAACTCCAAGATAATATTCACGGATAAATTTATTTTATGAAATGTCGGACTGTCACCAAAGACGGTGTATGTAAACGTAAGCACGTAACGTTGAATCCTCCGGTTTAGACGTAGTCGATGCTACTTCAAGACGTAAATCCAAATTTCTTCCCAAAAATAAGTGAGTTCATAAAATAATATTTTCAAATAAATATTGAGAATAAAATATCAATCATAAATTGACGGATTGTCACACGAACAGTTTTTCCTTTAAGGGAAAATAGCACTCAGGCTCAGCAGAATGGGAAGAAGATCTGCGAAGAAGCACAACCTCGTCCTCAGAAGGGGGACAAAGAGTTGTTAAATCATATGTGCTGCGAATATTGGTGTCGACCGGTTTCTTCTCCTTTGAAAGAATGTTCTTCAAATCCAAAGTAGGATCAAGACGATAATCTTCAAAATCTAAAGGAGGAGCATCACTCTCATGAGGGAAGTAAGTGTAGAGAAACGTAGAGAAGTCTCCCTCAAATGAGTAATCGTCCAAAGTAGGATCGAGTGATGGCGGAGGATCTTCATCATGTGAAGAATCGCTCGAAAGAGTATCAGCCTCATCAAAATCATCGTAAGTAGGCAGATCGGGATACTCAGAAGTAAGGTCATCATAATCATCCGAATCTGAGCTAGAATCATCATCATAAGCATCGAAGATCGGTGGAGAATCATAAATGGGAGAAGCGTCCAAATTGGAAAGAGAATCGTCCACATCATCTTGAAAAAGTGGATTAGCAATGCAAGAGTCGAATAGAGGATTGTTGTAGACAACAAAGTCATCAAGCACATTAATCATATTCACTGATTCTCTTCCAAAGGATTTGCTTGTAAGCTTCCCCATTTTAAAAACTTGTGAATCATTCCCGACTCTTAAGATTAACTCACCTTCGGCAACATCAACTAGAGCTCGTCCGGTTCTCAATAATGGCCGACCAAGTATTAAAGGAATACGAGGGTCTATTTCATAATCAACAACGACAAAGTCGACCGGGAAAGTAAATGTGCCAACTTTAATGAACACGTCTTCGGCAATACCAACGGGGTAAGCGAGAGCGTGACTTGCAAGTTCAAGAGTCATCTTTGTTGGAGTGAGGTCGGGTAATGATAGTGTTTTCCAAACACTCAAAGGCATAAGATTAATACTGGCCCCGTGATCAGCAAGGGCAGAAAATTCTTCAGTTTTGTTGAAAACGCAAGGCAACACAAAACGACCGGGATCTCCAAGCTTTTCCGGAAGTTCTTTAAGAATAACTGCAGAGCAGTTTTCATTTAAGCGTGTGTTGGCGAGCTCAAACAGCTTCTCCTTCTTGTTAAGCAATTCCTTAAATGCTTTAACAAATTTCGGCATGTGGACAAGTGCTTCGAGAAAGCTAATGTTGAAGTTCATTTGAGAGATCATCTTCACATAGCTCGACACTTGAGAGTCATCCTTGGTTAGCATTTTGGTCTTGCCTAAACGAGAGGGATAAAGGATATTAGGTTTGGGTGGTGAAGGTGAAGGCGTAGCAGGTAAAGGTTGAGATGTTGAAGGGTCCTTCCTAGGAACATCGTCATGACGAGGCGGAGACGGTAATGGTGCACTAATACTAGGTGTAGGAGGAGTAGGGATAAATGGTGGTGGAGGAGGTGTAGATGATGGGGGTGGGAAAGGTGGATCGACAATGGTAATTCCACTACGGGTAGTAATAGCGCTCACATTCGCTCGCGGATTGGTGACGGTGTTTGAAGGTAGAGAACTCGAAGAAGAAGGTTGAGCTGCGGGCAAGAAACTAGCAAGCATATTCTACAAATCATATGTTTGATTGCTGAAGGAAGATTGAATATTATCTCGAATCTCGGATCTTATCTCGTTCCCTTGCTTGGTAATATCTCCTTTAAGATTGATAATTTGGTTCTGTAGATTCTTGATTTGCTCACCTTGGGTTCTCATGATGGCTTCAACATCGGGGTTAATGGGTGGGGCTTGTTGAGCGGGTGGGTGATAAGGATTAGAAGCTCTTGGTGGTATTTGGTTGCTTCTAGTGTAGTTGTTGGCGGGGTTTTGGTTTTGAGGAGAAAAACCGGGTGAAAGGTAGTTGTTTGATCGGTAACTCAGCAGATTTCTATCCCCTTGAGGTCGAGCTTGGTAATTTTCCGGTGAATAATTACCATAAGCTGCATACACATTTTCCGGATTTCCTTGTGTAGAAGGACAATCGGTGTATGAGTGTGGACCGCCGCATGTTTCACAAGAAGGTGCAACCGCTTTAACTTGTTGTTGTTGGTTTGAAGCGAGAAGCAAGATACTTTTGCTCATTTTAGTCATCATGCGGGTGAGTTCGGTCATATCAGGGTTTGCTGAAGTAGAAGAGACATTGACTCTCGGGTTGTTCCTTGAAGAAGCAGAGGAATCCCAATTTTTGTGGTGAGTAGTCATGTTCTCAATAAGCTCTCTACACTCCTCGGGTCTCCTTTTCATGAATGTGCCCCCGGCGGCTGCATTAATCGTATCACGATCTCGAAAAGTCAAACCGTTGTAGAAAGTATCAATTAAGGTCACAGGGAGCATGTTGTGGTTTGGACAACGATCAATCAAGACATTATATCTTTCCCAAGCATCAAAAAGAGATTCATCGGGTTCTTGCATGAAACCGCTGATTTGATTGCGAAGGCTCGTGACCATGGATGGTGGAAAGTAGTGCGACAAAAATCGTTGAGTCATGTCATCCCAAGTATGAATAGAATTCTTCGGGAGACGATCAAACCATTTCTCGGCATAATGTGATAAAGTATGTGGGAAGAGTTGTAGGCGAAGAACATCCATTGTGGCACCAGGCAACTTCATGCTTTGGGTGATTGTAATGAACTTGTCGAGGTGTTTGTTGGCATCATCATCAGGCATTCCTCTAAAAGGATTTGTTTGCACTTGCTGAATCATGTGGTGCTTCAACGAAAACTCCGGAGCGTTGATTTGCATCGGCGCAATCGGTCCTCCTCGTCCAAACATGGTAGGTTGACAAAGCTCCTCCATTGTCCGAAGATCGGGCTGTGGAAGAACATTGTTGTTATTGTTGAGGTGCGGTGGATTATTGTTGTTGACACCTGACATACTTAAATCTTCTTGAGTCTCGGGCTCGTGATAATTAGAAGATCTAGTACGCATACACCTACAAAGACAAAAAAAACAATACCAAACACAAAGACAATATATATACACAATGAAAATAAAATCTTTTTGGATTATTGAAATTTTTAATTTTTATGGATTTTTAACAATTTTTAATTTTTTATGGTTTTTTTTTATGCAAGAAAAATAACGCTCACAAGTGAACGGATCCCAAAAAGCAACGCGTCTCTCACAGAAAACCGTAATCTTTACGAAAAGAGCCGGCAGCGGCGCCATTTGATACTAGCTTTTGACACCCCGTATAAAAATTAAAGTTCGTGTTCTCGGTATCTTAACGAATTGATCTAGGTTCTATGCGACTCAGCTGTTCTTTGGTGAAACAAATAGTTGTGTCGTTGTAGTATTTAAAATAAAAGTGCAAAACAATTAAAGTAAATGACTTAAAAGTAAATCTAAATCTAATTTAGAGTAAATGGTGCAAGTAATTTAAAAGCGTGACGGAAATTAAAAGGCACTAAATGTAAATAACGCAAACTTAAAACTAACTATGGCAAACTTAAAACGAAACTAAAACTAAAACTAAGGCAAGGCTAAAATAAATCTAAGGCAATTAAACTTAAAGTGCGAGTAAGGAAAAAGGCGGGAAAAATAAAGCTCGAAATTAAAAAGCAGAAAATTAAAACTGAAATTAAAAGAAACCTAAAAATCAGCTTATCCGGAATAAAACCCTTATTCGGAATATTTGGCTTACTCGGAATACTTGGCCAGTTCGGAATGTTTCCCTATTCGGAATATTGTCACCTATCCGGAATAAGTTCCTTATCCGGAATAACCTGTCCTATGCGGAATATCCAGCCCTATGCGGAATAATTCCCTATGCGGAATACCCAGCCTTACTCGGAATATATCCCTATGTGGAGTATTCCCCTATGCGGAATACCCAGCCTTACTCGGAATATATCCCTATGCGGAATATTCCCCTTATCCGGAATATCTAATATTCCGGATGGACCAGCTTTGCTAAAACCTTGATACGGAATAATGAAGATTCCGAATAGAGTACTCTTAAAATCCTTTACTCGGAATACTGGGGAAGATCAGAACCTGAAATACAGTAACTGATAGGTGTGTAAACACCCATCCTTTTACCACTTAATTCTGGCTAAAACAAGACCAAAACGCGTATTTAATATCATTTGTTTGGAATTATGCGTGGTTTTTGTGTTTATTGTGTTTTCAGAGCCAACCGGATGAATATTGGAGAAAACATGGGATTGCACGGGATTTATCGAAGAAAAAGACTCAAGATGAAGTCTATTGTCCAAGAGATGCAAAAGATTTGAAGTCACTGGGCCTATTCGAAGATTTATCGAAGGAAAGGACCAAAGATGGAAGATTTACATAAATCGAAGAAACTCAAGTCTATTAAACGAAGAAATTAAAAGACGAGTTGAATTTAATCGACGACAAATCCCGAATCAGAATCGAAAACGTCAACTTTTCTGAAAAGACGAGAAGACAAGAAGAACGGGAGAAAGCCCACTCACCAACCAAAAGGAAGACCTATAAAAGGAAATCCCCTCACACAATAGTGCCAGTTTTTTAGTTTTTAGTTTTTTCTCCCATCTTTTTCTCCCTTCTTGTTCGTAGCATCACCAACACCACTAGGGTGTTTGGTGATTTTGATCTTTGTTTTTCAAATCTTGTAATTTTAATCTTTGCTTTATTTTGTTCAAAATTAATCATCAATACAAGTTCTTGTTTAATCTTTCCATTTCATCTTGTTCATCATCTTCTTTTATTTCAAGTTCTTAAGTTCTTATTTGGTTGAGTTTTGATTTTAAAAGGTTGTTGAATTTGCGTTTTTATTGATGGGATTTGTAGTTTATGGTTAGTAGATGCTTAGTGATTAGTTTATTTAAGTTTTTGGTGAAAAACTTGGTGATTTTTGGATTAAAATCTTTTTCCTTGTTCTTCGGGATAGTTTCTGTTCTTGAGTATTCCCAGGTTCCGAATGAACCAAAAATCTTCCGAATGAACATAAAGTTCCGAATTAACAAATCTTCCGAATGAACATAAAGTTCCGGATGAATAAAACTTCCGAATGAGTATAAAGTTCCGAATGAACAAAACTTCCGCATGAAGCATTTTAGTTAAAAAAGTTCCGAATGAGTTTTTAGAGTTCCGAATGAATTTTCCCTTAAAAAGTTCCGAATCAATTTTCAAAAGTTCCGGACGAACTTCCGGATCAACAAGTTCCGAATCAATCTTCCGAGTGAACTTCCGAACGAAAAGTTCCGGGTGAACTTCCGAACCAACTTCCGAACAAAGTTCCGGATGAAGGTTCCGAGTAAACTTCCGAGTAAAGTTCCGAATCAAGAGACTTAGAAAGTTCCGGATCAAGGGTTCCGAACCAAGTTCCGAGTGAAAAGTTCTGAATCAAGGTCAAACTTCCGAATCAATCTTCTTTTGAGCATCTTTAATTGTTACTGTAATTGTTACTGTTTCTTTAGTATTACTGTTTCTTCATTTCTATTTAATATTTTAATTCTAGTTTTAATTAACTGTTATTAATATAATTGCCTGTAAATTTAAGTTTACATTTTCATGCATTTAAATCTTTTAGTAGATTAGAAAATCAAACTCCCTTTTTTAGTAACCAAGAACAATCATTCCACTTAGAACCAAGATCAATTCGAGAGGATTCCGAGAGAATATAGAAGAACCTAATCAAAATGCTAATATTAGTAACAAACAGGACCGAAGAACAAGGAACAAGATATCTAAACGGATCTAATAAAAACTAAGCTAAATCAACCACAAGATTAAATCAAACTAGTAAATAAACATCTATTAATCATAAACAATCAATCCAAAACAATCAAACTCACAAAACTAATCAAGATAATCAAAACCCACTTAAATAAATCAATAAAAATCAAGAACATGAACATAAACAATAAAAATCAAAGATTAAGAAAGGTAGAATGAGAGATGAACAATAAAGATAAAGATTGACAAGAATTAAAAGAATTAAAAGAAAAACTTACTTGAAATTAAATGGTAATTAAGGTGCAAGACAAGTATTTAAATTTGACAAGTAATTAAATGACAAGGTAATTAAAAGTGGAAGAACTAATTGTCACCATTAGCCAACAAAAATAAAAAAATTAATCCTAATGACTATATATAGGGGAGGATTAAGGAATGCTTAGGAAGCTTCCTCCCGTCTTTCCTTTCTCCTTAATTGCATGCTTAGTCCTTCCTTCTTAATCTCTTTGTTAATTGCACCATTAGTACTTAAGCCTTTAAATCTTCTTTAATCTTGGACTTTAATGACTTTTGGCTCGGGATTTCTTTGAACTCGTCTTTATATTCTTCAAAAAATTAGACTTGAGTTTTTCGGCTTTAAGTAAACTTCCGTCTTTCGACTTTTTCTTCGATAAATCTTCAGAATTGGTCTTGGACTTCCGTTCTTTTTGCACTCTTGACTTCTCGACTTCATCTTTCATCTTTTTCTTTAATAAAAGCTCGTGAATGCCGTGTTTTCTCCACTTTTCACAATTTCGTCCTAAATTACAACAAAAACACAAACCACGCATAATTCCGACATAAAAGACATAAAATACACGTTTTGGCTCGGTTATTATTGTAATTAAGTGGTAAAAAGGATGGGTGTTTACACACCTATCACTAGCCTTGAGTTTCATCTCTCCGATCATGAACCGTTAATTGTCCTGGTGCATTACACGAAGCGCGAATGTTGTGGGTGGATCCATCGGGATTGAATATCCCCATCCCGATTACCTTGACGCACTAATATTTGTTTATACCTGGGTATTTAGGCTGAATACTTACGTAAGTTAAGCTTCGGTTCACGAACTAAACAACAATAATAATCATAACGTTTCGGACTATGGTTATCGTACGTAACCATTTTCCCCTATTTCTTGTTAACAAATGAATGCTTGTGTTCCACACCTTTACTGCTAAATCTATGAATATCACTCAACTTTATGTTGACGATTTTACATGTTTAATCTCAGGTATTATTACTTAGCTTTGCTTGGATGGGAGCCCGCAGGAGATTATCGCAGCTTGGAGACTTCTGTGATGCTTTTGAAGATTGGTTTTATATAAACTGTCAAAAGTTTATTCTATCTTTTGGGAAACTTTATTTATAAATCGAGATGAAATAATATATTTTTCCGCATATAAAACTCTGGGACCTATGTTTAAAAGCTTTGATCTTTTATGATGTAATATATATGTTTTTATTACGTCAGCTTTGTGTCAACTATAATTCATTGTTTCTTGTACCATGACGTGTTACCCGCTGGTTGCCTAGTTGTTCCATGTCAGATTCTGGGGGTCTCACAGAGTGGTATTAGAGCGATGGTTATAGGGAACTGAGTCGTTTTCAAAACTTAGTCTATAACCGAAAGTTCAATTATTTCATGTTTTAAGTGTCAAACACAAAATCTGCCAAGTTGTTCGATATCTGCGCGGGTAACTCTCTAATCCTTACTATTTACTTTTAATTATCGTTGTAGTATTTCATCTACTGATTACATGTTGAAATATTACATCACCTTAATGACGATAAATACTATGCCTTTTCAAAGCCTTGTTGCTTCATGAATTATCATTCGATATTACTGTGATTACATCTGCCTATACTGCATTTCTTGGATTCATGTTCTTGTGAACTGATCTTGTTACAATGATTTCATATTGTTATGACGTTACCTACTTGTATTCAGACCACGTATGCTGCCGACTTTCATGCTCATTTTTCTGAGTACTATTGCTATCTTGTTTATACGTGATATGACTGACCTCATATACTTGTTCTTTAGAACCGTCTATTTTTCTCAACTCACTGTTACATGTTGGGCATACTCTCGAGATACCGTTGTTCGGAATTAAGAAGTGTTGTTTTCGATAAAAATTCTGATTTTCATTCTACTACCGTGCGTGTTGCTTTCATTGTTTAATTCCTCTAAAATATCTATACAGATATGCGGATTTTCTTTCCGACCATTCGTAATTGAGTGTCTAGTGTATAGACCATGGTGTAGCTCAATGTGTCACTGAAAAGACCAACGGACATCGTGTGAGTCACATATCTTGAAGCATTCCTTGAATCAGTGTTGAACAATATCGTGGGTTTTCGTAATCTTGATTTACCTTTACGCCACCGTTTTACACGACACTTGTACATGGACTACATTTTATTTCATTGATCATTCTACGTTTCGAATTCGAATTACAACGTCCGTTGTACATTGAAACCATCATTGTCATTTTGAGATTCATCCTTTATTATGTAGCGAGTGTTTGGAATGTAATTCTACTTCTATAAACTTGTACCCTCCCTTTTTCCCTTAAACCTCATCACCTCCGGAGTGTGACTTGTTAATATTTTGTTTCTTTATCGGTATGTCTTGTGATTTTTGAAAACTCGTACCGCCTAGAGACCTTCCTGCATTGCATTATGATATCTAAGACACGGATGTCATGCGTCGTCTTTTATTTCTTAGATTTTCGTTTGTGTTCTTGAGCCATTTCTATACTGTGTTTTCTTTACATGATTAATTTTATAGTTTATTCTCTTTCGTCTTTATGGGATCCACAAGTCGTGTGTGTAGAGTTATTATGAAATATGGATTTAATTTCAAATCGTGTCGAAAAATATACTTTGTATAGAAACTTTATAGGAAATTTAACACTGACGAGAAAATATTTTTATAACTTTAGACATAAAAATATATATTTTTACATGTTGAGTAGTTCGTTTAGGACATAATATTTTACCAGTAAACATTAAAATCGAGCAAGTTACGCTCATTTGAGATTATAAAATCTAAGAAGTTATTTTCTGAATAATTCTAAAATATCATTTTGTTGACAGATTTAATGCAAGGGCATTTTCGTCCATATTTTTATCCGTTTCAAGTCTCGAGTAAAACTAGAAAGTTGTTCAAAACATCGTTTTACACCAAATTACTCTAAACTTCGAATCTAAAAATGTGATTTAGTGAATCAATTGGTCTAGTCAAACCCAAAAGTCTAACCCAAAAAGTCAAAGTTGACTAAAAAGGGTCAAAACTTATAGAAATTAAAAATATGGTTCTAAGCATTTTAAATTCGTGTGAGCTCGTAAAACTGTAACTAGTGATATTTTACAACCATGAAACATTGATTGCTTTTGAAAACGTTTATAAATAGTAACTTGAGCTTGGTCGTACATAAATTTTGAACTTTTAGGAACCAAGTGATTTGACAAACTAATGTTCTACTATCTTAAAAGTGTATTTTTGTCAAATTAATTATGATGTGCACACTTATGGATTCCTTTATCCTTTCTTATATATATGACTTATCTGTCATTTTATATTGTCGTTCTTTGTTTCTATCGTACCACTGATATGGACCGAGGTTGAAGTTCTTGCTTTCGTATCGTTCGTTACCATCTTGGCACGTGTCTCCTGACGATTCCTGCTAAATCTCTTGAAACCTTATCACCTTGTAACCATTTCATTGGTTGCCTTGAACTACCCTTTATTACCCTCATGTAACCCACTAGTTATTTTATAAGTTACCATATAAGCTCAAACTGGAATTGTTTGCGAAACATTTTACAAAAGTTCCACTTGGACTTTACAAAATACTTGAAGGTTATCTTATAATATTAATTTATATTAATTTTACAATGTATTTTCACAAATTGTTCTAATACGGTCTTATAAAGAACCCTTGTAACTTTACAAATTGTTGATTTAAACAGTTAGCCAGTAACTTATAGGCGAAAAGTTTCATATGTTATTTTGATTCCTTTTTTTACAAATGCTATTATATACATATTTTAAATCATATGATATGTAATACTGGTTTGATGAAGCTGAGCATCGCATTGCTAGTCCTAAATTATGCATGGCCTGATCACCTATGCTTAATTTAGAAGGAGCCATGCAAGGCCAAATAGTAGTCGCCCTAAACATTTGACCAACAATAAACTTTTTAATTATGTTCCTTAAAAAGTTAGATAAAATGAACTTTTTGAAAACTTTTACATCTTATGCGAGTAACAACAATTCACGACATACACATATGAACCTTTTTCTTTTCTTGAACAAAGTACATGCCTCAAGTACATATTTCCTTACTCAACGACCTTTGTTTTACCTGTTACCTCATCATCCTCATGATATGATTTTCGTTACCATTTGCCTAAATTCATACCATTAATACTAGACTTGAAAGTTTCAACGTTATTATGCTTCTACATCAATCTATCTTCTTTATCTATTTTGGTAGACCTACGAAACATCTCTGGACGCGAATAGTGATTTATGACTAGAAGTGACTAATGATTTTGTGTATCCGTCGTTATGTGTGTTAGACTTCATCGTCTTGAAATTCATTCGTGTGAATTATGTGTTGATTTCGTCTTTCATTGCTAATGTTGTTCATTTTACTGGAGTTACTATCAAGAAACTTCTTAAGAATTTCTGTGATTCGAAAATTTTTTGTGTGGTTTTTCTCTTTCGATCGTTTATCGACCACCGAGAACTTAATAAGTCGTTATTGGTGACACCAACTACACTAAAGAAGTGATGACTTGCTATAATCCTTGTTTCTTATTATTTTAATCATTGATGCGACTATTCTATCACGTTTGTTAAGAATTGATACGACTTTCGTCTTATTCCCTTGTGTTATTGCTCGCATATAAATTGTTGACACTTATATGTCACATGTTTATCATTTGATACCTTAATCACATTCTTGGATTTCTAAACATTATTATTATTTTTTAAGAACGTTTTATACATTTTATCAAATGTTTAAATTATCAAAATAATTGTTTCAAGTTACGTACCGGATCTATACATACTCTTTGGTAAATTTATAACTAGTATTTAAAACCAGATTATGTCAATCTGTATCTTTTAAAGTAATTGATTTTATCATACTTTACCTTAAATAATGAAATTATTAAATTCATTTATAATTTCTAGCATTGATTTTAAATAACTTGGAAAACCTGAATTTTTTTCTAATGGTAATGATAAACCTGAGTTTTAACGATAATCTCATACAGACGTCCAAAAGTTCTTAAGCCCATCAGGATAACTATTTTGAACTGTTTTTCTTTTGCTTTGAAAATCCAGATCAAGAAAAAGATATAGCAAGAGCTTAATCACCAAATATTAATAGTTTGATTTTAAATCACTACATCGTGTAAAATTTTCTTTTAATGAAGAAAATATTTAAAATGAGTTTTAAAGTTATACCAAAACCCTAGACAACTGATTTTGACAACTTGTATTTTAAATGATCATATGTAATTCATTTTTCCCTTCTATTTTACTTGTAACCAGATTCTTACATTTTCAGATTGTCATGTTTTACAAGTTGCTCGATTTTCAAATCCTTGTTGATTACCAATCCTGATTCATTTTAACGCACTTTACCCGTTTAAGCGGTTCTTGTGTTCATTCTTGTTAGTTTATCGTACGTAATTCCATCAATTCTATCTCTTGAAAATTTCTCCGTACTGAAATGTCATTATTCTAATCCGTGATCGAAAAGTTATTCGACAAGGAACTAAGAAACTGAAGCGTAGTGAATTTTAATTGTGAAGATTCGTCGTGGTGCAGAAATTACCTGGGGAGCAATGAAATTGTTCTACACTTTGTACCTCCTCTTGTTTGCATCTTCTACTGTTTTCAGGAGAACTTTGAGGGACCAGAGTTCCTTTAGGGGGGAAGACTGTAAGAACCCGTATTTTCCCTGCATTATTTTATTCTTTTATTCGTGTTTCTTGAATTTTCCAATGTATTATATTTTCTTGTATTCTTATATGTAAATCCTGAGATCATGATAATTATAATAATATATACTTTTCAAGTATTTTCTGATCATTGATAAATATTTTATCGGGAATTATAAAATTCTTATTTTATTTTTCCATACTTATTTAAATCAAAGTTTTTGATTTAAAATCACCCGCGTGCGTTTTACAACGAGTTTATTCAAATCAATGTACAACGAAAATTCCTAGTGATCGCGATACCGACAGATGCCCAAAACTTTACATTTTATTATCGATCGTTTCGATAATTAATATTTTCGACGATTTCATTTTAATTACGTATTAAGTCGTGTCAGGAAATCATATAATCATTTTTTATGGTGCATTGTAACTTTTGAAAAGTATTTTTACGAAACTCGAGCCCCGTAAATATCTTTAATATTTACCAATAACTATTTTCTACCCTTTCATCTATTAAATTGCTTTTAGGTCCAAAAGTATCCAGTATTTGCAAAATGTACCCTAACACCACTATATATTCTTTTTTCCTAACCATTCCACTCATTTCTTACAAAAAAACCACACACACTAAATTCTTTCTCTCCCTCTTTTCTTTCTTTTTTGAACCGCCACCTACACCACCATAAACCCCCCTAAATCATCTAATTTTAACATGATCTAGCTAAAACAAAAATAAGACCAATTACTAAATTGTTCTTGTGATTCTAATGGTACAAAATTCAAGCACATGCATCAACTTTCAAAGATTTTATGATTCCATGGTTGATTTATGTTTAAATCATCATGCATGTGATGATCTAGGTAGGATCATCATGTTTTCATGTTAAAAATGTTATTTTGATCTTTGATCTTTGTTAAAATTTTACATGCAAGTGTTATAGGAGTGTTTGGTTGATGGGTATGATAGTAGGGTCATTCTATAGGTATGGGAATGATTAGCTTTGGTGGAAAAATTGATTTGTCATGTTTTCTAAAAGGGTATTTTGGGACAACAGGTCTATAACAGATTTTTCGTGGGTTTAAGGTCTGAGATAGGCTGAGATTGTTTGATACTATTGTAGAGTTTTCCGAGACGCTCGTTTTATTATAAGATAGAGCTTCTAATTATTTACGAGTCAAAAGTTATGCTAGTTTTAGTATTCGTGTACCGGGAGACGCAAGTCGGCACAATCCGAAATTGTGGCTGATTTTGGGTCGACTCTTGGGGACTTTAGGATTGGTTATATAAATGTAACTACTGGTTTTCAAAGTTTACAAACTTAGTTTGATGAGTCTAGTAGTGGTTTCAAAAGATGGATTGCCGAGTTAGTACTTTTAAAGTGGTCAAAACGGTTTTATAAAACAAGTACACAATCTGTCCCAAATTTGGATTCGAGTAAAGTGTCGAGCTGATAGATTTTAAAGTGTGAACTTTGGCTCAAATTTTTATGAGGTCTTATACAGGTTATAAGTGACCTTGACACCAATTTTCATATAAAACGGACAAGTCTAGATAGGGTAGATCGGTGTGTACATTTGGGGTGTACTTGCTGATTTTAATTTTGGACACTTAGTCCAATGGTTGTGTTGCGTGAGTTTGAGTATACACCATCGGACATGGTGACTTACCCACGTGCTTAGTCATTATATAACTGACATAGCTACTGGTCCGAATAAGGTTAAAGAATAGTTTGACTTGCGTTAACTTGGCGTCGTATAACGGGTCAATTTCAAGTGTACAAGTGTTTTAACGTGTAGTGTTGGAATAAATGGTTAGTATGAATTCATTTGGTTCGTGTAAATGGTTTTAGAATATGAATACTTTGAAAACATTTGAGTCATATTATATTTGGTATATATCGATATTTGAGTTCGAGTCTTAACGTGCGCCTTATTGTGATAGGTTGCGGTTTTCGTGTTTCCCCGGGCATCCATATCGTCGGTGATCGTCTCACTACCATTGTTTCTACTCTATTTCTGAGTACTGTGATTGGCTTACCTCGTGGCTAAGGTGAGTTCACAGCCCTTTTTTACTTATACATGGTTTCTAAACACGTGGTGAGATTATACATGGTGGAACACAACCATTTAAAAAATGTATGCTACCCAGAACTTGTATGCTATCCAGAACATGTATGATTTTCAGGTTTTCGATATTATTATTGCTTTTAGGCTAGCCTTGAGTTTCATCTCTCCGATCATGAACCTTTAATTGTCCTGGTGCATTGCGCGAAGCGCGAATGTTATAGGTGGATCCATCGGGATTGACTATCCCCGTCCCGATTACCTTGACGCACTAATATTTTTTTATACCTGAGTATTTAGGCTGAATACTTACGTTAGTTAAGCTTTGGTTCACGAACGAAACAAAAATAATAATCATAACGTTTCGGACTATGGTTATCGTACGTAACCATTTTCCCCTATTTTTTGTTTACAAATGAATGCTTGTCTTCCACACCTTTACTGCTAAACCTATGAATATCAGTCAACTTTATGTTGACGATTTACATGTTTAATCTCAGGTATTATTACTTAGCTTTGCTTGGATGGGAGCCCGCAGGAGATTATCGCAGATTGGAGATTTCTGTGATGCTTTTGAAAGATTGGTTTTTTATAAACTATCAAAAGTTTATTCTATATTTTGGGCAAATTTATGTTATAAATCGAGATGAAATAATATATTTTTCCGCAGATAGAACTCTGGGACCTATGTTTAAAAACTCTGATCTTTTATGATGTAATATATATGTTTTTATTACGTCAGCTTTGTGTCAACTGTAATTAATTGTTTCTTGTACCATGACGTTTTACCCCCCGTTGCCTAGTTGTTCCATGTCAGATTCTAGGGTTCTCACATAAATCACATGTAAATCGTTATAAATCACATGTAATTTTGCTTAAACATATAGATATTTGTGCTTTTTTAGGTGTTTTAGGGTTTATTGCTTTTGATGTTATTTAGGGTTTCTTGTTTTTTTGTGTATTTTAGGTTTTGAAGTTATAGATAATCTGTGTTTGTTGATTATTATTGTGGTTAGATTAAGTCATGGATTTTTTAGTGTTAAATTTTAAATCACATGTAATTCGTTAATAATCACATGTAATTTTGACTGTCCTTTTTAAAGTTTCTTTTCTTTTTGTGTTATTGTTACTGATCTTTGTCTTTCTTTTATTTTTTGTTTAGGTGCTGGTACAATGGCATCCTTGGCTATTGGAAAACTTACTCCAAAGAGGAAAGTATCTCGTTTACATCTAGATAGAGGTAGTAAGTTTACTTGTATAGGTAGAAATGAGGTTGGTGTAGGTAGAGGCAGAGGTTCTTCTAGTATTAGATGGGGTACACCTGATATCTTTCCGAGTGTTTTAAATGCCACTCCTCTGTCTCAGTTTAATCCAATTACTGGCGATGTTAATAAGCCTTCTGACTTTGTGACAAGTGTTGTAGATGATTTTTTGAAGGGCATTCAACCTGACTTTGTGAAAGGTAACGTGGAGGGGGGGGTGTCTGGTAAGGAGCTGGTGGAGGGGGGTGTCTGGTAAGGAGTTGGCGGAGGGGGGTGTGTCTAGTAAGGAGAGGGTGTATGGTAAGGAGTTTGTTGTGGTTGATAAGGAGAAGGCGGAGGGGTGGTCTGATAAGGAGCTGGCGGAAGGGGGTGTGTCTGGTAAGGAGGGGGTGTCTGGTAAGGAGACGAGTGTGGCTGATAAGGAGAAGGCGGAGGGGGGGGGGGGGGTCTCATAAGGAGCCTGTTGTGACGGCTAAGTTGCTGGCGGAGGGGGGGGGGGGGGTTGATAAGGAGCCTGTTGTGACAGATAAGTTGTTGGCGGGGGGGGGGGGGGGGGGGGGGTCTGATAAGGAGCCTGTTGTGACGGATAAGGAGCTGGTTATTTCTGATAAGGAGAAGTCGGTTGCAAAAGTTGCAACAGAATTGCCGGTTTTAAGGTCTTCTAATTTGGTTAAGGGTTCTGGTAAGCCGGCTGGTAAGGTGACTGGTAAGTCGGCTGGTAAGGGTTCTGGTAAGCCGGCTGGCAAGGGTTCTGGCAAGTCGGCTGTCAAGCCGGTTGGCAAGCTAACTGTCAAGTCGGATGGCAAGGCGGCTAGCAAGCCGGCTGGCAAGAGAAAAATGGTTGAATATGATTCTTCATATGTTGAAAGTGATAACAGTTTGAAAAAGATGAAGGTTAAGAAGAGGTTAAGAGGAAGAGGGATAGTGGTTCTGGTGCCATTGGGGCCGTTACTGATTTAGAGCAGCAGTTTAGGCTTTTTATGGAGACATTTACAATGGTCAAGAAAGAAGATATTGGTGATGTGGTCTCCAAGCCGAAGAAGAAGAAGAAGGAGAAAATATTAACTCCTGAAGAAGCAGCACATGAAGAGTATTTGTCAGCGTTTCTAACTCTTCGTGCTAGGACTGTTGCTAATTCTCTTTTTTCTGTTATTAGAGTGGCAAAAGTCGATATGTTAAACTTTTTGACAGAGATAGGTTTTAGTTCACTTCATAATGTGGCAATAGATAAAATACCGTCTAAGATTGGAAGGTATTGTGTGTCGAAATTTGACCCAAAGACTTATAAGTTTTATTTGGATACGGGATAATCTATTGATGTTACACGTTCGAAGGTTCGTGATATATTGGGTATTCCTTTTGGAGGTATGTCCTTGTTTACATGGCATGCCAGATCAGACGATGATGATTTTGTCAAGACTTGGCTTAGCCAGTTTCCTAAGCCATTAAAAGATTTACGTGTAGCTCATATTGTTGACAAGTTGGTTGATACTAGGAGGGTTGACTTTATGTTCAAGGTCAACTTTCTTACGTTGTTTACAAACACCATGGGCATCGCTGATGCTATGAACGGGGAGCTATGTTTGGATGTTGTGAGACGTATACCTATAGGTTATGACGTTTCTAGAATTGATTGGTGCGATTACATCCATAACTGTCTTCAATACAGTGAAATCCCAAAAGCCCAAACGGTCCATTACAATGGTCCATATCTCTTCCTCACTGTAAGTTTTCATATTTATCTAAGTTTAAATCCATAACTCTTTAATAAATCTAAGACATTGTAAATTTTATTCTGTATCAGCTTTTGTACTTGGACTCAACAAAGTTTGACGCCTTTGTTGTTGTTCGATCTCGTCCTGCTATCCGAGACTAGACATCACATTTAATGAAGAAAAGACAGGAGCTTGAACTTCAGCATGAAGTGTTGGGTCGGTTAGAACTTCATGCTGAATGGACTGAGGAAGAGTTTCAAAACATTGAAGGTTTTATTTGTGAATCTTCCATTGATTCTATCTCTAAAGAGGTTTGTTTTTCTTTTGAGTTTTTATAAATCACATTTTATTACCTCATAATCACATGTAATTTACAACCATTTACATGTGATTCATTATATTACTGTTTTTATAAAATTACATTTTGTTTATTCATAATCACATGTAATTGGTTGTAAATTACATGTGATTTCACTATAATATAGTTTATAAGGTATGTTTTTTAATGAAACATCACATGTACATGTAATTTTAGATAATTTACATGTGATTCATAGATGAATCACATGTGATAAAAAATAGAACCAATTATTCTTACAAGTAGATCACAGACATAAGTTTTATTAAATAGTTTTATAAAATTATATTTTGTTTATTCATAATCACATGTAATTGGTTGTAAATTACATGTGATTTCTATATAATACAGTTTATAAGGTATGTTTTTTAATGAGAACATCACATGTATTTTTCATTAAATTACATGTAATTCAGCATATGTATTTTATCTATTTTAATATCATTTGACTAACTTCATTTCATTATCTACAGGACTTGCTCCAAAAGATTGAAGAAACGTTGACTCAGATTCATGATGATAGGGGTTTACTTGAAAATTATCTAATGTCAGCGAGTAAAAAATATCACGGCGATTCAAATTTTGTAAATCTTTACAAGAAGTGTGTCGATGTTTTTAGAGAAACTTTTGCGTGGGATAATGGAGATGAGAGTTCTTTCGAAGATGATGATAGTGGCAGTGACAGTGATGAGAATGGTGGAGATGATAACAATGGGGGTGGTAGAGATGATAACAATGGTGGTAGAGATGATAACAATGGGACTGATAAGCAGGGAATGATGATGATGGCAATAACGAAGGGAGTGGTGAACCAGAGAGTTCTGAAGCTGATAGTCAAATTAACACGCGGAAGAATGATGATGAAGTTTGTGCTAGCGTTAATAATGTTGAAGAGACTATTGTGAATGCTGTTGATGAACCTCTTGAAGAAGCAGTTGAACAGCTGGTTGTGGAAGAACAAGTACTTCTTGGAGCTGGTGTATCACAAGAAGAATTTGTCGATGAAGATTTGGAGATCTTGAGTACCCCAGACTCGTTTTCATTCTGGTTAGATCAGAATGTAGAGACGGTTTGCGAGGTGATTGACTGTGTTGAAGCGGAGTATTTATATGTAATTTTCAACACTCTTTTTGTTTTATAAATTTTTTTTGTTATTCTTTTATTTATTTTTTTGCTAATTTTTTTATTTAGGGTCAGCAACTCGATGAAGATCATTTGAATGCTGATGTTTTAGATCAAGGCCCGTCTACGCCCGAAAGAAGTTATGTTCGTGTTACTAATCAAAGTCCTAGTCCTGCTGCTAAGAGATTGGTGAAGCCTTCTTTGTTCCTGCAATCTCCTTTCATGAACAAGAAGACAAAGGTTCAGCCTAAAATTACAAGGACTGAATTTATAGTTGGGAACTATCTGTTCGCGATGCAGGGCAACACGGAGTAAGTTATTACTGTATTCACTTATTTATCATTTTTAATTACATGTGATTAGCTAAGAAACACATGTAATTCAAACATAATTATTTTTACATGATAAATTACATGTAATTCATAATGAATTACATGTAATTCAAGCATAACTATTTACTTACATTAACTTGTTTATATGTAGTGAAACTGTTTTTGAAACATTTTCTGGTGTGAAAGTGTTTTCAATTCGATTGAATATGGAAACCTTAACTCCTAGTTTAAAGTTAGATGCAAATGTGATAGACTGTTGGTCTTCAATTCTTAACTACGAAGAGAGGTTTCGTGAACCTGGAACGATGTAAAGGGTATTTTTACCGACTGGATGAATGGTAAGTTATTTAACTTTTTTAAACTTGATATACAAGTATTTTATTCCTTTTTTTATAAATTTCTTTTATCTTATTGTTATACAGACAGAATCAATGATTAATGGATTCTATCGTACGGATAATGAGATATGGAAGAGCTTTGAGAAGGAAGTTGAAACTCATTTTGGAGATGATGTTGCTGGTCTGTCATTTGAAGGCATTGATTTGGTAATTTTTGTTTTTGTTGTTTTTTAGAATTTTATTTTTGTTTTTCTAATTTTGGTTTTTATAAAACAGGTTTTCTTTCCAATATGCATGTCGGGGCACTTTTACGTTGTTATTGTCTTCAATCTTTCTGTAGCAGCTATGACGATTCTTGATAACAGTGGGTCCGGTGCATCTTATGATGCAAAGTATTCACAAGTTTGCGATCTACTTGTAAGGATATTTGTTTTTATTTTTTTATGGTTAACAAATCACATGTGAGTCATCTATGAATCACATGTGAGTCATCTATGAATCACATGTGATTTACATGTAATAATTCACAGTGATATTCATGTGATTATTGTTATTATTATTTTTTTACAGCAAGAGTTGTTCGTTCATCATTTAAAGTTGTATGGACACAAAAGCATGCTTCCATAAAGAAAGTGAGAGCTAAAGTCCCCAAGTTGAAATGGAAGACAAAGGAAAATACTCGAGATTGTGGTGTGTTCACTATGCTGCATATGAAGTTGTATGTTGGTAAAGCAGTTTCTTCTTGGGATGTTGGGCTCGTTGCTGAGTCAAGGATGCAACGTGACAGTTTGCGACATCTACGTTTCAAGTATGCAACAAAGATTCTCCTACACGAGCACAATAAGTATGCTGCAAAGATGCGTGAATTAGCAGTGGAGTTTGATAAGATTGATAAGCAACAAAAACTTGAAATGGTTTGTGAAGCTGTGAAGAACAGGGAGCTACGTGAAAAAAGTTAGATTATGTATTTCTGTTTTAAGATGTTAGATAAATAGCACTTGTTAGACTTTGATCATGTCAGTTGATCTGTAGCTTTTGTGACACTTAACTCAGATGGTATGGTATGTTCGATCAATAGCAGTTGTTAGACTTTGATCATGTATTTCTATTTTAAGATGTTAGATCAATAGCAGTTGTTAGAGTTTGATCAATAGCAGTTGTTAGATCAATGTCGGTTGATGCTATGTCTCTAGCTTTTGTCACATAAAACAGAATCACAAGTAATTTTCCAAGGGAAACACATGTAATTCTTAACAAATCACATGTAATTTTATATATTACATAATCACACATATTTAAGTATGATCAATTATCAATGAAAAATCAATATACATAAGGGAAACACATGTAATTCTTAACAAATCACATGTAATTTTATATATTACATAAACACACATATTTAAGTCTTTTCAAGTAGACTGATCATGTCAGTTGATAAAATGTAATTCTTAACAAATCATATGTAATTTTATATATTACATAAACATACATATTTAAGCATGATCAAGTATCAACGAAAAATCAATATACAAAAGGGAAACATATGTAATTCTTAACAAAATGTCAGTTGATAAAACAGAATCACAAGTAATTTTCCAATGCATTATAACATAGATTCTGGAAACTTGAAAATAGGTTCTGGAAACTTAAAAATAGGTTTTGGAAAATGAAGTAAATGAAATCTCAAAAGTGTTCAAACATCAATAATTGATGACGCCTTCTTTTTCTTTGCCTTTGGGTTCTTTGGGCACGTTCTTTTTGTATGCTCACGTGTCTCCACATTACAATATCCACAAACCTTCAATGGTTTTTCGAGCCTTAAGCGCTTTTTCTCTTCCACTTTTTAATCGTTCTCCTTTTTTTAGTTTTTTTCCATCATTTGGATGGTCTCCTTTGTTTCTAGCCTTCGTTGGATTGTTCACATCTAGATGATCAGGCTCTGAAATTGCAAACAAAGCACCAATAACATCTGCCGTTTTTCTTGAAGGAGGATTAGGCATATCAGCTTTTATTTCTTCATATATCACTTTCAACTTTTCAAGATAAGCTGCCAACCTTTCTTCATCTTTGCTCATTAAGAATAAACAATCATCCACGACAAAATTCACCTCGTTTGAAAGCTTTTCAATTGTTACATTCTTTTCATCATATATGTTTATTTGCCTTCGAAGATCAGGTGGTATTATGTCTCTTGTCCATCTCCTCAAAATGTATTGATTGGGAATAACATTAACATCACGGTTCTTGAACACGCAAAATATGTGTCGACATAGAAAACCATATAATAGAAAATGTCTACAAGAACAAACCACTGACCCGTCTTCTATAACTCTTAGTACCTTTTTCCAAAACACAAGGAATTTACATTAGTAATTATTAAAGAATCACATGTAATTATTAAAGAATTACATGTATTTATTAAAGAATTCCTTTAAGTTGAATGTAAATCACATGTAATTCTGTGTGAATTACATGTGATTCTGATAATAACAGAATCTTACCAGATCTGATTTGGTTTAGAATCACATGTAATTATTAAAGAATTACATGTGATTCTGATAACAATTACATGTAATTATACCAGAATTACAAGTAATTCTGAATGAATTACATGTAAATCCTTTAAGAAGCCTATTTATTTCTTCATAAAACCTCATGTAATTCATGTAAATTATTATCGTAATGAAATTAATAATTACCTTATAGTGTATTTTTGTTTCTTTCTCTGTTGCGATCTCCTTGTCTTGTTCTTTCTACTTTTGGTGTAAATAGTTCTGTAAGAATTTCCCGCTTTGTCTCCAATGATGAAAGTCTCACACCCTTCATTATTTTGTAAACCTTGTATCGTACAATTCCAGCAAGCAGCATCTATTTCATGTTGAACATACGAAAATATCGTCTTTGTATATATTCTTGCAGCATAACGTTCAATATCCAACATTGTTTTATATGTTGGAGCCGCATCAAGCGTTTGGAAGTTCAAACTCTCTTGCCTGTGTCTTTGCCTTTCCATTGCTGATTCGTATGACATCATGAAACCAACAAGTGTTGACCCTTGGCTTGTGAAACTTTTAAAGAAAGAATTTTCACTTTCGGACCTTGAAGTAGTCCTCATCAAGCCAAACAAAGGAGAGTTGATAAAATAAGCGGGAATCCACATTTTTCTTAGATCATACATTTTTGTCATCCACTTGTTTTCCTTCAAACCAAATTCATCTATCAATAATCCCCATCTCTCTTCAAACTTCTTTGGTTCTATGAACATATTCCAAATGAGCCTACCAAATCGTTCTTTGAAAGCCCCTTTGTATATTTCTTCACAAATCTGTTTTAAAGATATAAAGTAATTAGCACTAACAAAATATTTTTGTTCCAAAAATCACATGTAATTCACATAGAATTACATGTTATTTTCATTCAACTTACTAACAAAGCATTTTTATTCCAAAAATTACATGAAATTCACACAGAATTACATGTGATTTGCATTCAACAGTAATTAGCTTTACAATCTTCATGAATACTGTAAAACTGTTTTGAAGGAATAAAGTATAATCACATGTGATTCTATTATGAATCACATGTGATTCTATTATGAATCACATGTGATTCATGTAAAACAGTTTGTAACTTAAACAAAAATACCTTAGATGGGATCTTTTGGGAAATGTGCCACATGAAAAGTCTATGTTTTGTTGTTTTATAAATGGCTTCAATAGCTCTCTTCATGGCTCCATCCTGACGGTTACAATCATTGTCGGCTCTTTTCCAAGAGCGGACAAAAATGTTGTTAGCAACCACGTACATGATTTCGTATCTTCATGTAAAATCATGCCCGAACCAAGTGTGACACACTTTCTATGATTGTCTATACCAGTGAATGGTACAAACTTCATGTTGTACCTATATAACATATCAATGTATTAAAATCTACATTTCTGAATTACATGTAATTCTACATTGAATTACATGTGATTCACAAAAATAATTACTTGTTATTAACTAATAAAAAAGTATAAATATAAAAAATTACAAACAATTCACTTGCCTGTTGCTATTGAAGGTTGCATCGAAAGATACTATGTCTCCAAACTCTTTGTAATAGCACTTTGCAACTTCATCCGCCCAAAACATCGCGGCGAATTCATCATTTTTTACCCAATATTCAAATGTAAAGTTCGACACATACAACTTTCTATTTTCCATTTTGTTTATCAGCATTTGTGCATCATTTTCCCCAATAAATTCAGTAACATCCCTTTGAGCATTCTTAAAGTCATCAATCGTCCCATGAACATATTCATAACCACCTTTGATGCTACTTAAGAAGTTGTGAGCACGCGTTGTGCCATGTTTATTTACAACAGCTTTTACAACAAACATCGTTTCAGCTTGAGGCATTTTTCGTTGTTTCTTTGTATAATGTTGGTACACTTCTGGTAGAAGAGTGTGGTTGTGATTTGCTAAAAATTGTACCAAGTTGTATTTTCCAGAAACAATATCCAACTGTAACTTTATCTGAGCTTTGCAACCAGTCACATGGTGCGTTGTGTTTCTAATTTGTTTACTTTATTTTTTGGATCTAATGTGTCAAAATCAACACGTGTTGGTTTTCTCCCTTTGTTACAAGTAATGAACTTGTCTTTTATCACACCTGATTTTGTTTTACTTTGTCCCGATTTTTTAACTTCAAACCCTCCTTTTCAACATAATTTGAATACATATCAATAGCTTCTTCCAATGTATCATAAGTATCTCCCACTTTTGGTATACGAACTCCGTGTAAACGAGGCTCCCGAATTACTGATCCACCAGGTGTTTCATCTTACGCAAAAACGGTTGCTCTTGAGGTTTTCATACCTGTATTTAAAAAACAGAATTACATGTGATTTACATTCAACTTACTAACAAAGCATTTTTATCCCAAAAATCACATGTAATTCACATAGAATTACATGTGATTTGCATTCAACTTACTAACAAAGCATTTTTATTCCAAAAATCACATGTAATTCACACAGAATTACATGTGATTTGCATTCAACTTGCTAACAAGACATTTTTATTCCAAAAATCACATGTAATTCACACAGAATTACATGTGATTTGTATTCAACTTACTAACAAAGCATTTTTATTTCAAAAATCACATGTAATTCACACAGAATTACATGTGATTTGCATTCAACTTGCTAACAAAGCATTTTTATCCCAAAAATCACATGTAATTCACACAGAATTACATGTGATTTGCATTCAACTTACTAACAAAGTATTTTTATCCCAAAAATCACATGTAATTCACACAAAATTACATGTGATTTGCATTCAACTTACTAACAAAAGTATTTTTATCCCAAAAATCACATGTAATTCACACAGAATGTGGTTGTGAATTACATGTGATTTGCATTCAACACTAACAATCCATGTTATTTCAAAAATCACATGTAATTCACACAGAATTACATGTGATTTCTATTCAACACTAATAAACAGTTTTATTCCAAAAAGCACATGTAATTCACACAGAGTTACATGTGATTTGCATTCAACACTAATAAAGCAACCTGAGAACGAAAATTTACCTGAAAAACCTTCTTTTGCTTTTTCTGAAAAACATGGTTCTGATGTATCATTTTTATTCATATCTAGTTGAGGAACCACCTCCATAACGTCATCTAAATCAGGTTCATCCATTTTTTTGCTTGATTAAGGTTCCGACGAGGTTTTTTTTCCGGCAAGTTTTTTTCAGGGGAGTGTTATAGATCTGTGATGAGAGGTTATAGATCTGTGAAAGTGATGGTTTCCGGCGATGAGGGTTTTTAATTTTCCGGCGAGAGGATCTGTTATCTGTGATGAGGGTTTTATATTTTCCGGCGATAGGATCTGGTTAGATCGGGGTGGGTGTGTGTGTAGAGATGGAAAATGTGAGGGATGTGTGTTTTTTTATTATTTATTATTTTTTATATATGATATGTGCTTTTAATATGGATGGTTGGATGATGGGAAATTGGATGGCCCAGATTGCTTCCTTCCTTCTTTTTTGGATTCCTTCCTTCTTTTTTGGATGCACATTCTATGAGGATCTCACCTCTTCTAGCTTAAAACCGAATCACAAGTTAACAAAAAAATCATACTTAGACTTATATTTTCTCATAAAAACACAACAAAACATAATAACATAAAAAATATAGAAATCACTGTGAGAATCAAATGTGATTAAGATTGAATCACATGTGATTCTATCTCTTATTTTTCTATAACAATATCTTGAGCATCTAGACCTACAACTTCTTTAAGAACATCTTATTGTTCATATTCAAATCTGTTATCATATTCAACAACTTCTTTTATTCAGATCTAGTGTTTAACCACATCCAAATCCTTATTATTAATGCTTTCAACAACTTCTTTGCTCATTATCATTTTCCGGGGAGGTCTTTTCTCTTCTGGCGAGTTTTCTTGTGATTCCGACGCGTTTTGTTGTGTTGTTTTAAAATGAGTTGTGGTGGCGGTTAAGGTCTCCATCGTTGTTTTGAAGTTCCGGCGAGGGGTTTTAGTGGTTCTGGTGAGGATCTTTAATTTCCGGCGAGGCTTTGGTGGGTGGTAGGTTGTGTGTGTTTTTTTTGAGAGAAAATTATTGGTGGAATGAAGGTATAAGGTGGAATTTTATGCTTTATATACTTTTTGAGTATTTTGAATTATTGCCATTGGATGTATGATATGCGATCTTTTGTACCTTTTTTAGATAAAATTCTCTCCTGATCTCACCTCTATGCCCTTATTGGTTGTGTGCTACACATCATGATCTAAAGACACTCTCGTTCAAATCGTCTAGTGCACGGGGAACCAAAAGTAACATGAACTGTAAGGATGTTCAAGATATCCGCTTATTGGTTGTATGCTACACTTCTTAGTCAATATCTAAAGACACTCTCCTTCAAATCGTCTAGTGCAAAACTAAACGAGAAGAATGTACAAATACCGAAAGACGAACGTCATCGCTCTCCTTTACCTTATGGCCCAATTTCTTAACGTGGGCCAAATGTACAAATACCTAATTAGCCCAAATTTCATATTCATAGGTCCGCCGCACTTCTTTTCAGTTTTCAAGCATTTTCATCACTGGTAAAGAAAAAACCCTAGAAATTCAATATGTCCGACAACATTCCATTTGAAATCCAAATGGAAATCATCAAAAGGGTTCCTGTTGTCGAGTCATTGATTCGCTTTAGGTCGGTTTCCAAAGAATGGAAATCTTTCATAGACAGCCCTCAGTGCATTGCTGGTTACAATGTTCGCCTCAGTCAGCCGAATCGTTTTATTTTAAGGTATGTTGATGTTGATTCTTTTGAGGGAAAATATTATTTGGAGGAAAAATATATATCCTTTTTAGATGATAATCACACTTTCACACAACAACATGACTCTCCTCCAATAGTTTCTGACCTCTTTAAAAAATATGAGTTTTCAGAAGTTATTGGTAGCTCTCATGGCTTATGGTGTTTATACGGTAATACTGACTGTGGACAAAGGATACTTGCTCTTTGGAACACGTCAATAAGAAAATCAGTTGGTATTGTTGTCCCTTATAATGTCTTTGACTCGCCTGCATATAAAGCAACTGTTTTCGGTTTTGGGGTTTGTCCTGTAGCTTGTGATCCTACCATTGTCAAGATTTCATTTGTTGATAGGGATGGTATGGATAGCATACCTTGGCATGTTGAAATTTGGACATTAAGCTCCAAGCGTTGGGAGATGGTTCCAAGTAGCAATCTGCCTCGTCAATCAATTAGACTCAAAAGATCAGCTCAGGTTGTTATAGATAGGTTTATTTACTGGGCTGCTTATGATAGGATTGTTGCGGATGATGGTATATCTCACAATAAGCATATGATCATGTCATTTGATTTGGTTACCAAAGCTTTCAATGTGGTAGACATACCCGATAATATAATCGACCAATTTCTCAGAGGTTGTTTTTCCATATCAAAGTTAAGGGAATCTCTTATTCTGTTCGAATACATTAGGGAGAATGATTTGCTTGAGGATGCAGTTTGTGGTGTATGGATGATGGTGCATGATGGTGGTATAAGGTCATTTAGAAGGATACTCACAATTGACGGTCCTATTTCATCGGTAAATGAAATACTAGGATTTAGAAGGAATGGTGAACCTATAATAGAAGCTAATAAGCTGGACTCACAGTTTGCGACATTTGAAGTGTATGAACCCCGCTCACAACACATAACTAATTTTGGTATCTATGGAGCAGATCGTTCATTCTTCATGAGCTCATGCATGGAATCATTGCTTCTACTTGATCATGCAGATTGTAGTATTTATTGATGGACAAGATGATGACCATAGTGCAAGCGGTGGAGCTAGGATTGATGATCTTTGGATTTATGGAGAAGTTGTTTTATTTTTTTGTTTTTTTTCCCTTACATGTGTGTGTGGACACGGGTGATTATGATATCTTTTGACGCGATGTCTGTTTGAGAAAGTTTATTATTGTTCTTTGGAAAAAAAATTATTGATTATTTATGGTTTGGGTTTTTTCTTTTCTTTTCGGTTAAACTTAAAAAATAAACAATGCCCACTGCAATTGATTACTAGGATTGGTTGCAATTATCCGGTTGCTGCACCTTCATTTGCAGTTCACAAAACAAGCCACTTTTGAAATTTAGCATTTCTTAAATGTATAAAAAAAAAATTATTGGTGAAGATAATCGTTGAGCATATATACATACAATTTATTCATATGACTACTTCTGCAATCAATGATGGATCAACCTAGCTTGTGTCAGTTCATGAAGTGTATTATTCTATTATGCTTAATGCTTGGTATTTGAATGTGGTATCCCACTGAGACAGCAAAAATAGGATGCAGAGGTTGTGATGGCTGATATATGAAGAGGTCTAATGGCTGTTTTGCAGCTTATATTTCCTATACGGGTTAAAATAATTTTACATACACCTAAATCAAGCTCATAAGTGAAAATGAGCAGTTGGAACTTTTGATGTTGAATCGCTGGTTTGAACTTTGCACTTATTAGTGAAGTTTGTAAACATGTCAGGTTCATGATTTTTTTTTAAAAAGAGTAGTGTTTGGGTCGAATTGGTTTATGGTTCATATCAGTTTTCGAGAAGCTAATGGCCAGATTCTGCAGTGTTTTTGAAAAATCATAAATAATCAACTGTAGCTCGGTTTAGGGCATTAAAAGAAGCTTTGGAAATCCTGAAGTACGTATTTTAATTTATATTTGAAATGTTTATGAAATTCCTTTTTTAAAGAGGTCAGAAATCCAGTTTCGCAGAACCGGTCAGGTTGTTTGTCACCGAAACAGAATTCACCAGTTTGTTAAATTTATATAAAATTGGCTACAAGGCCATTTTTGGTGGTTCAAATTGAGTTTGATATTTAATGGAGTCTTTTAATCAGTGATTAGTCATTTGGTTCTTTAATCATATCCAAAGTTAAGAAGATGAGATTCTTCATATAGGTATTCACTGCTGAAATGTCGTTTGGTTATAAAGATAATAAAAAACTATCTCGAGATTAAATGCAACGTTTTTGGTGATTAAGTTAGCATTCTGGTGTCTTTATGATTGGTTCAAAACAAAATTTGGGTAAAAGTCAAGCATGGTGCTTAAATAACGAAATGTTTAGGTTAGATAAAGCTTTGTTACCAATAATTTGAAAAGGATAACAAGTCGATGCCATTTCTGAAGAAGCTAAAACTGCAGATTTTGGATATATAATTATTGCTGACAACAATACAATGAAATCTTAGGTTGTGGCTGTGGAGAAATGACAACGACTGCCACTTGTCTACATATCGGGAGAAATATCAAATATCCAAGACTTGTGGTGCAAAGAGAAGTGCCACCTGGAGAAAGCTATAATCAAAAAATATAATCTTTGTAACCAATGAAAATGCTGTTAAAGATCAAACAAGATAAGATATGTAACAAAAAATTTCATTATAAAGATTCAAAATACACCAATTTTCATAACTTAAACCAGATATTCGACTGTAAAATATTCTCTTTCTTCCCCGGTCAGTAATGGCAGCCTCCAACATGGCTCTCTCCTCTGCTTTTGCTGGACAGGCATTGAAAGTAGCTCCTTCCGGTTCTGAGCTATCTGGGACTGGTCGTGTTTCCATGAGGAAGGCTGCAGTCAAACAAGTTTCATCTGGAAGCCCATGGTACGGCCCAGACCGTGTCAAGTACTTGGGACCCTTCTCAGGTGAGTCCCCAAGCTACCTTACAGGTGAATTTCCAGGTGACTATGGGTGGGACACTGCTGGGCTTTCCGCAGACCCTGAAACCTTTGCCAAGAACCGTGAGCTAGAAGTTATTCACAGCAGGTGGGCCATGCTTGGTGCTCTTGGATGTGTCTTTCCTGAGCTTTTAGCTAGAAATGGTGTCAAGTTCGGTGAGGCTGTCTGGTTCAAGGCTGGAGCACAAATCTTTAGCGAGGGTGGCCTTGACTACTTGGGCAACCCGAGCTTGGTTCATGCACAAAGCATCTTGGCCATTTGGGCTACCCAAGTAATCCTGATGGGTGCTGTTGAGGGTTACAGAATTGCTGGTGGACCCCTCGGTGAGGTTGTTGACCCACTTTACCCAGGTGGTAGCTTCGACCCATTGGGTCTTGCTGATGACCCAGAGGCTTTCGCCGAGCTAAAGGTGAAGGAACTAAAGAATGGTAGGCTGGCAATGTTTTCAATGTTTGGGTTCTTTGTACAAGCCATTGTTACCGGAAAGGGTCCATTGGAGAACCTAGCTGACCACCTTGCTGACCCTGTTGCCAACAATGCGTGGTCATATGCCACTAACTTTGTTCCTGGAAAGTAAATCCGATGTACATATATATGAGAAGTTGAGAAGAGTGTTTAGTGGACATGTAATGAGAATTTGTTTGTAAATTAATATGAAATAGTATATGGCTGTTTTTCAAGTATAATTGTATCTTAATCACATTAGTTCTTAAATAAGTTTATTTGTCAGGTATTTTCTTCAGCTCTTGTGGGTGCAGTTAAGACGTAATATTATCATACTGAGGTAGTCACTTAGTACTATCTGCTTTTCAGTCGGCGTGTCTTTATTCAAGTAATGATCATTGGCATCTGGTTTGGGAAAAACTAATCTACATCAGAGGATGTTTGCAGCTTTATTTCAGCTGTAGTTAGTTAGTTACTTGACACGAGTGAGTACGTTGGCACATCTACTCTTGCTTTGCTATGTTTGGAATCAGTTTGCTTAAGTATAGGTAAGTTTACAGTTATTGCGTCATCTCTATTTTCTCAACATAGAGGGCAACTTTATGTTCAGATATTTAAGGAACTTTGGCTGCATACTAATGTTTGTGTAAGAGCGATGCATGTCTCATGTCATACACATAAAGTCTCAGAAGTTTCATTGTTGTCACGATTCGCAAAGGGGTTAAGACTGCGAGAAACTTATCTGCGTGGGTGGCAATTATCGACACGAACCCGACATGAAGTTAAATAGGATTGTGTTAACGATAAACAAGTTTGGGTCAAAAACAGGTCAACCCGTATAACCCATTTAATAAATGGATCGTGTTTGGGTTGAGTAAGTATTAAACAGGTCGACACGTGAACCCGTTTAAATATACTAGTACGATACCCACGCAATGCAGCGGCCGATACTTAATTACTATTTTTTAATGATTAAATTAAGTTTAAAATCATAAAAAAAAATGAACTAAAATAAAATAAATCTACTAAAAAATATAAAACAATAATAATTCGTAGAAAAAATCAAATAGATGTTAAATTAACAAACACAAAATTTTAAAAAATATAGCAACATTAGATTTAAAAATATAAATAGATGAAAATATATTTTAATTTAAAAACAAAAGTGATTTTTTAATAAATTCTGATGAAAAGTTATTCGTTCGAACCGAATAAATGCCGTCTGATCCGAATCAAACCGGCCAAATCAAAATAAATTTATAAACTTGAAAACCAAACCGAATAAGTTCAGTTCAGTTCAATCCAATTTTTGTCGGCTTAACGGATCTAATCGAATTTCAATTAAAAATACTCGCTTTATGACCTTATGTAAAACAAAGTTGTTTCTCGTATTTTTTTTTTCATCAATTTACTTCATCTATCTAGAGTATATTTTACTAAAAAAAATTATACAAATTACCAAAACCATAGAGGTTAAAATAGCAAATCAAATATCAAATATATTTAAAAAATTACGAAACAAAAATAAAATTAGAGTTAAGTACATTTTTTGTCCTTATGGTTTGCCGGGTATAACGGTTTTGGTTCAAAGGTTTAAAAAGTAACAGATCTAGTCCAAAGGTCCAAAGATTTACACTTTTTAAAAGAATAAATCAAATAATTATTTCTTATTAAAGAAAGAATCTTTTAAAAAAGTTCTTACTTTGAGTTTTCCTTTATAAACAAAAAGATTGAAAAAAATAGAAAATAATTTAAAATAGTACAAGTGATGTGTCAATTTTTTTACTTTGAAGGTTTATGGGTTGTGAAACCTTTTGATATAAGAGAGTTCCAAAAATGACATAACATGACTTTATACCAATTAAGACGATATTAAGGACTTAAAGAGATAATTTTCCATGAAAAGGGCCTACTCGTGTGATAATATTATGAGATTTTAGTGTTATGTAAACATGTCAAATTGAGGTTTTATCTACATGAAATTTAGCGTAAGAGCGACTAGAATCAAAATCAGGGGCGTACCCACATGGGAGTCGGGTGTTTCACGGGCTACACCCGATTTTACGTCAGAAAGGGTAAATTTGTTATAAAATAAGTCTTTTCTCGATATGTGCAACACCCGTTTTTACATAATGTGAGTCAACTTGAGTATTAATAATTGTAAAAAAAAATTGTGCAACACCCTGTTAAAAATTCTGGGTCCGCCTCTGATCAAAACAGTCATAAAAGCTGGTGCTACGCTCAAGTCTAAAGGCTAAATTTGCACCTTGTTTTGAGCTGCACTTTGGTCTGATTATTAGTCTCTTTTGGCGAGCTTGACTAGCCTGTAAAAGTGACACGAATCAACCCCCAAACATCCATAAAACTTGTTGCTACACTCAGGTCTAATGCTAAATAACGAAATGTTTAGGTAAAAGTCAAGCACGGTGCTTAAATAATGAAATGTTTAGATTAGATAAAGCTTTGTTACCAATGAATTGAAAGGAATAACAATATGATGCCATTTCAGAAGAAGCTAAAAATGCAGATTTTGGATATATAATTATTGCTGACAAAAATACATTAAAATCTTTGGGTTGTGGCTGAGGAGAAATGACAACGACTGACACTTGTCCACATATCGGGAGAAATATCAAATATCAAAGGCTTGTGGTGCAAAGAGAAGTACCACCTGGAGAAAGCTATAATCAAAAAAATATAATCTTTGTAACCAATGAAAATGCTGTTAAAGATCAAACAAGATAAGATATGTAACAAAAAATTTCATTATAAAGATTCAAAATACACCAATTTTCATAACTCAAATCAGATATTCGACTGTAAAATATTCTCTTTCTTCCCCGGTCAGTAATGGCAGCCTCCAACATGGCTCTCTCCTCTGCTTTTGCTGGACAGGCATTGAAAGTAGCTCCTTCTGGTTCTGAGCTATCTGGGACTGGTCGTGTTTCCATGAGGAAGGCTGCAGTCAAACAAGTTTCATCCGGAAGCCCATGGTACGGCCCAGACCGTGTCAAGTACTTGGGACCCTTCTCAGGTGAGTCCCCAAGCTACCTTACAGGTGAATTTCCAGGTGACTATGGGTGGGACACTGCTGGGCTTTCCGCAGACCCTGAAACCTTTGCCAAGAACCGTGAGCTAGAAGTTATTCACAGCAGGTGGGCCATGCTTGGTGCTCTTGGATGTGTCTTTCCTGAGCTTTTAGCTAGAAATGGTGTCAAGTTCGGTGAGGCTGTCTGGTTCAAGGCTGGAGCACAAATCTTTAGCGAGGGTGGCCTGGACTACTTGGGCAACCCGAGCTTGGTTCATGCACAAAGCATCTTGGCCATTTGGGCTACACAAGTTATCTTGATGGGTGCTGTTGAGGGTTACAGAATTGCTGGTGGACCCCTCGGTGAGGTTGTTGACCCACTTTACCCAGGTGGTAGCTTCGACCCATTGGGTCTTGCTGATGACCCAGAGGCTTTCGCCGAGCTAAAGGTGAAGGAACTAAAGAATGGTAGGCTGGCAATGTTTTCAATGTTTGGGTTCTTTGTACAAGCCATTGTTACCGGAAAGGGTCCATTGGAGAACCTAGCTGACCACCTTGCTGACCCTGTTGCCAACAATGCTTGGTCATATGCCACTAACTTTGTTCCTGGAAAGTAAATCCGATGTACATATATATGAGAAGTTGAGAAGAGTGTTTAGTGGACATGTAATGAGAATTTGTTTGTAAATTAATATGAAAGAGTATATGGCTGTTTTTCAAGCATAATTGTATCTTAATCACATTAGTTCTTAAATAAGTTTAGTTGTCAGGTATTTTCTTCAGCTCTTGTGGGTGCAGTTAAGACGTAATATTATCATACTGAGGTAGTCACTTAGTAGTTAGTACTATCTGCTTTTCAGACGGCGTGTCTTTATTCAAGTAATGATCATTGGCATCTGGTTTGGGAAGAACTAATCTACATCAGAGGATGTTTGCAGCTTTATTTCAGCTGTAGTTAGTTACTTGACACGAGTGAGTACGTTGGCACGTCTACTCTTGCTTTGCTATGTTTGGAATCAGTTTGCTTAAGTATAGGTAAGTTTACAGTTATTGCTTCATCTCTATTTTCTCAACATAGAGGGCAACTTTATGTTCAAATATTTAAGGAACTTTGGCTGCATAAGAATGTTTGTGAATGTTTGTGTAAGAGCAATGCATGTCTCATGTCATACACATAAAGTCTCAGAAGTTTCATTGTTGTCACGATTCGCAAAGGGGTCAGACTGAAAGAAACTTATCTGCGTGACACACACTTAAATTCAAAATGTGCATGAAGTATTTTCAGCTGTTTTTATCTTCATAATTTATATTCACTTTTATTGAATCAGAAGTTTACATCCACTTCTATGTTTTTAATTGAGTTTATATCCACTTGTGTTGAATCAGAAGTTGTTATAGGACCAAACATATATAGGTGTACCAATGTCACATTTACGTACACTTATTTATATGTCGGTAAAATATGTGGATACTTCTGGGACTCATCTTATTATCTTGTTGGCTTTCCTACTTTCTATTCAGAATTTTTTACAACACCAAGGACTTCAATGCCGCATCTCCAATTTCTGTTATTGAGATTCAAATTTCACTATGAAAAAACCATTGTATTCATCGTTTGGGTGTATGGTGAGTAGGGGGTATTGTGAGTAAGCTAGAGCAGAGGCTTAATGCAAAAGCATCACTAACACATATTTAAAGAATGCCTTACTTCCGCACATTGAAGCAGTGAGAGTAGATATAAAAAAAATACAAGTGGATTGTCATACAAACAAGATAGACCCCTTCTTCCTGATGATGAATCAGATCATCCCTGTTTTGCGAAAATACTGAAGCCAAATTTTCATAAAAGTGAGATACTAATAGTACCCCTTAAACTAAGGTTTCAAGCCTAGTCTATCAACTTGTACAGACTATCTACAAGATATTATGTATGATGTGCAAAAAAATGTGAAATTGGTCATCAATGATCTAGGAAATATTGAACTCGCAGACAATACCAAGCATCAATGTATATACATCGCACTTAACTTTTCAGTAACTTTAAATAGTTTGTATGGCGGTACCACTTACGAGTATCAATAGGCAAAAGGAGATGTGGGGAATGCATAATGACTTGAATGTAATAACAAATATTGATCACCATACCTTGCTTGCCTATTGCATCCTCCATTACTTGTCAACAATTATCGTTAAGAATGCATACTACTGATCAAGCAGAAGGAGTGTTTCCATGTATGAACTCACACCAAATGAACCAAGTTCTCCACAAATCCCAAGACCATTGATGTGCTCCGAGCAAGGTTCATAAACTTCAAGTGCTGCTTCATAATCTTTTATCGGTGTTTCCACTATAATATCACCATTCTTCCTAAACCCGAGTATCGTCTTAATTGACGCACCTGGTGTGTTAATCGTAAACAGCTTCGTAAACAACTTTGAAACGCCATCTTCCATCATCCATACACTATAAACCGGATTCTCAGCATCTATATTGAATTCAAGTACCACAACAGACTCCCTTAGCTTCGATATCGGATAATCAATATCGACATTGACTGCTAGTGTCTCTGGTAGGTATATCTCCTTAAACTCTTCACTTTTCATATCAAATGACATAATCAAATTACACGACTGGAATCCATCATAATCCATCTTACCAATCCTATCAAAAGCAAACCAGTATATAAACCCATCTACAACCACTTGAGACCACGTAAACCGAACGGATTTCCTAGGTAAATTACCACACGAAATTCTCCAAACACCCGAACTCATCTCAAAAACCTCAACTTGACAAGGGACACTACTTACACTTCCCACCCCTCTCCAAATATGAACATAAGTAACCTTAACAATCTTAACATCGTACGGGTCACCACAAACTCCAAATCCCAAAACATTCTCGTATAGCCCATGAAACACATCAGGTACAGCAACGCTAACCGACTTTCGTATCGAAGGATTCCAAACAACAGCCGTATTCGTCCCCGAAGAATAACAACCGTAGAAACAAAACAAGCCGTGAGAGCTACCCACTAGTATCGGGTCATCGTTAAATTGTTGAATGGAGAAAGGAACAGTATGGGAGAACTTGTGTTGGGGGAAATTATTATTATTATCTGAAATGGAAATATATTTAAGTTTGAAATCTAATAAACTTTGGTACCTTATAAGCAGAAGATGAGTTTGTGTGAAGGTGTGACTGGAAATAAAGGCGGAGCTGTCGATGAGGGACTTCCATGATTTGGAAACTGATCTGAATTGGATGAGTGATTTGATTGGGAGTCTTTTGATGATTTCTACTTGGATTTCGTTTGGTATGTTGTGCCCTGACATTTTGTTGATGACTTGAAGGATGTAATTTTGAGGGTTTTGTTAACAGGTTTTCTGAAATGGGATGAGACTATGAGGGCTGTTTAATGTTTTTAATGTAATTGTAATTTGATAAAGAAATTGTAATGTAAATAAATTGTAATTTGATTTATTAAAATAGTAGCTTAATCACTCGTCTACGTCGGATGTATTTTAAAAAGTTGTTTTGTAAGAAGTAATAAATACATCAAAGAAATAATCAAACGTAAAGATGTTACTTTAATACATGAAAAATAATAAGAAAATACATGAATCACTCGTTAAACATTTGTGTTTGTAACTATTAAGATAATAAACGTCAATGTATGTTTGTCTTCAACTTTGATTGTTTTAAATAGAAAAGAACGTATGTGAGCATTAATCAAGTCTCCAATAACCAAATGAAAATGTAAGTAAAAACACATTGTGATACATGGTTATGTACCATTTGAAACCTTGTTTATACAATCAAATAATCCAGACCCAATTCATATAAAGTATTTTATGGATTGCATAAGGAAGAAAACGTTGATACTATAATGGATAATCATCTTCTATTCCTTAATACTCTAAAAGTGCAAAAGTTACAATTGAATAATAATCTATTTTACATTTTTACTACTCCGTACTTAATTATTCTAATAGTGCAAAAGTAACGCTTTGCAGCTCGTCAAAATACTGTCTAGCACTTTGCGATTATTCAGGGCCTTGTTTTGAGCTTCTTGTATCTTTATTATTGCATTAAAAATGAGCCATTTTTTGTTGAGTACATACCAACTATGTACTTGTACATACACATTCTTTATAATACATCCAACATTAGCTCCATTAAAATCACATCGAAGCTGAATACGTTGATTTTTGTTGTTACTCGACTGTCACTGAAGGAAAAACTAATAAACGTAATTACCAGTATTCAAGATGAGTTATCAAATTCTAATGAGGTTATAAATTTGAGTAACATAAAATCCCCAAAAGTGATATCGTAAAAAAAGATTATCACCCAAAAATGAAATTGAACTATGTATTTGAGGGACATAATCAGTTTTAATGCGCATTTCTAAACGTCCTAATACAGTAAAAAAAATTATTTTATTTTTTTATAAATTGTGTATATAGAAATTGGTTTCTCACTTGAATGCTTCTTTTTTAAATAGATAAGCCGCTTCGCATGTAGGAGTTTGCTTATTTTAGGCATAACACTACAAAATATAACATCTTTAGCACCAGAGTATAGAAACGCTTTTAGGTAATGGACCATATAAGCATGTGCATATAATGATCCTATCCCTCCAAGCACCAACCTTCATAATTTCAGACAATGAGACTCATATGTGGTGCGAATTAGATTAATTAAGCAAAAATAAAACGGACTACAAACCAAGTAAAATGTCCAAAACCTTACCATGCAACGAACATCTCCGGGAGTTAAGTGCATAGACAGAATAGTCCTGCAGAACATGTAAGCTCAAATTTCTTGGTTGTCTTCCATGACCTTCATCAATCATAAAGATACAATCTGTTACTAAACTATTTTGAGAAAATTATCAAATAAGTGATGAGCATAAAATATTGTATCAGCAACCATTTGACTAAAAAAAGCTTCAGTTAATATAATTTGTAGCAGTGCCCATAGTTACCCAGAATTTGTATCATAATTTGACTAAAAGGTTTAATGTATCTTACTGATCCATACAACCTACATTAGCAACCAAATTAACTTAAAGGTTTAATGTATCCTGATGATCCATATAACCTACATCACCAAACCATTTGACTAAAAGGTTTAATGTATCCTACTGATCCATGTAACCTACATCACAAATATGAACAAAAACTTAATTATGCTATTCTCTCCTGATATTGTGAACATAGTCTCCCTAAAATACCATGTCACTAACTAATCATTTTTATAGCATCATTAACTTAAAAGTCCACTGAAAATCAGAGATCAGTTTCGGTCACAACAACAATCAAATTATATAAAAGCCTATATCTTGAACATGAAAGTAAACATAATTCTTGTAATGTATCCTAAAGATCTACGGAGTATCTTTTATCTATATCTCGAATACAAAAATAATATGCATAAAACGTGTTTTTTACTACTAAACAATGAAGCAATATCAAAAAGATGTCTAAACAAATCAAACTAAACAAAATGACATAAACTAAAACCTACAGGATTAATTTTTTTGATGTTTTTTTTCATCTATTACCAGATCCCTAAACTGAACTTTTGAAAAAAATAAAATCAGTTTTGTATGTAATTTTAAGTCAATGAAATCGGTTGATTTTATATAAACATGTTTTGGGAGAGAATGCATTGACATCAATTGTAGCATTGAAAATATAGATAAAAACACTATATTTGACTCACCTCCATTATGATAAGGTCACTAATATTATCTTTTAAACATTTTATCAAACACCTTCCCCTTGATCTTATAATTCAAGCACAAACATGTATAACATAAAAAAATGACACAAATCTTTAGATCTACTATGAGATAACCAGTTTCATGGTTTAGCTAATCTAATGAAGCTGTAAAACTTACTCAAACCCGTCTATTAATTTCATGGTTTACTTAATCCAAGATGAGGAATACTTTGAGTGAACTGGATCTGCACACAAAATAAACACATCACAACTGTTGTACTATGAGATTTAAATCCAAATAATAATGATAATAATGATTAATACTTTAATATGTTCTTAATCACAACAAATATATTTCTAATTTACCAGATAAAAAAACATTGTAACAACCACACCATACATATAAACATCAGTCGACACAAAATTAAGCTAAAAAAACAAAAAAAAAAAAAAGAACACGCAGACTATGCAGAGTATGTGTTTCAATCGGCACAAAATTGAATTCGAATTCTTACAGTCTGGTTGAATGAAATATATATAGACGGGTATATGGGAATTCTATTTTTTGGTTAGGAGCGTGTGCTTTGAATGAGATTTGAATGGGGCATGTCAATTAACAGCGTATTGAAGAAGCTATTAGTGTTTTGTGAATCATGGTTGTAATGATAGGGCTAAAATACCGGGGGTTTTAATTGTTATACAAAATTAAAAAATAAAAAAAATAACGCATGATGATGAATGGTACATTTCAAATATTTGTTGAGAGTTTCTAAAAATAAATTAAATTTATTCTTAAAATTTAAATAATTTTTATGACTTGCTTATAAATGAGCCATTTTTTGTTGAGTACATACCAACTATGTACTTGTACATACACATTCTTTATAATACATCCAACATTAGCTCCATTAAAATCACATCGAAGCTGAATACGTCGATTTTTGTTGTTACTCGACTGTCACTGAAGGAAAAATTAATAAACGTAATTACCAGTATTCAAGATGAGTTATCAAATTCTAATGAGGTTATAAATTTGAGTAACCTAAAATCCCCAAAAGTGATATCGTAGAAAAAGATTATCACCCAAAAATGAAATTGAACTATGTATTTGAGGGACATAATCAGTTTTAATGCGCATTTCTAAACGTCCTAATACAGTAAAAAAAAAATTTATAAATTGTGTATATAGACATTGGTTTCTCACTTGAATGCTTCTTTTTTAAATAGATAAGCCGCTTCGCATGTAGGAGTTTGTTTATTTTAGGCATAACACTACAAAATATAACATCTTTAGCACCAGAGTATAGAAACGCTTTTAGGTAATGGACCATATAAGCATGTGCATATAATGATCCTATCCCTCCAAGCACCAACCTTCATAATTTCAAACAATGAGACTCAGATGTGGTGCGAATTAGATTAATTAAGCAAAAATAAAATGGACTACAAACCAAGTAAAATGTCCAAAACCTTACCATCCAACGAACATCTCCTGGAGTTAAGTGCATAGACAGAATAGTCCTGCAGAACATGTAAGCTCAAATTTCTTGGTTGTCTTCCATGACCTTCATCAATCATAAAGATACAATCTGTTACTAAACTATTTTGAGAAAATTATCAAATAAGTGATGAGCATAAAATATTGTATCAACAACCATTTGACTAAAAAAAAGCTTCAGTTAATATAATTTGTAGTAGTGCCCATAGTTACCTAGAATTTGTATCATAATTTGACTAAAAGGTTTAATGTATCTTACTGATCCATACAACCTACATTAGCAACCAAATTGACTTAAAGGTTTAATGTATCCTGATGATCCATATAACCTACATCACCAAACCATTTGACTAAAAGGTTTAATGTATCCTACTGATCCATGTAACCTACATCACAAATATGAACAAAAACTTAATTCTGCTATTCTCTCCTGATATTGTGAACATAGTCTCCCTAAAATACCATGTCACTAACTAATCATTTTTATAGCATCATTAACTTAAAAGTCCACTGAAAATCAGAGATTAGTTTCGGTCACAACAACAATCAAATTACATAAAAGCCTATATCTTGAACATGAAAGTAAACATAATTCTTGTAATGTATCCTAAAGATCTACGGAGTATCTTTTATCTATATCTCGAATACAAAAATAATATGCATAAACAGTGTTTTTTACTACTAAACAATGAAGCAATATCAAAAAGATGTCTAAACAAATCAGACTAAACAAAATGACATAAACTAAAACCTACGGGATTAAGTTTTTGATGTTTTTTTTTATCTATTACCAGATCCCTAAGCTGAACTTTTGAAAAAAATAAATCAGTTTTGTATGTAATTTTAAGTCAATGAAATCAGTTGATTTTATATAAACATGTTTTGGGGGAGAATGCATTGACATCAATTGTAGCATTGAAAATATAGATAAAAACACTATATTTGACTCACCTCCATTATGATAAGGTCACTAATATTATCTTTAAAACATTTTATCAAACACCTTCCCCTTGATCTTATAATTCAAGCACAAACATGTATAACATAAAAAAATGACACCAATCTTTAGATCTACTATGAGATAACCAGTTTCATGGTTTAGCTAATCTAATGAAGCTGTAAAACTTACTCAAACCCGTCTATTAATTTCATGGTTTACTTAATCCAAGATGAGGAATACTTTGAGTGAACTGGATCTGCACACAAAATAAACACATCACAACTGTTGTACTATGAGATTTAAATCCAAATAATAATGATAATAATGATTAATACTTTAATATGTTCTTAATCACAACTAATATATTTCTAATTAATACCAGATAAAAAAACATTGTAACAACCACACCATACATATAAACATCAGTCGACACAAAATTAAGCTAAAAAAACAAAAAAAAGAACACGCAAACTATGCAGTGTGGAAACCATTATTCACGGATCGATTAAGCTTACTAGGATATGCATCTCATTCATATGATAAACATAGCGGAATTGAACAAGACACATAAACAAGGTGTTTACTTCCAACGATTACTTTATTCTAAACGATTACTTGCACTGAACGATTACAAGTAACCTCTAGGCGTGTATACATTTTATCCCACGCCTAGAACACGAAGATACTTTAGGTTTACATTGTGAATAATTGAATGAATAAACCTATGCAGGGTGTGTGTTTATATACTACACATAACCCTCTTTACAAGAAATCTAATTACACTAGAAGTCCCTCCATCTTTTGCTAATAAGTCCTCCTTGTTGTATGAAAGGGCTCCATATTCTTGTAAACCTTGATAATTGTATATAAGTCCTTCTTGTTTCATTATTCTTGATTTGTCTCATCAAATTAATTCCCAACAATCTTCCCCTATTTGATGATGACAAAACCAATCTTCAAATCTTGATCTTTCACGAATGAAACAAGCTTCCCCTCAAAGTAAGATTTCTTGTAAAACATATCACCACATTAAAATAAGTTGTATACCTTGATATTTGAATCTTCTTCCCCTTTTTGTCTCATCCAATAGGGGTCTTCTAAAGATAAACAACTAATAAACGCTTCCCCTTAAGTGGTGCATGTAAATGAATCACGAACCATGTAGACTCCAATTGTAGATTACGAATGAAGAAAAACAAATATAACCTATTTGTTGAAGAAGTGGAATCTCCCAAGCTTGTACCTTATATCTTGCACTATCTATGTGACATCGGACTTATACTGACACTGAAAGTATAAGCAGACCTCGATCTCTTTGTCAAAATCCTCATCCTTTGTGAAACACTGAGCACGATAATGTAACTCCTTCAAGTGATAGCAAGGTATCTAGTTGCTAGATTTGACAAGTCTTCGTCACCAAACATTTAAACGAACAAGCAAGTTATCTCAAAAGAGAGGCAAGAATCTTTTGAGATATGATAAAATACAAACCTGCGAAAAACAACTCCAACACCAAATAAGCAATAATCAATCGTCTTCATCGAAGCCTCCAATTTGCAATGAAAATCATCTTAAATACAACATCATCCTCTTCTTTTATGCAACTGCTGCCTCTGTCAGCGTTCTGCTTCTAATCCAAGTCGGTACGTAACCGCAAGGTTAGCCTTGTCACATAATCAAATAAAACTTCATTGTATCAAACACAATCTTCAAAAACAAGCCTTTAAATTTTGACAGTCAGTTCTGTCCGAGATCCTTTATCATCCAATATATCATCAGTATGTACTGTCCTATACCGGACAATACGTGTCAGCGTTTGAAAACCATATATCGGACAACACGCTGTCAGCGTCTAAATATAACGTGTCAGCGTCTTCTCTGTCACCGTGTTTTATTCTTGTCAGCGGCTCGACTCAGCCACTAACACCATCTTGTGGCTACAACCTCCTTGACCATCGATCCCATAACCACTTTTCCTTTTGTCTTCGTCTTCGTCTTTTATCACTGCCTTGTAAACAATAAACTTTGTCTCGTCCCAATTCTTTGTCTAAACCTCACGCGATGATGTATTATAACAAATGCATATACTACATATTAAATCCCAAGTGGGACTCACGATTTAATACTCCCATCAGATCTTGCGATTGTAACTTCTTTTCTTTCATTGCATATCATTGGACCGCACTATCAATGAAGTACCTTTCTTATAGAATAACCAATTGAACAAAACCTTGTGAAATTCTAAAACGTCACAATCACATTAAGATTCGCAGCCTTGGGACCACAAGTACTAAGAAAGTCTGTGTGTACTTGAAGTAATCATACATCGGTATTATATGAAGATGGGCCACCGTCTTGAATGTCAATAAACAAATCATACAAAGTTATGATCAGTAGCAGCCTAAACGTGTAACCAATACAAATCTTTTTGTATCATCTTTTATATGCTGCATACGCATCCATCCAGCAACACTGCACTGATCTAGGGTTTATCATAATCAAATATGATTTATTACAAACCATAACTCAGCAACCACCAATCAAACCCACGTCACAATCAATCTGATCATAGTACTTATTTTGACATGTCTGACTAATGTCCAACGTGATGTAAATATTCCTTGGATAGAAACAGTATACGAGCAAAATACATCAAACATCTTCATGCTTGAAATGTCCTTTTTCTTATTTTGGATACAAGCAACATGTGATCACATGTCTCCAACTGCTCTTAAATATATTGAATAGCACAACTATTCTCTAAAGTCACGATCTGATGAAAAGTAGTACCTTTAGAGTATGCATCAAATCGTGGATCACAATGAATCAATACTTTTGAGGCTCGTGTGAACACACTGATTGAGCAGCAATGATAACATATCGATCTAGGGTTTCATATAAACCCTAAAACGAAAAATCTTCATTTAGAACATCACAACAGCCACAATATCAATCACCCAAATCACTTCCTGAACTCCTTTTCTGTTATAAGATCGATCTAGGATTGGGGAACAAACCCTAGATCTTGTTCAATAAAAACAAAACAGAAAATACAAACCTTCTCTGCTGTTAACTTCGACACAGTATAACTTCTTCTTGAGAGCCTAACTCACAGATCGCTCCGGTGAGATCCAAGACACATACTCTGAGAACCTCCAGCTATAATTTCGCGACGATCCAACGGTTAATGAAGGAGATATCGCAGTTTGAAAACGGCTGCGCAGTGAGATCCGAACATAAAACCTAGACGGGTTTTTCTTCTTATTCGCCATTCTTTGACTCGAACACCTTGTTGATCCTAGCATCGAGAGCCACCCGCTCTGATACCAATTGTGGAAACCATTATACACAGATCGATTAAGCTTACTAGGATATGCATCTCATTCATATGATAAACATAGCGGAATTGAACAAGACACATAAACAAGGTGTTTACTTCCAACGATTACTTTATTCGAAACGATTACTTGCACTGAACGATTACAAGTAACCTCTAGGCGTGTATACATTAAATCCCACGCCTAGAACACGAAGACACTTTAGGTTTACATTGTGAATAATTGAATGAATAAACCTATGCAGGGTGTGTGTTTATATACTACACATAACCCTCTTTACAAGAAATCTAATTACACTAGAAGTCCCTCCATCTTTTGCTAATAAGTCCTCCTTGTTGTATGAAAGGGCTCCATATTCTTGTAAACCTTGATAATTGCATATAAGTCCTTCTTGTTCCATTATTCTTGATTTGTCTCATCAAATTAATTCCCAACAATCTTCCCCTATTTGATGATGACAAAACCAATCTTCAAATCTTGATCTTTCACGAATGAAACAAGCTTCCCCTCAAAGTAAGATTTCTTGTAAAACATATCACCACATAAAAATAAGTTGTATACCTTGATATTTGAATCTTCTTCCCATTTTTGTCTCATCCAATAGGGGTCTTCTAAAGATAAACAACTAATAAACGCTTCCCCTTAAGTGGTGCATGTAAATGAATCACGAACCATGTAGACTCTAATTGTAGATTACGAATGAAGAAAAACAAATATAACCTATTTGTTGAAGAAGTGGAATCTCCCAAGCTTGTACCTTATATCTTGCACTATCCATGTGACGTCGAACTTATACTGACACTGAAAGTATAAGCAGACCTCGATCTCTTTGTCAAAATCCTCATCCTTTGTGAGACACTGAGCACGATAATGTAACTCCTTCAAGTGATAGCAAGGTATCTAGTTGCTAGATTGACAAGTCTTCGTCACCAAACATTTAAACGAACAAGCAAGTTATCTCAAAAGAGAGGCAAGAATCTTTTGAGATATGATAAAATACAAACCTGCGAAAAACAACTCCAACACCAAATAAGCAATAATCAATCGTCTTCATCGAAGCCTCCAATTTGCAATGAAAATCATCTTAAATACAACATCATCCTCTTCTTTTATGCAACTGCTGCCTCTGTCGGCGTTCTGCTTCTAATCCAAGTCGGTACGTAACCGCAAGGTTAGCCTTGTCACATAATCAAATAAAACTTCATTGTATCAAACACAATCTTCAAAAACAAGCCTTTAAATTTTAACAGTCAGTTCTGTCCGAGATCCTTTATCATCCAATATATCATCAGTATGTACTGTCCTATATCGGACAATACGTGTCAGCGTTTGAAAACCATATATCGGACAACACGCTGTCAGCGTCTAAATATAACGTGTAAGCGTCTTCTCTGTCACCGTGTTTTATTCTTATCAGCGGCTCGACTCAGCCACTAACACCATCTTGTGGCTACAACCTCCTTGACCATCGATCCCATAACCACTTTTCCTTTTGTCTTCGTCTTCGTCTTTTATCACTGCCTTGTAAACAATAAACTTTGTCTCGTCCCACTTCTTTGTCTAAACCTCACGTGATGATGTATTATAACAAATGCATATACTACATATTAAATCCCAAGTGGGACTCACGATTTAATACTCCCATCAGATCTTGCGATTGTAACTTCTTTTCTTTCATTGCATATCATTGGACCACACTATCAATGAAGTGCCTTTCTTATAGAATAACCAATTGAACAAAACCTTGTGAAATTCCAAAACGTCACAATCACATGAAGATTCGCAGCCTTGGGACCACAAGTACTAAGAAAGTCTGTGTGTACTTGAAGTAATCATACATCGGTATTATATGAAGATGGGCCACCGTCTTGAATGTCAATAAACAAATCATACAAAGTTATGATCAGTAGCAGCCTAAACGTGTAACCAATACAAATCTTTTTGTATCATCTTTTATATGCTGCATACGCATCCATCCAGCAACACTGCACTGATCTAGGGTTTATCATAATCAAATATGATTTATTACAAACCATAACTCAGCAACCACCAATCAAACCCACGTCACAATCAATCTGATCATAGTACTTATTTTGACATGTCTAACTAATGTCCAACGTGATGTAAATATTCCTTGGATAGAAACAGTATACGAGCAAAATACATCAAACATCTTCATGCTTTAAACGTCCTTTTTCTTCTTTTGGACACAAGCAACATGTGATCACATGTCTCCAACTGCTCTTAAATATATTTGAATAGCACAACTATTCTCTAAAGTCACGATCTAATGAAAAGTAGTACCTTTAGAGTATGCATCAAATCGTGGATCACAATGAATCAATACTTTTGAGGCTCGTGTGAACACACTGATTGAGCAGCAATGATAACATATCGATCTAGGGTTTCATATAAACCCTAAAACGAAAAATCTTCTTTTAGAACATCACAACAGCCACAATATCAATCACCCAAATCACTTCCTGAACTCCTTTTCTGTTATAAGATCGATCTAGGATTGGGGAACAAACCCTAGATCTTGTTCAATAAAAACAAAACAGAAAATACAAACCTTCTCTGCTGTCAACTTCGACACAGTATAACTTCTTCTTGAGAGCCTAACTCACAGATCGCTCCGGTGAGATCCAAGACACATACTCTGAGAACCTCCAGCTATAATTTCGCGACGATCCAACGGTTAACGAAGGAGATATCGCAGTTTGAAAACGGCTGCGCAGTGAGATCCGAACATAAAACCTAGACGGGTTTTTCTTCTTATTCGCCATTCTTTGACTCGAACACCTTGTTGATCCTAGCATCGAGAGCCACCCGCTCTGATACCAATTATGGAAACCATTATTCACGGATCGATTAAGCTTACTAGGATATGCATCTCATTCATATGATAAACATAGCGGAATTGAACAAGACACATAAACAAGGTGTTTACTTCCAACGATTACTTTATTCCAAACGATTACTTGCACTAAACGATTACAAGTAACCTCTAGGCGTATATACATTAAATCCCACGCCTAGAACACGAAGACACTTTAGGTTTACATTGTGAATAATTGAATGAATAAACCTATGCAGGGTGTGTGTTTATATACTACACATAACCTTCTTTACAAGAAATCTAATTACACTAGAAGTCCCTCCATCTTTTGCTAATAAGTCCTCCTTGTTGTATGAAAGGGCTCCATATTCTTGTAAACCTTGATAATTGCATATAAGTCCTTCTTGTTTGATTATTCTTGATTTGTCTCATCAATTAATTCCCAACATGCAGAGTATGTGTTTCAATCGGCACAAAATTGAATTCGAATTCTTACAGTCTGGCTGAATGAAATATATATAGACGGGTATATGGTTTTTAGAATTCTATTTTTTGGTTAGGAGCGTGTGCTTTGAATGAGATTTGAATGGGGCATGTCAATTAACAGCGTATTGAAGAAGCTATTAGTGTTTTGTGAATCATGGTTGTAATGATAGGGCTAAAATACCGGGGGTTTTAATTGTTGTACAATATTAAAAAATAAAAACATAACGCATGATGATGAATGGTACATTTCAAATATTTGTTGAGAGTTTCTAAAAATAAATTAAATTTATTCTTAAAATTTAAATAATTTTCATGACTTGCTATAATTATAAATTTCTTTATTCAAAAGAATATTAATTTTGTTCCTTAATTTTCTTAAAGTTATTTGTGTTTTTTATTTTTAAAAAATAGTTTTCTTTATCTTTCACATAATAATTTTTCAAATAATTCATTTTTTTACCAAAATCAGATAAACGAACAAACATTTAAATACATATTTTTGTAGATTTGTACTATAGAAAAAGTATGAATACATAAAAATAAATTAACATAAAAAGACCTTTTTATTTTTTAAAATACAGATACAGAAAAACTAATTATTTTTTCATGCGTTTTTTTATATACACAAAATTATTTTATGAATATAATGTTTTAAAAGTACAGTTATAAATGATAATTTATGAATTCAACTTTTAAGATTTGTTATAAAAAAATTGTGATAACTATCACACAAAAGTAATACAACTTTTAACAGTTTTTTAGAGAAATATATATGGTAATGTTTTGAATTATTTTAGCTTAGATAACTTGTACAATAGAGGTAATTTAGGTAATGTTTTTAATTCTTGCATTTAATTCTTATGCTTTATAAACTTGTAATATATTTTATTTTATTATATAAAATAGATGATATGTGTTTGGTTGGTTAGTAATATGTAATGTAATTGAACATAAATTTATTTATTTTATCACGTTTGATTTAAAGAAAATAACATTAATGATAGCATTAATGTTTTACAAATTATGTTTGTAATATTTTGTATTCGTGTATAAAAAAATATTAGTAATAACTAATAGGTGCTAATGTGGCTATATATATTTATCAATATTATGTAACCATTTGTTAAAAAAAATATTATGTAACCATATATGAATAAAAAACTAGACGTGATAGTAGCCTTGGTGCAAAATTATTTGCAAAACTATCAGTACATATATTTATTAACCAACATGAATGGGACAAGTACAATAAGTGAAACAAATGCAAATAATAAAAATAATACGATTATTTAAATAACATTACAATGAAATACACCAAGATTCCTCTCTCAAAGTAATGTAATCTATATTTATATTCTATATTCTATATCTATTTTATATAATAAAACAAAAGATTTTACAACCCTTTAAAGCACAAGAATTAAATGAATGAATTAAAAACATTACCATATAAAGACTATTGTACAACACCTCAATGCAACAAACAATTTAATTCATTACCAAAATTAACTCTATTAAGTATGAGGTTGGAAATTAAAAGCACAGAACATTTAAATTTTGAAAATTTAGAACAATGAAACGCTAGGATATATATTTTTGGCAATGTTTTAATGATCATTAAAAGGAAAACGCGTTTTATTGTTAACAAATACGCTCCTCTCCTAATATTTTGCAAAGGTAACCCTAAAAACTCAAACCTATATAAATCATGTAAGACATTTGCATCTGCATCCTCTAACCTGCTGCAAATCTCTCTCTTCCTAATCTCCATGTTCTGAATATTGTGCAAGCGCTTAGATCAAAAACTCTCTTCTTAATCTACATTCTTTGTTGTCTTGCCATTAATCGAATGAATTGATGTTCATTCAGGCTACAACATTAATCTAAGCGCTCTAAAGGATAATGTGATCCTACGCACAAATATGCAGCAGGTTTTGGATCAGATAATTAGCAACATTAAATTGAACGGAATGGATGAACGCAATAAGTTTCACCTGTAATATGTATATAAAAATTATCGTATATCAGTTTAAGAATAAAAAAAATCGTGTATATCAGTTATGATTTAAGATTTAAATATTAGGAATGAGGATTGTGATGATGTGAGTAAAATAAATTGATTTCTGCTATCCTTTTGTATAGCACACTCTGTTTCTCATTAATCTTATCCATTTAATGCAAATATTTTAACTCATTAAAAATGTGTCTTTTAGATCCAGAACCCATGCTTCGGTATCAATAGATTATTGTTATAAGTTTTAATCCCCATTCAATTTTAGTGATTCAATTTTTTTTATGTGTTGATACTAATTAATTGATTTAAATCCATTAGTAAAGTCTATTTAATGTGTTGTTTTTGTTTAGGGTTTGGCTTTTGATTAATTTCAATTCAAAAGAATGATAATTTTTTTTTTGATTATGCAGGTTAAATTGAAATCATAAAATCTCTCCACATGTTCATTTTGTGGCAGTTTCTATAATTTTCATACCAGGGTAAGTATCCAATATATTTAATTATTTATTTTGTAAGTTATTTATGTAATCTCATCGTTACAATGTTTCACGTCAGTGGCATTGGTTAAACAGGTTTAGTGCAAGTTATTTTTAAGATGATCTCATCAGCTTTTTGTTGGTATTTTATGGTAGTGGTAAATTAGTTTTGTTAAACATTATAATGCTTATTGAATCTTAGCAGGATCTAAATTAGCATTTTAAAAGATGGAGAAAAATAGTGTTGCAACTAAAAAACGTAATATCACATTATAGCTTTCTATTTAACTTTCAAACCAGTGGTGGCAAGTGTACGAGTTTGTTAGGTAACGGGTAACACACGCGACTGCACTCGGGATCGGTAGACCTCTGTAATTATTTCTGTCCAATTTCTTTTATTGACATTAAAATGTAATGCGAGTTTTTCTTTTAACTAATGGCCCAAATTGAAATTAAAATGTTTGATACTTGGTTCAACAAAGCTGATATATTTATCATGAATATTTGCACAATAGAGATGAAAGGATGTTTGGTGTCGCGTTTTCCAAGTGATTATATAGTTATCGTCTTTCAATTGTTGGAATGATTGTTGATTTATGGACTTTATATTATTGATTTACAGAATGACTATTGATTTACGAGCAACTTATTTGTATTTGACGAAGTTAATTTGTATTTTTACCGAATTATTATTTAGCTGAATTTTACAGAATAATTTTTGATATATGATCAGTTTATATGCTTATAAAAAAAGTAGATTAGTATCTGTTAGTGAGAAATTTGTTGTTTAGACTGGAAATTGTATGAGTCTGGTGTAACAACATATGTTATTTTGTTACAAAATTCATCTGTTATGAACTGCGGTTTAAACGAGGTAAAATTCTGTTTGTTTTAGTTGACTGATTATTACTTTTGAGTTTAGGTTGTAGTGACTTTTCCCGTGAATAACTGCTACTCGAGTCTATAGCATGTAATGAGTTTTGAAGTCAGGTCTTTAGCATGCAGTGACTTTTTAGTTGTGAAATATGTTTTCATTGTGAACAATCTGCTTATGATAAAGTTGATTTGCACCTAATTGTGGACTTATTTACTCATATAATGTAGGATTTGTGGTTGGATATGTTGAGGGACGTGAAGTAAATTAGTTATTGTCAATTTATCTTAGGTATGCCTAAAAGATAGTGAATATTAGCTGCTATGCGTTAATACATATCACTAGTGGATAACTTAGATTTTGTTTTGGAGAGTGATGGACTTTGTCATATGGATTTGGATCACTAACAAATTCATGAAAGTTTGGTTTATGTTGTTGGGAACCTTACTCTTAAAGAGGTAAACCATCTTACATATATAAAATTTTACCCTAATAATATATATATGTCCATGTATGATTTAACTTCTTTTGCTAACGAGTGACTTTGTGACTACAGGCGCACATTGACGGGGATGGAATCTTATGTTAGGAATGTTTCTAAGAAGCCTTTTCGCTTGAATCAAAGGTTTGATGTCGTCCCTCTCATATCTTTAGCCGTATAAATTAAAAGCATCACATGATTTACTCAACTCATGTTTAAATAAAATATTTTCCGAACCCTTCTTACCACCATCGACTCTAATATATTTTGGTACATTTGGTATTCTTGAATGAGGGTATATATCTCTTCTTAAAGATCTCTTTAGCACAGGACTCACGTTGATAAGAGACACAATGCCACATAAATAAATATGAAAACAGTTAGTCAGACTAGAACTAATACTTTATGACACGTAAATGGAATCTCCTTTGATAATACTGAATCTAAGCTCTAGGACGCTATAATTAATGTCAATAGTAATGTATATGTTCATGTAAATACCCATTTAGGCTTCTTATTTGATCCTGTTAACTCTAATTGGAGTATCTTTAGTAATGGCATTCACGACATTTTTCCAAATCTTCTCAAGTTCGTTGCCATTTCTATTTTCAATAATTTTATATTCACAATGGTTTCTATGTTGTTGATTACTAACGTTACAGAGCGAAAGATGTACATGTAACCTCTGTATCAAGAATTCAAAACTCACATACAGTAAATGCGTATATATAGTTCGTTTGATTCCTAATAAGCGGTAAAGTAAGCGATACCTGAACCCTTGAAATTTGCAAGCTCTTTCCCTAAAATTTGTCCATGTTGTTACCCCTGAAGTGACTATGATTCCTGTAACTGAAGAATTAGTATTTAACAGAGGTTATAGCCTGAAGAATTAGTATTACGAGATGTTATAGCTTGAAGATAGTATTCTAAGTTGTAAAAGTCATTTTAAAGATTCGTTTGAAATTGTTTATATGATCCTTAACATGTTAAAGGAACATTTTGTTTACGTATTATTAGTTTCCTGGTATCTATATTGTTATTTTTTTATGTTGGTGGTTTCATCGAGTTCTAATAGAGTGAAATTGTTGTTTGATCAAATTTTTCCATGTTTGATTGATATTGTGTCACGCTATTGATAATAAATTTGATTAACACCTTATTCGGCATTTTCTAATCCTTTATTTCTATAGTAATGGTATTTTTGATGAACAAGTAAAAAATCTCCACAATCATAATTAAATTAATAATGTATAGTGAGAATGTGTTACATGTATCCTAGTCACAATATAAATCGCATAAACTCAAGTAAAGATTTACTTAAAAAATAAGTGTCGTTATGGTTAATGTGTGTAAAAAAAACGTGACTTGAGATCATATTTACAACTCCATTGTCTTATTGAAGTTCTAACACAAGAAGTGGCACAAACGAAGAACATGTTGTTTCTTTTCCCATTCGAGAACATAGTTTTGTAATGTCGCTCTTTTATTGCAGCAACTTTTGGCACTGGCGCCGCAATTATATCAATTTTAGTATTCCTTTTTCATCAAGGTATAACAAGGAAAAAAATGCTAATGTGGAATCCTTTGTAAAGAATCATTGGCCTATTGATCTAAAAAAGTACACTTATTCGAATGTAAGTAGGATGAAAGATTCCTTCAAAGCTAATTAGGCCAAGAATGTCATGGTTTTGTGTACTATATACTTTTATCAACAACTTTTTTATCGTTTCACTCTTTTTTTGGTGTTTAAGGCATGACTCAGTTGTTTGTCGTTTACTCCATACTTTTTCTCTTCAGGACTATTAAAGTTAGAAAAGATCCTACATACACGTTTATTATTTTCATAGTTACAAACAAAGTTTCTATCGAATTATTTACTTAATATTACTTATTATTCTATTAAAAAATAATTGAACATGTTTACTGGCGTTATTGTTTCTTGTGTTATTGTTTTATTTTATTTTATTCACACACGTAACTTCTTAATAGATAATCACTTCAAAATTCCCCTTGATCAATGTTCTACATATGGGTACAAAAATAAAGAAAAATGGCATGTTTTATATCATACTTTAAGTTAACATATACTCTTATCATCAAACTTACTTTTAATATGACTTTTGTTAATCTTTAGGTGTTCACGTAATGAACGTCACTTATTTGAGTGTTTGCTGGTGATTACATACTTTTTATTTTTCAAAACTATCTACGACTGGTATACAACCATAACTAACTTATTATCTCATTATCTCTTTCAAATATTTATAAAACATGTATACGTTCGTTGTTTTTCTTACGTTATTCACACATAAAACTTCTTACAAAAATATTTCTTTAAAATTTTCCGCAATTTTGCGGGTCTTTAAGCTAGTAAATTAATAAAAACAAAATAATTTACAAGTTCCTTAAGCAAAAAACCTTAAGAGTTTCCTTAGATAGTATCAATGTACAAGCATTTTAAGCAAATGCATTAAAAACCTCATGAAAACCTTTCCAAAATCAAGTCATTAGTACACAATTTTTAATATGCCCTAAAAAATAATCTTTTGGACTAAAAGTTTATTCTATACAAAATAAAACTAAATTTATTATATAAAAGGGAATACAAGATTATTTAAAAAAATTCGAAAGCAAAACTAATTCTAACAAAATTAACGTAAGATTTAAACAGAAAGAAAATAATGTTTAACAAATTTATTTTTAGAACTCAAACAATTATTTTAGGACGTATCAATCATTATAATGATGTTTAATGCTTTTTTGAATTTTGAAAAAATAAAAATGCGTTATTCTTTATATTTTTTTGTAAAGTCATTAATATTTTTATAAAAGGAGGTGTTTTCTCAAAAATCAATTCTTAATTAAATAATTAAAACTTTTTATAAACGTAAAAAAAACTAAAAAATATATTTAGAAAATGTTTTATAAACGTAAATAAATTGTTAGTGTATAATACATTTACTTAAAAAAACACTAATATATATATATATATATATATATATATATATATATATATATATATATATATATATATATATATATATATATATATATATATATATATAGTAGGGATCCAGTAAGAAGGAAAAATAAAATGAGAAGAATAAGAAGAAATTTTGACCACAAATTCCACAAAGGAAGGAGAATTTTAGGGGGAGATGCATCTGACTTTGTAGGTGCATCTGAAATGTGTGGCTGTGGTTTTTTCTCATTCTTCTCATTTTACTTAATCTTCTTATTTGATCCTAACTATATATATATATATATATATATATATATATATATATATATATATATATATAGGGGATGTTATTGTGGTGTACACTATTAAAATAGACTACAATAAGCACACTTGTAGACCATTGGATTAAAGATGATACATCAAGATGATATATTTATTGATGAGCGGCTTATTTGTAATTAATTAGAAAAGTTAGGGCAGTACAAATTTAATAAAAAATATGTGTCATCTTTGATTTTTACTCGGTACCTTTATTGTCCGTATTATTCTCTTTAAAAATTCTCTTTGTTATCTTTTTATAGTTCTTTGACTTTTTGTGAAGTTCTTTTTACATATTCGTAACTAAAAACCATGAAAATAGACTTTCACATTAACATCAGTCTGATACATCGTTAAAACATGAATGTATATGCTACATATTTTCTTTTTTTTTCTTTCCAACTCTCCAAAGATTTTTTTAATGAATATGATAACTTGATATCTAAAGCGCATTACCAAGTGATACATCACTTCATCACACCCAATATTTGGACATAAATAATAACTTTGTCCGACTTGATTACCAACTTATATACATCACACTTCATTTTTGGATATTAATAATAACTTTATCCAACTTGAGGAAAGAAAAAGGTAACAAAGTCCAAATTATTGTCCGCAAAATGATACGTAGCCAAACAGTTTTGCTTGGAAAGTTTTCTCAACAAATTTTATGTCGCATAAATTTTAGAGCATGATACATCAAATGATAATTAGAGCACACGAAGCGGTGATGTTATAGAAGTGACGTCATAGTTAAAAAATGATGGTACATATGACACCCAGAAAATTCTGTTAAAAAAAAAATATGACACCTAGAATTAATATGACACTAGTTTTTAGGACGACTGGTGTGTCAAAACTTTTCTGGTGCCAAAAGATTTTTATTTATTTTTACTTAAATACATATTTATAAAATTAAAATAAAATTCATTAATTTAAATACATAAAATTTAAAACATTACATAAAACGTAAACATTACATAAAATTAAACATTACGTGAAAAAATACAAACTAATCTTCTTCATTCCATAGATGCTTTTATAGGTGTACACAAAAATCGTTGTGCACTTTCTCGAAAAGGTAAAATTAGAATTTAAGGTTTTTTTTTAAATCCGTTCCCAAACGGTCAAAAGAGTCGTTATATTCGGAAAAAAGATAAAATTCACCGCCTGGGCTGGTAGCCATCGCGCGACAGCTTCGGCACCAACCCAAGAAGTCTCGCGCGGTGACCTCTTTTCGCGCCATGGCTCGTTGCCACCGAAACAACATCACTACTCCAACTGCTCTTACCATGAGAGATGGAGATTACTTTTAGCCTTGTTGATACAAAAAGAAATCCATACTAAAATTGCTCGAAAAATTGGTACATAAGCTTAGAACTTAAATTACGAACATAAAATACTGGTACATAGCTTCATATTTATAACAATATACTGGTACACATCAATTACAAGTAGTAATACATTCCATCTCTAAAAATCAATGATGGTTAATAACAAAAATGTAACAAATCTTTATACTCGCTATATATTTAGTCCCTGTAACCGCTAAAACATCGACGAATTTGTTGATTCAAAATAATTAGAATATCCATCCACAACGAAACGAACACACACTGACTTGAAAAATGAAAGATCAAAATATTAAAGTGATACATTAAGATTTACAAACAAGTTCATAACACATCTTGTGTTAACGTTTGTTCCAAATATAAGTTCAGTTTAATTTATAATCAACTACTACAGTACTACTTTTGACTTCATTTTAGTTTTATAACTTCAACAACAAATGTCTAATTAGCATAATATAGTAACTTCCTTAATTTATTTTTCAACCATCACCGATCAATTCATGCCACTCTTATCCCTACATTTTCCAATTGCATTTCCTTATACAAACCCATAGATTATGCATTCGTTACAACAAAAATATATCTCCTACCCATAGAATTTATAAATAACCAATCGAATGTAAAACTAACAAAAACACGATCTAAAAACCATCCCACATTCTCCAAGCTATGGCAGAAATTAAAAAAAATATGTGTCACCTTATGAAGGGCGAGATCACGGAGACGAAAAATTAATGAATGAAGGGTCTCTTTTATCTATGGTTTCGGTTGGATAAATCACTAGACAACAATAATTAGATCGATGATGATGCCGACATGTCCTCGAGGATGCAACAAATTCGGGCACAGTAGTGACAATTGTGAGAATAGGTGGTCATTATGACTCGTCGAAGATATTGAAGAAGAGATCTAAATTATATCGGCGAGATCTATATAGAAAAAGAAAATATTATTTTAGGAAAATGGTGGCACTGCAAATTTTTTGGTCGGATAGAATGCTTTTGAGAGAGATAAATGTAATTATTTAGGATACGTGATAGTAGCAAATTACTGTAATGCCCTGTTTATAAAATTAGTAATTTAGTTTTAACATTAATTGTTGATATTTATGAGTAGACACAAAGTGCCACATGTCAACTATTTATTGGTGTTTATTATAACTTATTTTAAGGTGTATACCATATGAACACAAATCTATATATATATATATATATATATATATATATATATATATATATATATATATATATATATATATATATATATATATATATATATATATATATATATATATATATATATATATATATATATATATATATATATATATATATAGATTTCGGTTCAAATGAGAACTTTTTAAAGTTGAAAAAATAAGAACCAACTAAAATCTCACAAATGACACTCTACTTCAAACAATTTTTAAACGAGATTAACTAAAACTAAGTTTTTTAATAGTTTGATGGGATTTCTTTTGAACATTGACGAATTCTAGGTGATACATCTTGATTTAAGGTGTGATTTGTATCATGTCTTGGTATCGTGTATCATGTTATTTAGTGGTGGTTGTGTACGAAATGTACCATTTTATGTATAAGATATTATCTTGTTAAGATTTTGATGTATGCGTATCACATTTTTAATTGTGTATCAGTAATACGTTACACACTAAGTCGTCGTTTATTAGTCAATAGAATGTTAAGTTGTATAAATAATGTATATTTTGGTGTATTATTGGTAATATGATTATGTATCAATGTTTTATTGGTGTTTTAGATTAGTTCTCATTTTTACAACTTTAAAAAAGCTCTCACATTAACCTTCCTCTCTCTCTCTCTCTCTCTATATATATATATATATATATATATATATATATATATATATATATATATATATATATATATATATATATATATATATATATATATATATATATATATATATATATATATATATATATATATATATATATATAGTATAAGGTTATTTTCAGAACCAAATAAATGTATAGAACTGCGAGAACCACCTTTATACTCATAACAATGCATATGTATTTTCATTGTTATGTTTAAAATAACATTTAATAACTGTTTTGTTAGTTGTAGATCCGAGTACGATGAGCGATGTGAAGAGTGCACATGTGTTTTCATATTATCCAACGAAAAGATAGTTATCATACATACAAAACAAATACATGTGCATGGTCTTAGGATACATGTTCTTAGTGACCTACGACAATGAAAATTCATGTATTTCCACATAATGAACTAACCCGATGAATATACATGTGCATTTTAAAAGTAAAAAGGTGGTTCTCGCTGTTCTGTACATTTATTTGGTTCTGAAAATAACCTCACGCTATATATATATATATATATATATATATATATATATATATATATATATATATATATATATATATATATATATATATATATATATATATATATATATATATATATATATATATATATATATATATATATATATATATATATATATATATATATATATATATATATATATATATATATATATATATATATATATATATATATATATGAGGTGTTTTAAAACCAAATTATTTAGACAACTATTTTATAAATAATGAAGAGAAATTGTTTACTTAAAATTTAAAAAAAACATATAACTTTGACAATTCAATTTAATTTTAGGGAGGTGATTTGTAAACTCCATGAATTGATTGACACACTCCAAATGTTTGTGTGTTGACATTTATACCCTTACATTAGTGGAGTAGGCAAATTTGCACACTCCATATTAAGGGTAAAAATGTCTAACACACAACATTTGAAGTATACCAATCAATTTATAGAGTGTGCCAATCATCTCCCTTAATTTTATGTTGCTTTTCACATTCATTCAATTAAAAAAAAATTATACGTGTAACATTAATGTGAGTCCGTAACATTAGCTCTATTTTTGTTAACACGGACCCTAATTCATAATCCTTTGACTGACTTTTTCAAAACTCTTTCTGGGTTCATTCATTTTTGTCAACTCATTAATATCATTCAACTCGAAATCATTTATATAATTCACTTTCAATTCGCCATTTTGATTCAATCTTTCACCGTACGATTCCATTTTTTTTGGCAAAACGATCAAGCATACAACTTTTCTTGATTTTTCAGTCAGTTTTATGCTATCAACATCCTAAATCGGTAAGAATAGCTTCTTTTCAAGTGTTCTTTATTTTATTATTCAATCTAATTGTGTTTTGATTCAATTTAATGGAGGTTATACTTTTATTTAGTGTTTCAATTTAAAAACCCCCAGAAAATAAATTGTGGGAAATCACGTTCGTGAGTTAGTATTACTATAATTTATCTTGAAACCGATTAATGTTACAGTAATATTTTAATTATTAAATACAAGAGTCGACAACAGATTATATTGCTTGAAACTAATATCTGGATTTTTTTGTTCAAATGGCAAGGTGAGCAGTTTAAGTGCAGTCGTAGTTTTGAGATAACGGATGAACTCAGTTTTAGCCCCCACCAATCGCAGATTTCATGGTACATAATCTACTCATTTTGCCTTTCTTTCTTTTCGATACTCTGCATCTTAGATGAAGCTTTATTTTATTTTCATACGGTCCAAACGATTCACATAGCTCTGAATGCATTACTAAGCGTCAAAATTCTAATGCAGTTGTTAAGACCATAACAATGCTAAATTAATTTCTACATGATTTTGCTTACAGTAGACGCATTAGAGTTGTTGTGGGTGGATTACTTTTACCTTGATTTGACGTACTCACTTCATAGGTAAATTAAAAACATTCTCGAAGCTTGAATTAATTTGTGATTAGATTTATCCTTGCATAAGAATGTAAGTTTAGTCCAATTTTTCTTACATGATATATCTTGGTTAGCTTATAATTCATTATGTTATATTTGTTATAATCGTTTCATAAAAGTGTAGGGCAAAATGATGCTTTGAGCGACCCTCAATTGGCATTGAGGCCTCTTTTTACAGCCTATATGCCATATTTCGTAAGAACTTATGTAACTTATATATGGTATTTCTATTTTCTTTTTTCTTGCAGTATTGTTTTGCAAGAACGCTTCTTTTCTTTAACATTGTTGTAACTTATTTTTCATTTTTTTATGACATCAATCTGTATTTATATTTCATTATATGCAAACAATATCACTAAGATGCGATTATTACAAGCAAATTTTGTTTATTGAACTTTGTAGATAAAGGAGCTCTTTGTAGACGAAAAGATGGCAAACGCCTTTAAAAAGGTCTTTGTATGGCCTAAAAGGTATAATTTTTGTAGTTCCATTTCTTACGTAATAAAAATCAGTTAACCTCTGCAACAAGCTCTACAAACAATGGTTCAGTCGGCCGAAACCTGAGCAACACGGTTGTGGAACACACGATCTGTTAACGAGAGTAATGACACCTTTTGCCGAAATTTCCCATTCAGTTTGTATGATAAGATTTTTACCCAACTCACCATCAAGGTATGTTAAATTTCTTAATTTTTCCCGCACTAGAGTTGTGTGGTACCCAACTCACCATCAAGGTATATTAAACTACTTAAGATGTCACCCAAATCCAGTAAGGATCACGTTAAATATAAAAGATGATCTTTTCTAATTACAATATATACGATCTATCATGTAAACTAATTAAAATAGTGTTCTGTTTCTAAATTGACCATTATCATATTGTATTTACTTTATTTTTTTCAATTGGGTATAAATGAAAGTGAATACATACTTAAGTGTGCTATAATGTGGTGTGACAATCAATTAAACATGACATATGACTAAAGGTTTTTTGTGTGAAAATCAATTTTTATGTCAGGTGACAATCAATTCTTATGCATTACAATGGGCCAGACCAGGATAAGCCTTCATGTAAGGTTCAATAACCATGTAAAATCTTTTAGATAGAGATGGAAAAATAGGTAACAGTTCAACATCGGTAAATATTTATGCATTAAAATGGCCAGGCCACGATAAGCCAAAGCACAAATTTTCAGATTTGGTTCTTTTTAAAAGTATTTGTGAGTCAAATATGGGATATGAATATTTTAGGGTCAAATTCGATTGAATTCGTATAACTTTCACAAAAGCATGATGCCAAGTTGGGTTTAGACATAACCAAATCCTGCTAAGGCCTCTGTTATTTGTTTGGATGCATTGTAAAAAAGAGTAGATAAACGTGGCAATCTGATGAGTATAACATCATGTTCTTTTCCCAAGTAAATCAGTTGTCCCACAGAAATTATTGGTAGTAAGATACTTGGCCTCAAAATGAAACGTTTTTGCAGCACCAAGCTTAACTTATTTAGGCACAAGCCAAAGTTTAGACATGGGTACAACTGAATTGCCATAAAGCTTTTGAACCGAGCTGAACCAAATCTTCTTGACTCAATGAGATATTTCCATGCTGGATACTGTGAGAATAGGAACAAATCCTGATGGCAAGAGCAATGGATGTTGTGATGGAACAAGCAAAACCATCGCAAAGCAAGAGAGTTTCAAATCAAATCAAAATCAACTTGCTAATTCGACTAAGACGTGTTGAAGTCATAACCATATTTTAATCTAAAATAGTTATGTGCTTAAACCTTTTTTTTATATGTGCTATAATATAATAATAGTTGCATGTCATTCTCGTATTCTATTCGGTGATTTACAGTTATTATAGCCTGGTACCCGAGCAGTGACGGGTACTCTAGTAGCGGGGTAATAGATTACTATTTTTTACGAATAAATGTTACATATTTATCCACCAACTTCGAGTTAAAATTATTAAAAATTTAATCTAAATAAATAAACTCACTAAATATGAAAATTTTAGAATTTAATAAAAATATATCAAAATGGATATTGAATTAAAGAGCGCGAGATTTTAGAAAAATGGTTAAATTAGATTATAGAAAAAATAAAAATAAAAAGATATTTCAATTTAAATATAATTTTTTTTTTGAATAATTTGTTACAAAAGTTGCTAGAAAAGTTTGTTATAAAAGAGATAGATGAATGTGATTTATTTTAAAATTAAAACATGTTAGAGGCTGAAATTTTTTAAAACTTCTAAAAAAAAAAAATGTTTAATATAGAGTAGTATGTTTCAAACATATATCTATATATGTCTTTAAGAATATATAGTTTCTGTTTATGTTCATTATTCATAGTTGCCGTTTAGAAAACTTATAAAAGTGTAGTATTGTAATTTATGTTGTTTTATATTGTCTATGTTCAATGGTATACATAAATGATACAAATAATTTTTTTTTACTAATTTAAAGGCGATATTACATGATTGCGCAACTCATATGAGAGCATGTGATACTTATTAGCGGATTTTGGTTAGTGATATATTAGAGTTTAGAAACGTAAATTGGAAATATCATGAATGTTATTTGTATATTTCTTGCTATAAGCTATTATACCTTCCATGAGGCGGAGGTGAATCGGCTCCGGAACAATCACTTTCGAAAGTGGGTTTGTATTTCGCATATTCTATTTTGACTCATGGAAAATTATGCGTAGCTGTTTCAAGAGTGAAAATTTAGAAAGGTTTAAAGGTTGTGGTTTGTGATCCGGAGGGAACGTATCTAAAACGACTATAAATGTGGTCTACAAAAAAGTGTTACATGATCTATGAACAAGTATATAAGGATATGTGAAATATATATTTTCAAATGCCTTTTCTAATAGTTTGTAATTTATAATTATATTTATATTATTGTTTATAATTTCCTTTTAATTACGTTTATGTTCAACCATTAAGTGTTCACGGCATGAGCATTGACTGTTGACTTTATTCGCTCTCACATATATAAACATTGAAGACTAAAATGCATGGAAACTTTTATTGTGATTGTTTTATTGAATAATTCATTTTTTTAAGAATTTTTCATATGTTATTACCGATTCCTGTTTGCTTTCTTTTAATATTAATATTTTTTATTATTTTTTAAAAAATTACTCATTAAACTAAACCCGACGTTAGACGGGTCTTTAAGCTAGTTGGTATTACACTAAAAAGTGGGCCAATGTAATTTCTTAGATTAGAATTGCATTTATTATCTAACCAAACAAGCTATGTAATGGTAATTTAAATTACAATTACCTCAAATTACATCAAATTCAGTGAATCAAACATGTCCTGTGAGAATAGGTTGGAATCTTGTTACCAGTGTCGGGTAAACGGACCCGAATAACCAAAATACTACTGACTATGGGTTAAGGGCGTGTTTGTTTTATGGTTATGGAATAAGAGTAATGGAATCATATCAAGATTAGTTGTTTGGTTAATAAGAGTTAGGCCTTGTCTTTTTTTTCTTTTTAGAACAAGATAAGTGGGTCCCTTATCTTTTAAGGGACGTTTGGTACGATTGAATCGTTAAGAATTAAAAGATACTGCAGAATGAGATGACACAAAAAAAGAATGGATTACAGAACGGATTCCATTGTTTGACAAAACTGAGAATAAAACGTCAGAATCGATTACTATCATCAAGTTGCTTGGTACGACAAAGAATAGAAAAATATATGTGTATAAATATTAAACTATTTTGTTTTGCCAAGTTGATTACTGTATTTATTTATATAGTAGCCTAGGTCATATTACGTTTTAGTAAGTTTCATTAAGTTAATTGCTCTTTAACCAATATTTAAATACATGATTTATATATATTGCTCTTAACCAACAAGCCCCAAGTAAAATTCATGTCATCGCTTTCGGTCGATTGAGGATTTGTCTCGTTATATATGTACTCATTATGATATGATATAATATGAAAAATTATTATTTGAACCACGTGATGATTTTGAATTATTCTTCAGTAAAGAAAATTCAACATAACACATGCCCTATCATAAAATTAGGAACAAAGTAATTAGATACATGATTGTAACAATAAAAAAACCTTTCATATTACACTAAAGTGATAATAAATAAAATTGCATGGAATAATAAGCAATTTCACAAATTAAAAGGTTTACTCTGGTGGTAATTGAATGATTGAGATGTCGCGTATCACAAACGACGAAAGATCTGACATGTTATGGATCATTGATTTTGAAAAAATTAAAATTAATCATTAATGAAGATGATGAAGATCATGAAATCGTTAGAGAGAATTGGCTATTTGAGCTTTAAGGATCTTTGTTTTTAAGAGCATGTGAAATGCACATGTCTAATACTTTATTTATGTAGTAACTTTTATATTAGCAATGTGATTCATGCTTTGAATCAACGGCGAATGTCTCGCTTCAATATAAACCATTCTTTACCTTTCTCTGCCTTTTAGAAAAAATCAAAATGGTGGAATGAGAATCCATTTTTGATTCTGCATTTTCATTCTCAGGCTCAAACAAACACGAGAAACACCTCGATTCCGTTTCTCACCTTCCCATTTCATCATACCAAACATCCCCTTAATACCTTAGAATGGGGACAGGTTAGTTTTCTATGCTTTGATGATATGAAATATTTAATAAGAAAAAATATTAAAATATTATATAGTGCCACTTCCTTTACCACAAGGAGAATTTAACAATAAAAAGAAACACCCTCTAATAAGAGTAATGCAAACCCATATATCCAATAATTGTGCGCCTCAACAATACTTGTGAAATTTTGTATGTACATTATGCACCATGATGCATACTAATTATGCACCTCATCATATATACTTGTGCGGAGATGTAAGTATGCATACGGATATGTTTGATGTATAAATATTATGCGCCATGATGCATACAAAATGAGTGGTGCATCATGATGCAGAAAGTATGAATATATAGGTTGATAAATTCTGTTTGCAATTTTTTTCTAGAATATAAATAAATTCATAAATGTATGATACTTATAATTGTCAAACCAAACAATATTATCTCTAATGATACCAAAATATATACCCATTTACATTCCACCCATTAATCAAACTCATACCCATTCCTAATCTGAGGAACAAAGAAGGCAGATCTATGCAAAGATCACCACTATTTGAAACAAATGGTTTTATTTATAGGAAAAACCGTTTTGAAACTTATTTGAAATCTAAGGATATAGATCTTTGGTATATAATCATTGAAAATGATTATGCACCAACGGTTAGAAATGTCACCACTAACCAATTTGAATCGGTTCCTCGCGAAAAGCAAACCGATGATGAAAAGAAAATGTTGGCTAAAAATAGTGAAGCCAAAATGATGATTTACAATGCTTTACCTAAACAGAAATATGAAAGAATATTTATGTGTCAAACCGCGAAAGTAATTTGGCACTCACTTATAGTCACACATCAAGGAAACTCGCAAGTCAAGAATAATAAAATTGATCTACTTGTTCAATAATATGAACAATTTTCTATCTTCGAAGAAGAGTCAGTTGATGTGGGATTTGCTCGGTTTAACACTATCATAACATCACTCAAAGCACTTGACGAATATTTCTCCAACAAGAACTTTGTCAAGAAATTTCTAAGGGCTCTCCGTCCAAAATGGCGAGCTAAAGTCACGGCGATTAAAGAATCTAAAGATCTCTCAAGCTTGTCACTAGACGAACTCATCGGGAACCTCAAAGTACATGAATGGTGATGGAAAAAGACTCTGAAATCATCAAAGGTAATAAAGAAAAACAAAGGTTACTAGATTTGAAAGCTCGAGTCGAATCTAGTGATGGTGAAGAGTCCGATAGCGATGACGAAGAATATGCCATTGTCGTACGTGAATTCAAGAAAATTTTTAAAAGACGAGGAAGACTCATAAGGCAACCACTCGACAACAAGAAAGTGTCAAAAAACCTTTTGATATCAAAAACTCTAAAGATGAAAGAAAATGCTTCCAATATGGTGATCCCAATCACTTCATTGGTAATTGTCCAAAGGCGAAGCCAAAAACACAAAGAGATTTTGTAAGTGGAGCATGGAGTGCAAGTGATGACGAATGTTATGAAACCAAAAAGGAAGAGTTAGCTCTTATGACGCACGAAACAAATGAGGTGTGCTTGAAGGTTAGACTTGAACCCGATGAATGGATTAAGGACAACGGATGATCAAGACACATGACGGGGAATAGGAATCTCTTTAGCACCTACACACCAACGGACGAAGGTAATGTTATTTTTGGTGGCAACGTCAAAAGAAAAATGATAGGCAAAGGTATGATTTCTAATGACCACATTACCAAGGATAATGTTGCTCACGTTGATAACCTAGGATTTAATCTACTTAGCATTAGTCAACTTTGTAGTAACAAATGAAAAGTTCTATTCAAAGAAAATGGTAGTAAAATACTAAAAGACGGAATAACAATATCAAAAGAAATAAGGAAAAATAACATATATGTGATGAAGTTTGATTCATCAAAAGACGCCATTTGTTTGATCACCATAGATGACACCTCCATCCTTTGGCATAGGCGTCCTGGTCATATCAATATGGGTATTTTACAAAATTTGGCTAAGAAAGACCTTGTGAAAAATTTACCAAAAGTAAAATATGATCAACATTTTTGTGATGCATGTAAAATTGGTAAACAAACACACGCAAGCCATAAGGTTAAAAATGTTGTCACCACAACCAAATGTCTAGAACTTTTGCATATGGATTTGTTTGGTCCGTCGGCGGTACAAAGATTTGGAGGTAATCTTTATACTTTGGTTATCGTGGATGACTACTCAAGATTTACTTGGACAAAGTTTTTGAAAACTAAAAATGAAGCTTTTGATCATTTTGAGATTTTAAGAAAGTTGAAAATCAATTAAATTGTAGAATTGTGTCAGTTCGAACGGATAATGGTCGGGAGTTTGACAATGAAGTGCAATATGGAGCATTTTGTGACACCAAGGGTATCACTCACAATTTCTCGGCTCCAAGAACACCTCAATCAAACGGGGTAGTTGAATGTAATAATAGAACACTTCAAGAAACGATTACAACTATGTTAAATGAGTCTAACATGCCTCAAAAGTTTTGGTGTCATGTGGTTGATACCTCAAAATATATTTTAAATCTAGTTTAATTAGACCAGTACTAGATAAAACTCCATATGAAATATTAAAAGAAAGAAAACCGACCATTGGCTATTTAAAAGTATTTGAAAGTAAATATTTGATTCTTAACACTAAGGATTAGCTCACTAAGTTCGAGCCAAAGTCGTATGAAGGAGTATTTCTTGGATATTCTCAAAATAGCAAAGCTTACATCGTGTTAAAGAAACAAACCATGTGTGTCGAGGAATCGTTGAACATAACCTTCGAGGAAAGACCACCTCCCTCTAGAACATCATCTTTGGTAGATGATGATTTAGTTGAAGGTCAAACTAATAATCAAAAAATTGATCTTGAAAAATACAAGGGAAATGAACCATTAAAAATTAAACCCGTAAACGTCAAAGTATCAAAAGGACATTCCTTAGAAAATGTCATTGGTAAGATTAATGAACGAACATTAAGATCACAAGCTCAAAATAAAAGTAATTTCTTTTGTTTCATGTCTCAAATCGAACCTAAAAATATTGATGAAGCTATCATTGATGAAAGTTGGGTTTTTTTATGCAAGAAGAACTAAATCAGTTTGTCATTAATGATGTTTGGTATCTAGTACCGAGACCTAAAAATCAAAAGGTAATTGAAACAAAATGGGTTTTTCGAAATAAACTAGATTAAAACAACATAGTATCGAGAAAGAAGGATAGGCTTGTTGCTCAAGGATATAACCAACAAGAAGGTATAGATTATGATGAAACCTATGCCCTGGTTGCTCGGCTTGAGTCCACAAGAATTTTGCTTGCTTATGCTTGTGCTCACGATTTCAAACTTTACCAAATGGATGTTAAAAGTGCATTCCTAAATGGTTTTATACATGAGAAAGTGTATGTTGAACAACCTCCCAGGTTTGAAGACTTTGAAAAACCTAATCACGTTTACAAACTTAAAAAGACTCTTTATGGTCTCAAGCAAGCACCCAAGACATGGTATGACCGACTTAGGTCATTTCTAATTGAACATAAATACTCAATGGGTCTAGTGGACAGTAAGTTGTTCACTAATAAAAAGGGGTCACATATAGTTATTGTCCAAATATATGTTAATGACATTGTTTTCGGGTCTACATGTTAAGAACTTTGTGATGAATTTTCTAAAATCATGCCTGAAGAATTTGAAATGAGCATGAAGAAGAACTTAATTTTTTCTTGGGTTTACAAAAAACAAATGGAAGACGGGATTTTCTTTAACCAATCTAAATATATAAAAGAAATGCTTAAGAAATTTTGGCTAGAAGAATCTAAACCAACAAACACTCCAATGTCAACCGAAACTAAACTGACCAAAGACTGTATTAATGACTATGTTGATAGCACAAAAATCGTGGTATGATTGGTAGTTTGCTTTATCTAACGGCTAGTAGGCCAGATATTATGTTTAGTGTTTGTATGTGTGCACCATTCCAAGATAATCCGAATGTATCACATCTTGAATCGGTCAAGAGAATACTTAGATATATCAAAGGAACAATTCACCTTGGACTATGGTATCCCAAAGGCACGGGAATGGAAACTGTTGTCTACGCGGATTCGGACCATGCCGGTGACTACGTCGGTAGAAAGAGTACAAGTGGTGTATGTAAATTTATCGGATGTTTTCTTTCCTCATGGTTCTTGAAAAAGAAAACCGCACTAGTCATTTCTACAACCGAGGCGGAATATGTGTCGGCGGGCAAAGCATGTCAACAAGCATTATGGATGAAACAAGCTCTTGTTGATTACGACATTAAGTTGGAAGACATAACAATCTTGTGTGACAACAAAGGAGCCATTGATCTTAGCAAAAATCTCGTGTTGCACTCTCGAACCAAGCACATCGAAATTCGGCATCATTTTCTACGTGACAACGTGCAAAAAGGTAATATCTCTATCGAAAAGGTATCTTCGAATGATAATATAGCCGACATTTTAACTAAACCACTTAAGCATGAGCCCTTTAACCTTTTATGACTAGGTTTAGGCTTAATGGAAATTTCTTGTTAAAACAAGAAATATTCTGTCATTAGTTCAGTCAGACCCTTTCCCTCAAAGGGTCCGTGTAAGAGTCCGTTTGTCTGAGATTTTACCAAAACAACAAAACGACTTAACAAACACCCACAAACACAAAACATCCCCGCTCCTACTGTGAAACACGACCAAAACCACCAATAATCCATCTCTCTACCAATTCGAAGGCAAAATCAATCAATTTTTCCGTACTAATCAATCTCTTTAAGTATCTGTATCTCATTTCCATTATTTCATCTTCACAATATCCTTAATCTGAGTCTAGATTCTTTTTGATTACATAAAAATGAAATTAGGGATTCAATTAGGTTAGTTAAATTAACCAATGCATTGTTTGATTATGTTATTAAAACACTTTGTATGCATAAACCCATTAACAAAATCACTACGAATTGCTAGGAATCTGTAACACCCCCAAGTTGGTCAAATGCAGCGGAATAGTAATTGGGGTGTTACTTTGGTGGATCGATAGCAAATAGTATACAAAACATGATCATAAATTATCATTTAAACATATTACATGAATCAAATGTGCAGATTTAATAATTTGTCTTGAAATCAACATTAATTATTATTTGTAGAAATAACCCAGCCCGATGGTAAACATGATGCTTCCTATGATGATGGAATCCAATGCACATGAACCTGCTTATTTCCTGAGAAAACATATAAAGTAAAATGTGGGGGTCAACACGAGGTTGGTGAATTCATAGAGTTTAGTTCAAAAAGTATAAGTATTGTCATGCCAAACACCACGATCATAGCAGGACAATCACAGCCCAATACTATAGTAGTTCCTACTGCCCTGTAATAGAAGCTAGACAATGATGCTCAGTACGCCCATTTGGGTCAATCCTGATGATGTTCCCTCAGTCCAACAATGAAATAAACCTGTTGCTTGGCCTAAGCATTTATGTGACAGCTGATCACGTCAAGCCGGGTGTTGTCAATACCCGAATAGATCTATTCATACATTTCGCGCTACACTATTAACTATTACAGTCCACGGGAATGGGTCAAACAATAGGCAATAAGTTGTTGTTGTCCGTAAGTGTTTGCATAAATAATAATTAAGTATATTTTCTCCACCAGTTATAAAACAGTAAAAGATGGGGCCATGAACTCACCTAAATAATGGAGCAGTAGTAATAAGTCACTGAGTATGTTGGCACAGTATGATCACGAAGCAGTAGAATTACCTAAGTAATTTATGTGTGTCTCAGTAGATGCAAAAATAAAATGCACATATAATGCAGTTGATGAAAATGCATGATCACAGATTAATTAAGTTGTTATCGTTTAAGTGTTAAACTTATAGTGAGCTATTACTAATATAACATATATTTTTAGTATCTAAAAATATATTTAAATCGTTCAACTAAAGTGTAATAAATTAAATAAAGATATTTTTATTTAACTAGTTAATTTTAAGAAAGTAATACATTCCATTACGTTTTCTTAAGGACCCAAATAATTAATATGATTTGTCTGTTTATAAGGTTTTGTAAATAAATCTTAACAATTTATTTAATAATCAAAATGACTTAAATTAATTTATTAATAAAATAATTTATTAATATTTTTAATTAAATTATAATTACACATAAGTCCTTGTAGTATAATAACTTACAAAAATAACCTTTAAAGTTTCGTTCGTTAAGTATATCACGTCGTTAGTCCTCGTCCGTTATGTTTATTTTCAAAAACGCCCCTAGGGCTTATAACACTTTAGGGAAATGACAAAACATCCCCCCCTAAGTCTCAAAATTAATTAATGAGGGGCTAGGGTTTGTTTTAAGTTTCCAAAATGGCACAACTAGTCCCTTGTGTCTCGAAAATATTTATTTAGGGCATAAAAAGTAACCTATGGTTTTATACAAGTTTCCAAAGTGGCAAAAATAGTTCTTATGGTTTGGTTGGCTCTCGGTTTGCACCCTACACTTTTAGAAATGATAAAGTTGGTCCTTATGCTTCTTTAAAGTCACGGAAAATATGTACATGTTTTATTATTCATCAACTTTTAAATATAAAGTAAATATTAAGTCAAACTAGTGGGTTAAAAGTGTATTAAAAGTGAACTACGAGGTAGTTTTTGAAAAGGAAGGTCACCTATTACAAAACATGTCTACCATTGCTCCCCCCACCTTACACAATCTGCCATAGTGGGGCCCACGGTCAGATTTTTAAACACTCTTTTCTTCTTCCTTCTTTCTTTCGTCGGGTTAACAAGCAAAAACCAAAAACTCCATATTTCATAACCAAACTGTGGCTTGTGATTCAATTTGTGACTTCGTTTCTCAACGGTTTTTAAAACTACGAGTTGCATGTTGATCTATGGCTTAGTGGCTACAAATCCGAAGACAAAAACGCGACCTTTATACGTGGTTTTGGCTCGTTTTATTCGAATGAAGCAATATGTGTTACACCAAACTTAAAAGTCATTTTAAGCTTGTAAGTTTTGGAACCTTACGTCTAATGATCTCGTGCTAATTATATGTAATGCGGTTACATTCGAATATATAATTTCGTTCACGTTTTCAACGTACCCATTTAGCTATTTTTGTACCAAAATGAGTGGTATCTCATAAATCTTGTAAGAACTTGTTTTAAAGCATGTAATTGTTGTCATATAAGTAAGTATAATGACTATGAAGAAAAATGATGAAATGGAAATAAGTGGCTTACGAGGCTAAAGCTAGACCGAGGCGATGAAAGCTCTCACGAACGTAAATAACCACCCAAATCACTAACTCTAGCTTGATCCTAGCCCAAACCGAGCCCCGGACTCGTCCTTCACTCGAATCCATAATTAACCGTAGCAAAACCCGGAACCACACCCGTGTACACTCGTCTTTGTTGTGTTCTCCTCGGTATGTTTGAATTCGTATGTGATGCGTGAGGGCGTTTAAGTTGAAGATGATGATTAGGGATTGATTATTATTGGAAGTATAGGAGATGAATATTTTCGTGGGTTTATGCCTAGGAGGAAGTGTTTAAGATTTGCTTTGAAGAGAGTTTGCAAACTGTATACAAAGCATATGTGGGTACATATTATTTGAGTTAGGTTAGGTATGTGGTTGTAGAACAAACCACAATGGTATGTGTTTTGAAGGATCTGGAGTGAGTGGTTATGTAGCCGAAAGGGAGAGTGAGAGAGACAGGTTGAGTGGTTCGGTTTGGTACACGCAAAGAGAGAGAGAGAGAGAGAGAGAGAGAGAGAGAGATCAATGAAATATCCTAGTAAATCTTGGTTTATATTATGATGGTGTACTTCCTAGATTTTATTGTGATTTGGTTTTGATTTAGCATGTGGGAAATAAGAAATAATCCAAGGAACATTTCTTTGTCTATGCTTTAAGTCTATGTTTAGTTTGATTGTTTTGTTATGTTTAGAAATAATCTAAGTTAATTTATTTTATATCTTGTACATGGGGATAAATGATCAAAGTGATTAGGTACTCCAAATGAGGCTAAGGTGTTTTAAGATATTTTATTGAGTCGAATTCGTATTGGTTTAGTCGTACTAAAAGTTTATGTTCAAAAATAATTTTAATGCGCAATATTTTCGATCATCATTATTAATTATGATAAATATAATTATTAATTATTTATGCACATAAAATTTGTCCAAAAATAAAATAAGTCCATGGTTAAAACGTCAAGTTTTTAAGAGATATAAGTAAATATATAATATTTACAATATTATGATTTCGTTTGTAAAGGTCGTTGATAAAAATATAACAGGATGAATGATAATAATAATGAAGCCGGTGACGTGTTAAAAGCCCAAAATTTGGGGTTTTACAGCACTTACCCGTTATTTTAGCTTTGTCCTCAAAGCTTAAGATGAAGTTACTCGTCGAGGGAACAAGTGAGGACACTTTTTCTTTAACGTGTAATCTTGTGAACTCAAGTTTATACTCACAGGTGATATTTAAAATATAGTTATTGATCGTATGCCTCTGAGGAGTAAATTTTAATGCACAAAGTAATTTGTCTTTTATGTTTTGAAAATTTACACATTTGGTCCTTCTATTTTTGTAATGTGGCCCTTAGGGCACAAATATTTTTCCAACAAAATAACCTAGGGCTTAAATTTGGTTTCAAAAGTGGCAAAATCAACCCCTAGGTTTTTTTATCCGTGTTAAATCAACTAGGGCTCTTTTAAGTTCATTAAAATCCATGTTTATTCCTTAGAGTTTTGTCTTATTATTCTAGGGCTTATAATATGTTTGACAAATGGCAAAATAAGTCCCTGATAGTTTACAAGGTTGGATAAAATAGTGCACACTCGTTTTAAGTCTCGGCTCTATTAAATGTGTTTCATGGGCCTTATCGGGCCTCAGTGTGCATAGATAAGGCTTGTTAATATTTTAATAGTTCTGCAAGAGATTTTAAGTCTATTAAGCTTAAATGAGTTTGTTAATGCAAGTAATGCCTAAAAACATTATTAGTGTTAACTAATCTTTCTTAGTTTTGATCACAACAAACCATACAACACATTTAGTGTAGAAACACAAAATGAATTATTTAACTAACACTATCATCAAGGTAATAATCATATCACTAACCTTTCTTAATCATACTTAGTGATCATCAAAATGATTATCCTTAAAACTCACTTTTGCTAATAAGACAAAAGACTTTTTAATAAACTTTCTTTTTTAGAAAATGTTTTATTAAAATGGAAAATGAAAATTTGAAAATGGCATATTCCAAATGCTGTTAGAATATCCTTTGAAGGGTTTAAATACCTCAGATATTCCCACCCCACTAAAAGACAAAAAACGGAGCGGAGTCTAGTGGCGGTACCTTAAGTACCTAGGCGGTACCTTATCGATATGGTACCGCGGGGTAAGATAAGGTACCGCGCACAGTAGCCGTTATATATCCGTTGTAACTTTGTCTCCTTTAAATAGTGGGTCAAATCTCATTTTCCAGCAAGCCTCTTGGACGATTTTCTCAGCCCCTTTTCTATTTTCTATAGCATAATCATTAGTAAATGATCACTTAATTTGTTAAGGATGTTTACATATGATTATCCTCTTGATCCCCTCCTTTACCATGTCCAATGAGAAGATCACTCACTCACTAGTGTAGTGATAAAGATGAATCTATGAGCTAGTCATATTCATCATGATACCCCTTTTTGTCTTAGGTCAATCCAATGTATTTATGAATACTTGGACTAGTTGTGTTCATCCAAGTTATTTGTGGATACTTGGATTTGTTGTGTACATCCATTGCATATGTGTTTGCTTGGATTTGTGTTGTGTAAATCCAAGCTACATGTGTGTACTTGGATAAGTCTAGTTGAGTTGTAATAGATTTGATTAGGAGTTCTCACTAAACTATAAAGTGATGTGGTTGTGTCTTGTGAGTTCTCACTAAACTTTAAAGTGATTAGTAGTTGTGTTGTGTGAAGTTCTCACTTAGCTTCAAAGTGAAGAGTCGTGAAGATTGGTTCTAGCTTTCGGTTAGAACTCGACATCTAGCCTTGTGTCGTAAAATGGTGAAGTAGGCAACGTCGTGAAGATTGGTTCTACCTTTCGGTTAGAACTCGACATCTAGCCTTGTGTCGTTAAATTGTGAAGTAGGCAACGTCGTGTAGATTGGTCCTAACTAAAGATTAGGTCTCGACATTTAGCTTAGTGTCGGAAAATAATGTAAGCAACGATGTAAGGTTTTCTCCGCCGAGAAGGGAGCTTGTGGATATAGTGGAAATCTCGAGTAGGTGTACTCGAGGAGTGGAGTAGAAACGAGGATAGAGCCTCGTTGTCGAACCACTATAAATCTTGGTGTCTTCCCACTAGGTTGTCTCCTTCCTTGCTCTTTACTTATTTCATTATCATTATACTTGCTTATTATCCTTGCTACTGTATTCCAATTGAACCTAATCATTATGCAACTTAGCTTCAAGTAAAAGATAGTTTTGATACAAACCAAATTGAAAGTAATTTTAATTTGGTCAACAATCGAAGAGAAACTATTCAACCCCCCCTTCTAGTTTTTACAATTGGTATCAGAGCGATGGTCACTCAAGATCTTTGAAGTATATTGTACTTTAAAACTTGGATCGATCCATTGTCTCCTCAAATTAGAAGGTCTAGTTGTACTAAAGTTTCTCTTTGGTCAAAACTATGTTTTCTTTGAAAAATAGGTCTTTTAATTAAAAATATTGCATCCCACTTAAGATTAGTAGCCTTTATGCATTTTAGATATACTCTTGAAATGTATCTACTAGTTCGCATCTTGCTTTGTGTAGGTACTCATGAAGATCAATCAATTAATTGGTTATGGATTGAGTTACTTGCACTTGTAGAAGAATCATTTTCATTGATCTTTAACATCTTTGAATAATGATACCAAGATGATTGGGAATGATACTAGTCCTTGAAGACTTAGTACTCATCATAGTCATTGATTGGGCATAGCACTTATTCCTTCATGGATTGCTCTTTGTGGCCAAGGTACGCTCTCGTTCTTCCACACGCCCTTTGATCATTCTTTTGATCATTACTTGACTATGTGCTTGTTCTTGGCATCCTTTCCTTGACATTTATTTGTGATTTGTGTTTCTTTTCTTTTATCCTCTCAAACCTTCATTTCTTGGATACTTGACTCACTATGGTGATGTAGAGTGAGTTAGTAGAAGCTTAAAGTATCAAGCATGATTTCCATGGTTTGCACCCATACGGTTAGTAGGCCCTTTGTGGGAGAGAAAGTGAATTAATACTTTGCTCATATTTTGGTTTAGACTAAGACTATTATTGAAAGTGATCTTAGTTTAGACTTGAATAATTGCTTTGTGCTTATTCATTACCAAAGCCGTTTATCGTTTCGCCGGAAAGGCACGTCTTAAACCACTATATATGACACAAGCTCTTCGTTTCAACTACATGAAGATTGTCATTAATCCCTTGAGCATTGATCTTAGTCTTGATTCACTTCTCTTGACTTCTCTCCACTTAGTCGTTTTGCTACGAGTAGTCGTTTGTCCGTTTCGGTTCTTTTCGATCTTGATTTAACTCGTAATCCTTCATTAAGGCATATTGCTTAGTGTTATGATGATCCAATGATATTCTGAAAGGCACATGATTTAATTTTAAGTATTTTAGAAAAACTGGATTTTCAAAATTTCGCGTTTTTCAGAGATAGAAACCTGCCTCTGTAGGCGGTTCCTTATCTCCGCGGCTCAAAACCGCGGTACCTTATCGATAAGGTACCGCGGGCAGAAACTTTTGTCAGAGCGCCAGTTTGTGTTTTTTATTCTTTTACAAACCAAACTCTCTCTCTCCCAAAAACACACAGCCGGCGGGTTTTACCTTTTCCACCATTGTTGAAGCTTCCAAAACCTTCAATCACTCAAATTAATTGATTCCAAGTTGTGGGTTTCACTCATCCATCATCTAGCATCAATTAATTGTAAGCATTTTCTTTCAATTTCATCTATTTTGTTCTAGGGTTCATCATTTCATAATTGGGGATTTTTAAAATTGAAATTGAATTAAAACCTTAATAGGAATGTGGGTTGACATGGTAATCTTACTATGATTCCTTAGGTTGATATTCATTAAGATTTCACTAAAACCCACTTATAGAACAAATCTGAATTTAGGCTAAATGATTTTGGTTGAATTATAGATTTGAGATGAACCCATGAACAAGTAGGTAATGACATTGTTAATGCTTACCTAAAAACCTTGTTTTGAAAAACCAATGATCTAATCCATTGTTGATCTAACATAGATCATGTGTTCTTGGTCAATGATGGAATAGACACATTGTGAACATGAAAATGATATGGAATCAATCCTATGTTTGTCAAGAAATTGATATAACACATTTTCATTTTTTGTTTTCCTTTTTGATTTTCATATGAGTGATTGGAGAAATATTGTATTGTGTTTGTATTTAGGTACTTAATCATGCCTTCTCAATTTCACAAAGATCATCAATTCACTAGAGATTATATGCCCGACATCTCTCAAACCTTTGTTTCCCCTCAACTCCAAAACGCTTTTCCATGCCTTTCCTCTCGTTGTTTCCATGAGGGTAGGATTGTAGACTCAAGAATAGCGGGAGATAATTATATCAACTCTATGTTCGAGCTAATTGGGTTTGATTGTTTGCTTTACATAAACGAGGTAATTTATCCCTTGTTCCTTCTTGAGTTCTTTAGTACTTACTCCATGCTTGAAATCAACGACCAAATCTTTATCCGTTTCTTGTTGAATGGTCAAATCATTCAATATTCCCTCGATGACTTTGGTGATATTCTTGGTGTGCCATTTGAAGGCACTTGTCGTTTCACGGATAAGTGGAGACTAGATGCTCTATTGGAGTCAAACGACAAACCTCCAAATGACACCACCGAAGTTGATCTAAATTTCATCCTTGAAATCATCACGAAAGAGCGTAGTGGAAACGTTGTGAGAAGCCTTCATACAAATGTGCGAAATGTGAATAGGTATGAAGTGCTCTCAAGCGACCTTAAGGATTATATGCTCCAGTGGGCAAACATCCTTAGGGAAAATGTGTTTTGTCTTGGTGGGAACCGGGATCATATCCCAGCTTGCATGGGGCATATGTTGTTTTGCCTATTTACTTCCACCAAGTACAATCTTGCATATTACATCGCTCGACGTATAAATTATGATCTTTCCAAACCCAAAACAAACCTCCCTTATGCTATGCTTCTTACTCGCCTCTTTAGAAGGGCTGGTCAAGATTTTCCTCAACTCGATCTTTCTCGCTTTCACCCGGTTCAACGGGTTATGTTGTCTATTCAAGAGGCGTATCAACGAAAGCAAAGAAGTGACCGTGGTTCGAGAAAATCCGACCATCAAGAGCCGGATGAGGAGGACACCGATATGCCACCAAGTGATGGTGATGGCATCGGTCCTAGTTCTCATTTTGACTCTTCGAGCAACTCCCACCCATCCTCAAATCAATTCGAGGATGATTTTGAAGACTTAGCTCCTCCTCCTCACCCTTCTAGTGATGTTCCTGAAGATCTCAATATGGAGCATCTTTATCGTGAGAATCTTAGAACCCGGGGAGAATTACATGAACACCGAGTGGAGTCAAGAAAAGGGTTCAAGTATTTGGGAAAGATGATCAAGGGTTTAGGAAAGAAAAGGAGGTGAAGACTTTGAAGTTGTGTCAAAGTTTGGATTTGATGGTTTAACATTTGGTTATTAACACTTTGGTTTAGTTGTTTATTAACTTGTGTTGCATGCTTGGATTACCATTTACTTTGATCCTTAAATGTTTATTATGTCATCATGTTTGTGTTTTACATAGCTTTGTGCATGCCATATGATAGTTAGCTTATTAAATTATGATCTGTAGTTAACTTTGGCTTGTAAAACCTTTGGGAAAAATCTGGGTTTATCAAAAACTGGAATGGGAAATCTTTGAAAACCTTCTGGTCGCGGTTCCATATCGTCCCGCGATTCCTTATCGATAAGGTACCGCCGGTCCTAGATAAGGAACCGCCGGCCACTGTGCACGACAACATCTTTGCTTTACACTGTTTTCTTAATTTTGTGTAAACCTTGCATGATTTTCAGTAATAAACTGCACCTTTCCTAAACTAGGGTATCTAAATTCATTATTCACCTAAAATGATTTTAACCCATTACTAGTTTGGATCATCCCCTCAACCATTTAAACCCACCTTGTGTTGCATGTTCTTCACACATCAAACATACTTCCCTAAACCTTAAACCACCCTAATCAACCATGGTGTGTACCAAAACCTCAAACACTTCCAAGACCTCCACCCCAAGAAAAACTCTCAAAATAAGGGTTAAGGTAGCTAAGCCTAACTCTTCACCTTTCCATACACCTAAGAATGAGAATGCTCCTATCCTCATTTCTTCATCACCTTCCCCACCTCTTGCTCCATGCAAGACCTCCTCCACCCATGGTACTAACCACTCCATTGGTTCTACCTCCTCTTCATTCAATTCTAGAATGAATGAGCTTTCCTCACCCTTCACTCCAAGTGCACCCTTGGAAGTGACCATACAACCTCAACCAATCCAAAGCATTCCTTTTGGGAATGACTTTGATGACATTTTGGTGACTTCACCATTTACCCCTCACAACTCACCCATTTCACCAACCTTGGAGGATTTACCTCCACACTCACCCATTTCCCCTTTGGGGAACATGCCTCCACTTTCACCCATATCCTCCTTGGAGAACTTGCCTCCTCCACCTCCACCCAACTCAAACATCCCAATTTTGGGTGTCCCACTTTCCCTCCTCGTGGGTGATCCTTACTTTGGGTTTCAACAAACTCATGGTCCTAGATGTCCATGTTGTCTCTACAACCACTTCCTCATCCAAAACCTAAGGATGGATATGTATGGACTACATAGGGGTTTGCAAGATTTCTTGCTTACTTTGTTCTCCATGCCTCCTCCTAGGAGATGAATGATGGAGTCATTTCATAATAAGAGTTTTCAACAACAAGCCAAAGAAAACTATTTATCTAGATTTTATGATAAGCTAGCTATGTATTAGTTAGTTTTATTTATCTTTGTACTTGTTTCCTCATTTATGAATGTTTCTTGTTGTTGTGTTATGGATTTAGCTTTGTGTGATTCTATCCCTTTGTGCACACTAATCAACTTCAATTTGAAATTAAAATTGAACCTAAATCTATCACAACCCCTAAACTTGACTAAAATTGGTTCAAAATGATATCTAAATTATTTTGTCACCCTTTGTCAAGACATTCTTTGTGAATGTGTTGCTTTATGCAACCCTAGCATATTTTGGTTCTAATAGAGGTAAAATTCCAAGATTTGCAACTTTTTGAAAAAGTCTTAGTTTTTCCCAAAACCCAGGAAAAACATTGTTTAAAGTCCACTAGACGCGGTTCCTTAGTGATATGGAACCACCGGACCATATAAGGTACCGCGGCCAAAAATGTGGCTTTTGACGAATTTTTGGTCAAAACCTTTAAACCCTATTCCCAGTCAAGATTCCTTGTTTACTCAAATTGACTAAACATTCCTTGACAATACACATTTTGTATTCAAATTCTTACCTTGATTACATTTTACTTATATCCCAACCTTGAGATTTCATTCTCACACCTTTCCAACCTTGAGAATTCATTCTCACATAACCTTGAGATATCATTCTCACACTCTCACAATGCCTAACTCCTACATTCCTAACCTTGACATTTCTTTGTCACAACCCCACTCACCCAAAGCTTGCTCATCCAAGCTCTCAAAGAAACCGAAAATCTCGGTTCGACCCGTTTGGGTTAAGAAGAATGAACCATCTTCGTCCAAACCACCCAAAAACCCTACCTTCTCTCCAATCAAGTATTGGAATGAGACTTATACCATAAACCCCATCACCGGAGCAAAAGAACATGTTCCACCACCACCACAATCCTTCAATACCCCCAACTCAATGACCTTTCCACCTTCCCAAACCTCACAAGGCATTGTGAAAACATTCCCAAACCCTTTACCCCACCACCACCAAACCCTAAGTTTGATGCCATACCCACATCAAACGACTTTGTGTTGCATCATGGATCCTCGTGTGATTGTTGCCGATTTCAACAAATTGAACTTGCTCATGTGTATGAGAAGTTAAATTTTCTTGAATTCCTCCTCACTCGACCTCCTATTCAAGTTTTCGTTCCGGTGGACAAAACTTCAAATGATGCATCGTCGTCTTTTTAGTTTTATTTTATTTTTAGCAATCTTGGAAAATATCACTATTAGACTAGCTTATGCTTAGTGGTTTATTTTCCATATTTATTTCTTTTAGATACTCATACTATGTGTATGACTATCTTCTTTGTTGTATTTTTTTTGTGTAACTTTTGTGTTATTTGTGTGCTATCTAATTAGTTCTATTTTTGAGTTGATCTTGGTTAAATTTTTACAATTTCTTATGGGTGATTCCATCAATTCTAAAGCTTTAACCCATTGACAAGCTTATCATCTTCACTTTATTGAAGTTTGATTTTGTCAATTACCTCTTTGGACATACTTAGCAAAATACTTGCTTCTAATTTGAGATTTCTTCTCTTTCTCCCTCTCAAGTTACTTAGTAGGTAGTGATCATATATACATTGGTGTTTCTTTCCTTTCTACTAACCTTTGTGTAGCATGTCACCTTAGCTCACAAACTTGGTGCCCCAAGCAAGGGGGAGCAACCACCAAGGGGGAGCTACTAGCAAAGTTCGATGCACTTCAAAGACTTATGCTAACCTTTTTGCTACGACAAAGGGGGAGAAATGATAGTGATAAACTAGTTAATAATTCCATAGTTTGTGTTTATACGTAAATGAGTTTATCGTTTGTCGTAATCAAAAAGGGGGAGATTGTTAATGCAAGTAATGCCTAAAAACATTATTAGTGTTAACTAATCTTTCTTAGTTTTGATCACAACAAACCATACAACACATTTAGTGTAGAAACACAAAATGAATTATTTAACTAACACTATCATCAAGGTAATAATCATATCACTAACCTTTCTTAATCATACTTAGTGATCATCAAAATGATTATCCTTAAAACTCACTTTTGCTAATAAGACAAAAGACTTTTTAATAAACTTTCTTTTTTAGAAAATGTTTTATTAAAATGGAAAATGAAAATTTGAAAATGGCATATTCCAAATGCTGTTAGAATATCCTTTGAAGGGTTTAAATACCTCAGATATTCCCACCCCACTAAAAGACAAAAAACGGAGCGGAGTCTAGTGGCGGTACCTTAAGTACCTAGGCGGTACCTTATCGATATGGTACCGCGGGGTAAGATAAGGTACCGCGCACAGTAGCCGTTATATATCCGTTGTAACTTTGTCTCCTTTAAATAGTGGGTCAAATCTCATTTTCCAGCAAGCCTCTTGGACGATTTTCTCAGCCCCTTTTCTATTTTCTATAGCATAATCATTAGTAAATGATCACTTAATTTGTTAAGGATGTTTACATATGATTATCCTCTTGATCCCCTCCTTTACCATGTCCAATGAGAAGATCACTCACTCACTAGTGTAGTGATAAAGATGAATCTATGAGCTATTCATATTCATCATGATACCCCTTTTTGTTTTAGGCCAATCCAATGTATTTATGAATACTTGGACTAGTTGTGTTCATCCAAGTTATTTGTGGATACTTGGATTTGTTGTGTACATCCATTGCATATGTGTTTGCTTGGATTTGTGTTGTGTAAATCCAAGCTACATGTGTGTACTTGGATAAGTCTAGTTGAGTTGTAATAGATTTGATTAGGAGTTCTCACTAAACTATAAAGTGATGTGGTTGTGTCTTGTGAGTTCTCACTAAACTTTAAAGTGATTAGTAGTTGTGTTGTGTGAAGTTCTCACTTAGCTTCAAAGTGAAGAGTCGTGAAGTTTGGTTCTAGCTTTCGATTAGAACTCGACATCTAGCCTTGTGTCGTAAAATGGTGAAGTAGGCAACGTCGTGAAGATTGGTTCTACCTTTCGATTAGAACTCGACATCTAGCCTTGCGTCGTTAAATTGTGAAGTAGGCAACGTCGTGTAGATTGGTCCTAGCTAAAGATTAGGTCTCGACATTTAGCTTAGTGTCGGAAAATAATGTAAGCAACGATGTAAGGTTTTCTCCGCCGAGAAGGGAGCTTGTGGATATAGTGGAAATCTCGAGTAGGTGTACTCGAGGAGTGGAGTAGAAACGAGGATAGAGCCTCGTTGTCGAACCACTATAAATCTTGGTGTCTTCCCACTAGGTTGTCTCCTTCCTTGCTCTTTACTTATTTCATTATCATTATACTTGCTTATTATCCTTGCTAGTGTATTTCAATTGAACCTAATCATTATGCAACTTAGCTTCAAGTAAAAGATAGTTTTGATACAAACCAAATTGAAAGTAATTTTAATTTGGTCAACAATCGAAGAGAAACTATTCAACCCCCCCTTCTAGTTTCTACAGAGTTTACATGAGTTTATTAGTCTTATGTGGATCAAAAATAAGCCGAGGATCCTTAGCATAGTGCTATTATCCAAGAGAAATGAGCACGAATCTTCTTTGGTTCCTTAATAAGGATGTAATAATGATAAGATATTGTGACAATCTAACATTATCAGGTAGTAAATTATTTTCTCGTATAATATTTTGAAACTTATTTTTGTGTTGGTTGATGAACTCACAATTTACGGATTTAAATTTGGGCTTACGTGCATAATTTAGCGTCCTTTACGACTAAACCGGAAACCTTAGGATTACGTATTTACGTTTTTGAACTCTGTTTTTGATGAGACAATTTTTATTGGATTCGTTTTATGACGTTAATTCATAATTTATAAAAACGTTTTTCGTGAAACGACCCGAGGGCACGCAAATCGAGAAAACTAGAATCGAGGAATACCCGTAAATTAGTGAGGTGGGACAAAATACATTATCCCACCCCACTAGCTCATATGGGACGGCACAACATGACACCACATCCATATGTGGCATCATGTTAACTTGTTATTTACAAGTGTAAGCTAAAGCTTACACTTTAAGCTACAAACTAACTCAAAACCACTAGCCACTTCACATACCATCATTCTACACATGCAAACAACCTCAAAATCCTCTCAACATCACCACCTTGCCGTCCACTTTGAAGAACAAACACCCCTATTCGATCTTTTCAAGACATGAAATACTTGTTATCTAGCTCTATCATGGAGTTATCTTGAAGCCTTGATCATTTGGTGGCCATATTAACAACAAATTAGGTGATTTGCTTGTATCCTAGGGCTGATTTCTCAACTATTGTTCTTGGTGTTTGATGATCTTGGAGTTACTTTTGGTGTTCATCAAGTTCTTGTCTTCCAAAAACAAGATATACACTTGGTTGGTAAAGAAGATCATCCTCTCCATTTTTCTCTTGTTATTTTTGTAAAGAACAAATGTATTTTCTTTCTTATTGTATATGTATATGATGAATATATGATGATAAAAATGTTGTGTGGGGATCAAGTGTTGATAAATATGCTTAAAAAGGTTAATAACCATAAGAAATAAGGCTAAAATCATGCTTATTTAGTTGGCTGTATAAAAATAGTATGTAACTTAAACTTGAACTGATAAACTTGCATGGTATAATCCTATTACAGTAAGTACAATATGTTATACACATGTGAGAGTTGGCCATGCAATGGAATCATTATAATGAGTGAGATATGATCAAAACAAAATAGGTGTGCTAATCTGAATAAGCTGTTTTGTAGGGTCTGTTAAGCATAGATAAACTTAAAATGAGCAGTAGCTATAACTAAGTTAAATGTAGCACATAATATGAAGATCATGCCATCCAAAAATGAGCTTCTAATTCATTATAGAACTCTAGATATGATAAAAATGGTGAAGATGAAAATAAAAATCAGATTTTGAGAATTAATGTTTATTATTATTATATAAGCACTCAAATTTTATTGTATAAAATGTAAAATAAAAACCCACTAAATTATGAAATTTATTTATATAAATATGTAAAAGGTTAAATAAATGGATAAATTATAAAAATGGTAGTGGAATAATACTTATAAGTAATAAAAACTATAAACTTGATTTTTACGACTTTTTCGGCTATTACCGTAAAAATAACGTTTTCGCCAATTAAACTTAGACGATCAAACCCGTCTAATGTAAAGTTTTTAAAAGTCATATACTGATATATAAGTAACTAATACAAGTAAAAACCGATAAAACCCGAACTATAGGATATACGGACATTAACGAGCTAACTAAGCATATTGGACTAATAATTGGACTAAATAAGTTAAACACTTATAAAAAGAACTTATTGAGCTTAACCCATTTGGGCACAAAATGGAAAGTATAGATAATGATAATATAAGTATAAAATGGATCAAAACAAGTTAAGAAACTTATAATAAGCTTATTGGACTTAAAATAGGTAAATAGGTAAAACTAGTAAACTAGTAAAAAGTTACCAAAACGTAAACACTAAAATGAGTAAACAAGGATATATAAACCCACTTGATCATCATCGTATGTACAAAATCATCATATGTATATTGTTATTTTGATAAAAGTCATTGGACAAGAGTCTAAGACCGATTATTATTTATATAGGTTTCCGTGACCGAAGCACGCCCGTAGCCGATAATCTGCCTTTCATTATCAACGTGAGTTCATAGCCTCGCACTCTTTTAAATGTTTTATAAAATGATTTGTAAACCCGCGAGGGAGATAACATGCTAGATTTTGATAAAAATAGAACACAAATAGTCCCGATGGTATGCTAAATGATATGGACCCGAATGATGCTATGACCCTATAAACGAGACAAAAAGGATTATTAGTAGTTAGGTTATGTCACTTAAAGTCCCATTAGCATGAATTGTGAACTACCGAGATTTGGTAGACGCTTATGCATTTGATAGTACTATTTGGGGACGGTCACCCCAGTTCGCGCCTTGACGGTTGATCCCCGTCGTGCCACATTGATTGGTAAGCGAATTTATGTATGAGAAGATTCCATAGCGTGATTTTTGTGACGACACGCTAACTTAGATGGGCAAATTGTTTGTCGGGTTCGCGGCCCGCTGTTTTCATAGTAAGGTAACAATGTCATGCGGCTAATAATAATCCTGTATAATCTAAATATCCGATATGATACGACGCTAATAACGATAATAATATTACCTATAATGGTAATATTGAGGCTACGGTCTCATGGACGGTTTAAGATGTATGCTTGATTTATATATTGCCTGACTAGCAATATGTGGACTTACTTCCGATATTATACTTGTGTTCTGATTTTAACGATTGTTTTATATAACGGTTTTTATTAAACTGTATGAATTCACTCGGCATTCGCTGATATGATTTTTACATGTTTTTATCTCAGGTGCTTGAAGGTAATCCGGATGGAGATCGACTCTGATGGCCCACTTAATATTAAAAATGCTCATTCGATCTATGTTTTGTAAACTTAATGACCTGTATAATTTGGGACCTGTTGTACCCTTTAAAACTTTTTATCGAATGAATGTATGTTGAACCTTGTACAACCATTTTTATGTGTTGTCTATGATTGGAGTTATTGTGCTATCCCGTAACACTCTGAAAGACCCTTCCGCTGTACCGATACGAAAAATGAGAGTGTTACAGTTTGGTACCAGAGCTCTCGTTATAGAGAACAAAAGATTTAAAAAACCAAGGTTTTGAACAAAACTTTTCAAAATCTTTTGACAATGAACATTTGAGAAAATATTTGAAAAATCTTTTGACTATAACAGTGCCAGAGATCTCCGAGGTTACCAACAAGCCCTATTGAGAAGATATATATTTTGATATATATAATTTAATTTATATATATATGTATATATCGTGATTTCATTATGTAATTGTTTAACTAGTATGTTATCCTAATACGAGATATATATATAAATGCAGATTGTCATGGCTGACTCTAATATTCTTGTAGAAAACCATGCTATTCCCGAACCTAATATAGATGATGATCCTTATTTAGACTTAGTAGATTATGATATGGATGATGAGGAGGAACCATTTGAGGATCCCGAGCCCGATTTAGGACTAGGAGATCAGATTGCCCCTCAGGTTGACTTGGTAGAGAATGAGATTGAGAATGTTGATATAGAGAATGATGAGGAGATTGGGTTAGATAATTTAGATGATGAGATTGACGACGAGGATGTCGAGGAGGATGTAGGTATAGATTTTGAGGTCGATAATGATGAGGAAGCTGAGCTTATTTATCCTTATGATGTTCCAGAGGGCGAGCCTTTGCCCCCACCAGTTGATTTGTCTGATTCTGAGGTTGAGTTACCTAGGGATGAAATGTCTGAATCGTCTGAATCTGATTCTGAATCAGAGGAGGATGAAGATGACAATGCACCTGACGGTACTAATGGTATTGCTACTCGTAGACGTGAGATAGGAGAGTCGTCTAAAACTCGAGAGGCTACTCACATTGATGGTCTTGCACCATGGGCCTTGAGACGTGATCTAGATGCTTCCCGTGTTAAGAGTAGTATGACAAAGATTGGATTAGGTGTTGTTCAGACTCATGTTGCTTATTTGGAGTCGAAGACTAAGGTTGGCGAGAAAGAGCGGGAATTGCTTAGCTTGGATTTGACTGATGTAGAGCGTGGTTTAAATGAGGCTTTTAGGAGGTTATCGGTGTTGGAAAGTGGTGAGTTTGCTGAAATGAAGAGAAAGGTGAATTCTATGGAGATTCATTTGAGTGTAGCTCGTGCGATGCGTGAGAAAGCTAAGAAGGAGTTGAATATATCCGTGGGTTGGAATAGTAGATTTTATGCTGACATGGTTGAAAGAGGAGTGATCCGTAAGCGCCCAGCTGAAGATGTGTCTAGCGATCATCCGACGAAGATACGGAAGACGATGGATGATGGACCATCTGGCGGTTCTCAGTAGACCAGTCTGTATTTAGTAGTGACCTTTGTATCTTTGTATCTTTTGTAGCTTTGACTGAACCGACTTGTTAGTAGTAGACTTGGCACGAATTTTGAGTGTATATAGTGCTAGAACTTTGATATGGGATGTGACTAAGACAATACTTTTGTTTCAAATCGAATGAAATATGTATCTTGTCTTGAATTCCATATTGTGCCTTATTTGTATCTTTATTATGAATTCAATCCATATTATATGAATCCTTTGTTGGGTGAATGCTTAATACTTTGAAATTGTGAAATTATAGAACTATGCCGCCCAAGAAGGCTGTGACTGAGGATGATGTACGTAGGATTATTACGGAGCAAGTTACCGCATCTATGACTGAATTTATGGCAAATGCTAGAAATGAAGCTGGCGGTAGTGGAGCTGGCAGTAGTGGAGCTGGCGGTAGTGGAATTGGCGATACTAATGTGAATGTGAATGCTAATAATGTGAATGCTAATGCTGGAGGAAATATAGGAGGACTTGGAGCTAATGCACCTGAAGTTGGTGGCTGTACTTATGTGACGTTCAGGAAGTGTGAACCTCTACCTTTTAATGGAACTGAAGGTGCTGTAGGATTAAGCCAGTGGATTGAGAAGGTTGAGTCGGTGTTTCGGATTAGTAAGTGTAAGGAGGAAGATAAGGTGACTTTTGCTATGGCTACTCTTAAAGGTCGTGCGTTGACTTGTTGGAACGGGAGAATTGCTTTCATGGGTCTTGATGCTGGTAATGCTACTCCTTGGGCTGAAATTAAGAAGTGGATGACTTTGGAGTTTTGTCCTTGTAGTGTGATCATTAGGTTAGAACAAGAGTTGATTCATTTGAGAATGAAAGGTGTGGACATTGATAGTTACACAAACCGATTCCATGAGTTGGCCTTGCTATGTCCTCGATTGGTGGAACCCGAAGAGATCCGAATTGAGAAATATATTAAAGGGTTGACCAGGAATATCTGGGGGGACGTGACATCATCTAAACCACTGACCATTAATGATTCTGTTCGAATGGCTTACCAACTCACTGGACAGATAATTCAGGATAGGGAAGATGAAGCCCGTGTAAGTGAGAAAAGAAAGGGAGACGACGATCGTATAGATAGAGGTGATAATAGGAAGAATTTGAATCGTCGTCAGAACCAGAGAAAGGGGAATGCAAATGCTCTTACCAACAACACACCGCGCAACGATGATAGATGTCCTAAGTGTGGCAACAAGAGGCATGCTGGCGACTGCTAGAAGTGCCGAAATTGCGGAAAGCTTGGACACAAGGTTGAAAGGTGTAAGAAGGGAACCATTTGCTTCAACTGTAATGAAGAAGGTCATAGGAAATCGGAATGCCCCAAGTTGAAAGCGATTGTACCTGGAAGAAACCCCCAGGGTGGTATCTATCAACTTGGAACAATTGAGGTGAAGAAAGAGGATCCAAATGTCGTTACCGATACGTTTTTACTCAACAATCATTATGTTGTTGCTTTATTTAATTTGGGTGCTGATAGGAGCTTTGTATCCACTAAATTTAGTGCCCTTATTGACATTGAACCTGTTGAGATAAATACCAGTTACGAGGTGGAATTGGCTAATGGTAAATTAGTAAAAACTAATAAGCTATTAGAAGGATGCTCTCTAAATCTCTTAAACCATTCCTTTCCGATTGATTTGATGTTGATAGAATTAGGTAGTTTTGATATTATTATTGGTATGGATTGGTTGTCGTTGAATAATGCTACTATTTTATGTGGAGAGAAGAAAGTTAAGATTCCTCTTAGGAATAGGACGTTAGTAATTGATGGTAGTCGAGGTGAATCCCGTTTGAAAATCGTTTCATGTATTAAAGTCCAAAAGTACATCAGGAACGGTTGTGAGTTATTCTTAGCTCAAGTGACCGGGAATGAGTCTAGGGAGAAACGATTGGAATATGTACCTATTATTTGTGAATTTCCTGAGGTATTTCCTAAAGATTTACCCGGACTTCCACCGATAAGGCAAGTTGAGTTTCGAATCGATTTAATTCCTGGTGCTGCACCGGTGGCACGTGCGCCTTACCGATTAGCCCCTTCTGAATTAAAGGAGTTATCTGAGCAACTTAATGAGTTGTCTGATAAAGGTTTTATTCGACCGAGCTCGTCGCTTTGGGGAGCTCCAGTCTTGTTCGTTAAGAAGAAGGATGGATCTTTCCGTATGTGCATTGATTATAGGGAACTGAATAAGTTGACAATTAAAAATCTATATCCTTTACCTAGGATTGATGATTTGTTTGATCAACTACAAGGATCTAGTGTGTATTCTAAGATAGATTTGCGGTCAGGATATCACCAACTTCGCGTCCGTGAAGAAGATATTCCTATAACTACATTTAGAACTCGTTATGGACACTATGAATTTCAAGTAATGCCATTTGGGTTAACTAACGCACCTGTGGTTTTCATGGATTTAATGAATCGAGTGTGCAAGCCCTACTTGGATAAATTTGTGATTGTGTTTATTGATGATATTCTGATCTATTCTAAGAATGAAGATGAGCATAGTGAACATTTAAGGATTGTTTTGAATTTGTTGAAGGATGAAAGGTTGTATGCTAAGTTTTCGAAATGTGATTTCTAGTTAGATTCTGTGCAATTTCTTGGTCATATGATTAACAAAGATGGAATTCATGTTGATTCTGCAAAGGTTAAAGCTATTAAGAATTGGTCTGCACCGACAACGCCAACGGAAGTGCGACAGTTCTTAGGATTGGCTGGCTATTATAGGCGATTCATTAAAGAATTTTCTTTGATAGCTAAACCCTTGACTAAGCTTACCCAGAAGAATAAACCTTTCGTTTGGGGAAGTGATGAAGATGGAGCATTTCAGACATTGAAGCAAAAATTATGTAGTGCGCCAATCTTATCATTACCCGATGGGAGTGAAGATTTTGTAGTGTATTGTGATGCATCTCTTAGAGGCTATGGAGCTGTTTTGATGCAGGGAGAGAAAGTGATAGCTTATGCTTCTAGGCAATTAAGGAAGAATGAGGAGAATTATACTACTCATGATCTTGAGTTAGGAGCTGTATTCTTTGCTTTTAGGTTGTGGAGACATTATCTGTATGGCACCAAGTGTACGGTATTCACCGCAGCCTACAGTATATTCTCGACCAGAAGGAATTGAACATGAGGCAACGAAGATGGATAGAGTTGTTAAGTGATTATGATTGTGATATAAAATATCACCCAGGAAAAGCCAATGTTGTTGCAGATGCGTTAAGTAGGAAAGATAGAGAGCCTATCAGGGTACGTTCTCTAGTCTTGACCGTGCACAATAATTTGCCTGAGCAAATTAGAAATGCGCAAATAGAAGCTTGTAAGAAGGAAAATTTTGTTAATGAAGGGTTCCGAGGAGAAGGAGATCCTTTAGAGGTTAGAGCTGATGGAGTGAAATGCTTAAGAGGTCGTATGTGGATACCTAAGTTTGGAGGCTTAAGAGATTTGATTATGTTAGAATCCCATAAATCTAAGTATTCCATTCATCCGGGATCTGATAAGATGTAACATGATTTGAAGAAGTTGTACTGGTGGCCGAATATGAAAGCTGACATAGCTATGTATGTTCTTCAATGCTTGACTTGTGCTAGAGTTAAAGCTGAACATCAAAAGCCATCAGGACTACTTCAACAGCCAAAGATTCCTGAATGGAAGTGGGAGCAAATTACGATGGACTTTATCACCAAGCTTCCTAGAACATCATCTGGAAACAACTCGATTTGGGTTATTGTCGATAGACTGACCAAATCAGCACACTTCATTCCGGTTAAAGAGCAATTCTCACTGGAGAAGCTGACTCGTATATACCTTGAGAATGTTGTATGCAAGCATGGAGTGCCTGTATCGATCATTTCAGATCGAGATCCTAGATTCGCATCGAATTTTTGGAAATTTCTCCAAAGATCTTTGGGAACGAATCTCGACATGAGCACTGCTTATCACCCCCAGACTGATGGGCAAAGTGAAAGGACGATACAAACACTGGAAGATATGTTGAGAGCTTGTGTGTTAGATTTTGGTAAGAATTGGGATAAACATTTGCTGTTAGCAGAGTTTTCGTATAACAATAGTTACCATTCTAGTATTAAGGCTGCACCGTTTGAAGCTTTGTATGGTAGGAAGTGTAGATCTCCTGTATGTTGGAGTGAAGTTGGGGATACCCAGCTCACAGGACCGGAATTGATCCGGGAGACTACGGAGATGAGAGTTCAGATTAAGAATAGGTTGTTGACTGCCCGTAGTAGACAGAAAAGTTACGCGGATGTGCGGCGGAAGCCAATGGAGTTTAAAGTGGGTGACCGAGTAATGTTGAAAGTATCGCCATGGAAAGGCGTTATAAGATTTGGAAAGCGAGGAAAATTGAATCCCCGTTATATTGGACTCTTTAAGATTTTATCTAGAGTAGGTCCGGTGGCTTATAAACTAGAGTTACCCCTAGAACTTCATGGTGTTCACAATACATTCCATGTATCCAATCTGAAGAAATGTCTAGCAGTGAGTGATGAGAAAATTCCGTTAGGTAAGGTTCGAATAGATGGGAAGTTGCATTTTATCGAAGAGCCCGTAGAGGTTATGGATCGTGAGGTAAAGCAACTGAAACAAAGTCGGATACCTATTTTCAAGATCCGATGGAATTCAAAGCATGGACCAGAGTATACTTGGGAACGAGAGGATGAAATGTGGAAGAAATATCCGCACCTCTTCGATTTCAATAAGAAACGGACATCCAAATGAAATGGATCACGAGGACGTTGATCCCTTTTAGGAGGAAAAGTTGTGACAATCTAACATTTTCAGGTAGTAAATTATTTTCTCGTATAATATTTTGAAACTTATTTTTGTGTTGGTTGATGAACTCACAATTTAGGATTTAAATTTGGGCTTACGTGCATAATTTAGCGTCCTTTACGACTAAACCGGAAACCTTAGGATTACGTATTTACGTTTTTGAACTCCGTTTTTGATGAGACAATTTTTATTGGATTCGTTTTATGACGTTGATTCATAATTTATAAAAACGTTTTTCGTGAAACGACCCGAGGGCACGCAAATCGAGAAAACTAGAATCGAGGAATACCCGTAAATTAGTGAGGTGGGACAAAATACATTATCCCACCCCACTAGCTCATATGGGACGGCACAACATGACACCACATCCATATATGGCATCATGTTAACTTGTTATTTACAAGTGTAAGCTAAAGCTTACACTTTAAGCTACAAACTAACTCAAAACCACTAGCCACTTCACATACCATCATTCTACACATGCAAACAACCTCAAAATCCTCTCAACATCACCACCTTGCCGTCCACTTTGAAGAACAAACACCCCTATTTGATCTTTTCTAGACATGAAATACTTGTTATCTAGCTCTATCATGGAGTTATCTTGAAGCCTTGATCATTTGGTGGCCATATTAACAACAAAGGAGGTGATTTGCTTGTGTCCTAGGGCTGATTCCTCAACTATTGTTCTTGGTGTTTGATGATCTTGGAGTTACTTTTGGTGTTCATCAAGTTCTTGTCTTCCAAAAACAAGATATACACTTGGTTGGTAAAGAAGATCATCCTCTCCATTTTTCTCTTGTTATTTTTGTAAAGAACAAATGTATTTTCTTTCTTATTTTATATGTATATGATGAATATATGATGATAAAAATGTTGTGTGGGGATCAAGTGTTGATAAATATGCTTAAAAAGGTTAATAACCATAAGAAATAAGGCTAAAATCATGCTTATTTAGTTGGCTGTATAAAAACAGTATGTAACTAAAACTTGAACTGATAAACTTGCATGGTATAATCCATTTACAGTAAGTACAAGATGTTATACACATGTGAGAGTTGACCATGCAATGGAATCATTATAATGAGTGAGATATGATCAAAACAAAATAAGTGTGCTAATCTGAATAAGCTGTTTTGTAGGGACTGTTAAGCATAGATAAACTTAAAATGAGCAGTAGTTATAGCTAAGTTAAATGTAGCACATAATATGAAGATCATGCCATCCAAAAATGAGCTTCTAATTCATTATAGAACTCTAGATATGATAAAAATGGTGAAGATGAAAATAAAAATCAGATTTTGAGAATTAATGTTTATTATTATTATATAAGCACTCAAATTTTATTGTATAAAATGTAAAATAAAAACCCACTAACTTATAAAATTTATTTATATAAATATGTAAAAGGTTAAATAAATGGATAAATTATAAAAATGGTAGTGGAATAATACTTATAAGTAATAAAAACTATAAACTTGATTTTTACGACTTTTTCGGCTATTACCGTAAAATTAACGTTTTTCGCCAATTAAAACTTAGACGATCAAACCCGTCTAATGTAAAGTTTTTAAAAGTCATATACTGATATATAAGTAAATAATACAAGTAAAAACCAATAAAACCCGAATTATAGGATATACGGACATTAACGAGCTAACTAAGCATATTGGACTAATAATTGGACTAAATAAGTTAAACACTTATAAAAAGAACTTATTGAGCTTAACCCATTTGGGCCCAACATGGAAAGTATAGATACTGATAATATAAGTATAAAATGGATCAAAACAAGTTAAGAAACTTATAATAAGCTTATTGGACTTAAAATAGGTAAATAGGTAAAACTAGTAAACTAGTAAAAAGTTACCAAAACGTAAACACTAAAATGAGTAAACAAGGATATATAAACCCACTTGATCATCATCATATGTACAAAATCATCATATGTATATTGTTATTTTGATAAAAGTCATTGGACAAGAGTCTAAGACCGATTATTATTTATATAGGTTTCCGTGACCGAAGCACGCCCGTAGCCGATAATCCGCCTTTCGTTGTCAACGTGAGTTCATAGCCTCGCACTCTTTTAAATATTTTATAAAATGATTTGTAAACCCGCGAGGGAGATAACATGCTATATTTTGATAAAAATAGAACACAAGTAGTCCCGATGGTATGCTTAATGATATGGACCCGAATGATGCTATGACCCTATAAACGAGACAAAAAGGATTATTAGTAGTTAGGTTATGTCACTTAAAGTCCCATTAGCATAAATTGTGAACTACCGGGATTTGGTAGACGCTTATGCATTTGATAGTACTATTCGGGGACAATCACCCCAGTTCGCGCCTTGAAGGTTGATCCCCGTCGTGCCACATTGATTGGTAAGCGAATTTATGTATGAGAAGATTCCATAGCGTGATTTTTGTGACGACACGCTAACTTAGATGGGCAAATTGTTTGTCGGGTTCGCGGCCTGCTGTTTTCATAGTAAGGTAACAATGTCATGCGGCTAATAATAATCCTATATAATCTAAATATCCGATATGATACGACGCTAATAACGATAATAATATTAACTATAATGGTAATATTGAGGCTACGGTCTCATGGACGGTTTAAGATGTATGCTTGATTTATATATTGCCTGACTAGCAATACGTGGACTTACTTCCGATATTATACTTGTGTTCTGATTTTAACGATTGTTTTATATAACGGTTTTTATTAAACTCTATGAATTCACTCGGCATTCGCTGATATGATTTTTGCATGTTTTTATCTCAGGTGCTTGAAGGTAATCCGGATGGAGATCGTATCTGATGGCCCACTTAATATTAAAAATGCTCATTCGATCTGTGTTTTGTAAACTTAATGACCTGTATAATTTGGGACCTGTTGTACACTTTAAAACTTTTTATCGAATGAATATATGTTGAACCTTGTACAACCATTTTTATGTGTTGTCTATGATTGGAGTTATTGTGCTATCCCGTAACACTCTGAAAGACCCTTCCGCTGTACCGATACGAAAAATGAGAGTGTTACAGATATGTTTGGAAAAACCGCGAATCAAAAGGAATATATTCCATAGCTGGATTAAAATAATATCAAGAATGAGTCACGTCGAATATATTTAAGCCCACTTGTTTATAAATTTTTATTTACATCGATAAGTGTCCTCATCCATGTAAAGTAAAAATTTATAACTTCACGGTTCGGTGACCTATGATTTCTCTATTCAAACGAAAAAGCGTCCTAATTCGTCTCAATAAGGATTTCCTAGCCCAACCTACTTAAATATTCTCGGCAAGGCTTATCATTAAAAACAAATATAACATCTAAGAAAATAGATATTATTAATATACTTTACAGCCTGTTTATTTATAACTTTCGTCTTCGGGCATCCCATTCCACCTTACTACGACTTTATAAATAAAATTTTGGTTCGGTGGCTTATTATTTCACCTTTAGACGTCCCATTCCATCTAAAGACGGAGTCATAATTAACTTAGGATCAAGAGACTCAGGTTCCAAATTTAAACGTAATCTAAATATAGAATTCTTAAGTACCTTGATTTGGGTCCCACCACATCATTTAAAGATGCAAACTTATCCAAATAATACCACATGAAATTACCAAAAGCTAAAGCGTATGAGTCGTCAATAAGTTTTGTTCCGTGAGCAGATGTTTAAATCTAAGGTGATTTGGTTAAGGTTTAGGTTTTGTGGTGAAAATATAAGTAGTAATTATAAAACGTATAGTTTCAGTAGTATAAAACGTATAGTTTTAGTATTATAAAACGTATGACACTTATTAAAATTGATAAGTGTGAAGTTGGAATGTAAAAAGGTGGCTTTCGTTGACCCGTATTATTACTTATAGTATAAAGAGGGTCTGTGTACATTTATTTGGTAGTGAGTTTACGTACTTGGTAAACTTAAATACTTGTGATCATGGTTTTAGACTTTATAAAATCTAAATTAATGTATGCATATACTCATATGTTCTAGGTGACTTAATAGTCCAAAAATGATCAATTGTATGTTTTGTATGCTCATAAAGATGTAATCATATGTAATGTTCAATGATTAATTTTATGTTGGTATGCTTGATGAGATGGCATTTATACATGATCTCATCGTTCTTTTCGGGCTTTAAATGCATAAAAATGTCATAAAATACCATATATATGCTTGTGTTTGTTTACTTGTGTATTTTAGGTATGGATATCGTGAAAAAGACAAAAGATCACAAGTTACAAGGAAAAACGGACACGAGAAACGAAGCCGTACAAAGAACCGGGCCCTAATCATGGAATTCTCAACAAATACCCTTGAAGACTTGAAGACAAACAAAATTGATCCTCATTTATTGAAAAAATGACACTTAAAACCCTTGTATATTAATAATTACAAGTTTAGTCCCTTAATTTTGTCAAAATTACACAAAAGGTCCCTTAACTTTGAAGAAATGGCAAGATTAGTCCCTCAACAATTTCAAATTGTCAAATATGGTCCCTCATCAAGCCAAAAATATATTGAAGACCTTTGAAGATAAAAAATGTCCAAGATCAGTCCTTTAAATATGCAAAAGTGCCAAAAACAACCCTTGAAACACTTTTTTGGAAAGTTTGTGCCAAAAATGACAAGTTGTGAAACGTTGATACAAAGGAAATGGGCGCTGATAGAAGTTTACTTGCAATTGACAAAAGAAAGGAAAAAGAAGGACTGAAAGTGTGCATATGAAACATTTAAACACAAAATTGCGCCAAACATACTCCCACTCCACCAAAACCGGATCAAAATGTTTACTATTCACCCCAAGAACCCAGTTACCATTTCACTTAAAACAAAGGGTAAAAACAAATTACCTAGGCACATGCTTGATTCACATGCCCAGAAACCTATCCCACACCAAAAACCCTCATCTCCACTCAACAAAGGGTCCCACCCATTCACCCGTCCACCTATCACATCATACCTTCCTATCCAAGGCTTGCCACGTGTCAAGATCAACAGCCCACATTCCTTGCTTCACCCCAAAGCTATTATAAACGGTTTGGATGCATTTGGACAGCTCATTCCATCAAATGATCTAGAAGACTCAAGGGCATAATAGGGAATTCAGTTCTAGGGTTTGTGAATAGTGTTTAGCCAGGCATTTGCCTATAAAAGGAGACCTCAACATGTGAGAGTCCCTTGGTTCCAGTTTTAGGCTATCAATCTTTGTAATTCCTTTTTAAGTTAAATAAAATTTGAATTTCTGAATTTTGAAATCTCTTTTTGATTTAGTTAAAAGTTTGGTGTTTGAGTAGCCTAATTCTGAGTTCTATTTGTTTGATTAGACCTTCCTTAACCTTGTGGTTAAGGCACGTCTAGGTTTGAAAGGTTTTCCAGGTTCAAAAGCCTTGAAGTCCTTGTTTCTGAATTTGGCTATTATTTGTGTACTAACCCTTAGCCTTAAGCCTTGAGTTCTTTCAAGCTTGTTGACACCAAGCCTGAGAAGGATTCTAAGCCTTTGGTTGAGTTTGTTTGTTGCTTGTGTTGAAGAAATATCATAATCAAAGCCTTGTTCTGCTTTGAACATCAGCAGGCTTTGATCATCTTTGTTGAAGTACCTTGGTCTTGTTCTAGTTGTTGAACAAGGTCCAAGGAGCATAGCTGGCCTTCCTAGGATGTTGTGGAAGGCATGTATAATCTCTTGGTTAAGATTCCCCTAAAAATTTCATGTTTATGGCTGTTTTGAATTTGGTGCTTTGATTTTGAGTATTGGTGTTTGTGCTGGTGATTTTTGAGTTTGATTGTGTTAGTTGCTATTGTTTAAGTGTTTTTGATCATTAAAATCAGTAGGTTACTAGTTAAAATCACAAGTTTCTTTGTTAAGTGGTTGTTTAAGGAGTGTTTGGGATTACTGCATAAGTTGGATTTGTGGTTTGCTAAGTGGTTGTTTTGTGCAAGCAAGTATTGGTATCTGTTATTTAGGTGCTTGTGTTCATCTGTTTGCAAGTTTTGTGGTTTTGATCACATAGATTCTTGATTTGGCTATAAAATCTTAAATACTTGGTAAAATTGGCTAGGATTTTGAGGACACCTAGATCTAAGCTTAGGCTAGGGCTAACAAGTGCTAAATCATAGTTAATCACACCAGGGAAGAAGGATTTGAGGCTTGAAATTGGATCAAGTGTCAAGTATATCAGCAAACTTGTTTCTGCATATGTTCATTGTTCATCAGTAACTTCTAGTGCTTTGATCTTGTTATTTACTTTGATTCAGTGTTTGATTCTTGTTACTTTGTGTTTGTTCTTAGTTTATATAGCTTGTGTATGCATCCTGTTAAGTTTGGTTGGCTTATTCTGCTTAAATCTGCTTATTAAGTGCTTAACTGCTTATTTGCATATCTGGAGCATATCTGGTAACTGTTTGGCTTATTGTGGCTTATTGTGTGAACCATTTTGTGATTTTATTGTTGCTATTGACTCCTTGTGATTCACTGATCACAAGGGTACCTTTGTTTCCAATTGAATCAAACCAGAACTCTCATAAAAGCTTGGTCAATTAGTCAAAGCAGTGGGAACTCCTTTCCCCTGCTAGTTACCACTGCTAGTGCAAATTTGGTGTCAGCTTATCAATAAGCTATAATAGCTTATTCCAACCAGCAACAACTTTGTTTTTGTAATAGGTGCTCATATTTTGACCCATTTGTTCTTCCTGGAGCATTTGGGTGGTTGACTTTAAGGTTTGACTAGAAAACCAACTCCTTTGACTTTTACATAAGTTCATTTGTGCTTATTCTGGCTTATTGGTTGTTCTTATTAGATTTTTGTTGATTGATATTTCTTATTGAGTCCATTTGAAAGCTTTTGCAAGTTGAATCAAGTCCTGAGGTGCATTATTTCTCAAAAACGACTATTTTGTCGTTTTGTGGATTTTTGCTTTTCTATTTTCTGGCTTATTGAGTGAGCTTTTTGGAAATTTCTTTTGACAGATCTCTTAAGCATCCTAAAAGAGGGTTGTGTGTCAAATTAGAGCTTATGGCATTAGCTTATGGCTTAATGGGCTGAAAAGCCCAATAAGAATAAGCTTTGTGTTCAATAAGCTGTGATAAGCACATTTTCAGCTTTTGGGCCTTTAGAGTTTTGTTCTTAGAATTAAATTTTAAGTCAGATAGGGCTTTTCCAAGTCAATTGGGCCAAGTTTGACTTTTTGGGCCCAAAAGCCCATTTGTGTTGACTGAATTTGGATTTGGCCCATTTGAGGGCCCATTAGGGGTATTTTGGTAATTTCAATTTGATTTTCTGATTATTTAGGTTAAAATAAACTAGTTTGCAAGTTTTTAGAATTTTTTATAATTTTTGGATTTTTAATATTATTTTATTATTATTTTAATATTATTTTTCAAATTTCACATTTTCCAACTTTTTACATTTTTCTTAGGTTTAATACATTAAAATAGGAATTTAGCAACTTTTAGAATAATTTTATCTGTAGAATATTGATAACCTATGAATCTATGAAGGGGTTTGTTGATTTTTAGAGAGAGAAAGTTAGAGAGAGAAAGTGAGAGAAACTATGTGTTATTTCAATAAATGAAACTAGAAAAGTGACAACAACCAACCCCTTTCCATGGTGGAAAGGGGTATTTATACTTCCAAGCTACATGGGCTTGGGCCGGTCCATGACAAGCCCATGGACCGGTTCTTACTTAACTTAATAAGCAACTAACAACTATTTGTTAACTACGAGCTATTACAACATAAATAATATTGTGGAGTGACCGATACTTCTAATATACGTAAAACGTATTTCTAAAAATCTCCCCCTAAGGGAGGTCACTCCACGTTACAAAGTTCTAAACCTAGCATACTATACTAAGTCTTCGTTCTTTAGCTCGTAGTCTTTTCTTCTTTTCTTTCTTTTGATGTGAATATGTTGGTTTGATCTTTTTGGCTTTGGCTTGAGAGCATTGTTCTTTGGCCTTTCACGTGCGATCTTTGCCTCTCTTGTGAATTTGCCTTCTCGTGACTCCATGTTCCACATACTTATGTCTTTTTGTTGAATTCTCGAAAGTTTCAGAGTTTGGTACAGCGGAAGACTTTATCTTGTACTTTCTTGAATTTTTGCTAAACTTTGATGCAGAAAGACATAAGCATGTAGGAACGACTTCTACAGGTACACTGCAACACCACTGTCTTCACTGGTACTCAGCAACGCCACCGTCTTCAACAGGTACACAGCAACGCCACCGTCTTTAACAGGTACACAGCAACGACACGAATAAAATGGCTTTGAACATTTTATTCTAAATCGGTAGCATTTTACCTCCGGTCGGTGAAGACCGTTGGACGATATTAGATATCGTACCCGTGACGGATAGTTTCAATTAAGTAACTTCCTGACAGGATTTCGCGGGTAAACCCGTTCTCTTTATTCGACCGTCCAAAGCTGACTGCGAACATAAAGAGTGAATCACTTGGATAAATTATCCTTGTGATTAGAAGCCGTCAATTCATGAAACCTGGAACAAGTGAATTTCAATTAAGATTTTCACCATCGTTGCTTTCCAGTTGTCACGAGCTTAATTCATAAAGAATCTTGCACGTCACCTACCAAGTGCTGTTTGATGTTGACACTAGAAGGATTTCCACTCGTCACTGTGGTCAATAAAGAGTCACTCTGAGTGTTCTGGCAAGATCATATGATAATGCGAAGAGGCCTGGAACGAGTTTAAGTTCAATTAAGAATTAAACCACTGTTACCTTCCAGTTTTTCACAAGATTGGTTCTAAAAGAACCGCACGTGTAACCTACCATGAGCTTGTTTGATGTTGGCTCAAGCAGGATTTCCATCTTCATTGTAATACTTGCGTATTACTCGGATGTTCTGGCAATATTACAGGAATACTGCGTAGGACTCATGAAAATCTCTTACTTTTCACAGTGTGTGAGAAAGCAAGGAATAAATGGAAAGTGTCCTAATGAGACTTTTGATGATCTCTTGGCTCTAGACTCGATTGTGCGTTTTGATTTAGTGAGCGATGGCTGGAGAGGAGTGCCACCTTTTCAATACCAGTCTGTTCGGAGTGAATAAACCAATAGATAACGTGTTGATCTCCGTGTGATTAAAACAAATACCTTTTGAGAGATATTTGAGTTAGCTGGAAAGGGTTGTGCATTGCATCACTGGGTCCATGATGTCTTTCTTCAATACCGAGAATCATTAGCAAAAATGACCTCAATAGCATATGTATTGACCCGGTTTCTGCCTAAAGTTGTAAGGAGGGCTTCTTTCTTTACACCCTTTATCTTTACAATTCTTTTTCATTCTTCAACCCCTTCAATGCTTACCAATACGTCATCACTAGCACCTTGTTGTGATTGTTCCAGTGCTAGCTTAAGTACTTGGTCGGCATTCAGCTACGTTCACATTCTTTCTCCATCTTTCCTAGGACTTCTAATTCTATCTAGGGAATTGTCCTTGGGAAGATTCCATCGGCTCTGATGAATCATTGGACTAAACCTATTCCTACCACCCTTTTGACACCACATTCGTCGTGAATTAAGCGTGTTTTGGGAAGGAATTGCCACCATGAAAAATCATTGAAAATCACCTAAAGTACTTGTGATATTGAAATCAAAAGTTTTGTACCTTAGGTGTTTTGTTCATCAAAAACGCTCCCCCTTAACACGTGCTTTACACATATTAAGTTGGATAATCGTTAAGTCTTTTTCATCTTTTAGCCAAGTATCACTTACGTCTCCTTAATCCCATTTTCTCCCCTTATCCAAAATGTTAACCATTAATATTTGAGATATTGAATGGATTAACCGGTCTTTGGGTAAAAAATGAAATCGATGTTTGGCCATAGAACAAGTTATTGCTCCCCCTTAAGTTAATAAGGGATAGTTGTAGTGCTTTAGTATGATATATTTTGAAAGATTTAGAATCTCGTGAGAAATTCTTGAAAAATTATCATACCTTAACACTACATCAAGCCATTAAAGCACATTATTCACAAATATACATATTCACAATTGAAAACCAATATAAAGTGGACCTGAAATGTACGACCCATTAGATGGATCGTTGCAGTAGCTTATGGTGCACTAGATATGGTCTTCCACCAACGAACCTTTCCAAGCTCCTCATCAATCTACGTTCACGGAGCTTTTGATCAATCTTCTTGATCACATACTTCGCCATCTGCCGGTAACCCGGATGCCAATCCTCCGTCATCTCTGGCAAAGTCCCACCCGAGTTCAGATGCTCCAACTTTCCTCTGACTTGTAGAAGAGTCCCATCACTGTACTTATGGAGCTCACCCACCCTCATAAACTTCATCAAACCTCGACTGTTCAAGTAGAAAATGCCGTAATTCGGGACAGAAATGCCGGTATAGGGACATCTTTCTACATGTTGAGGTAGCACTTGATTCACCGGACGGGTGAGGTTAAGCTTCCTTTGATAGCTTTCGACTCCCAACTGAAGATCTTCAACTCTTGTCTTGATGACAATGCTTCGTGTGAACATACGAAGTGCTGTATTCAAAGCAATCAGGTCTTCACGAGGAATATGTGTGAGTTGATCTCGGGTCATCAGAAGCAGCATATCTTCGATATCCTCAAGGCGAATGATGGAAAAATCTCCCTGCTGGATTTTGTATTCCCTGTCATCCTCCCTTTTCAAACGAATCTCCGTCACATGATAATAGCCGTTCTTGGCTTCAGTTTTCAACCCTAAAATGCTGGAGATACGGATATCGGATCTAACGATACTTCCAGAATTGACTAGGCAGCAACCCCTGTACGCCCTTCGGACTCGTTCGTCCCAATGAGATGCACCTATGACAGCATACATATCATAATTACGATTTATCTTTGGGACCCAGAGTCGGTTTACCTTTTCCTCGATAAAGGGTATTGTCCCCCAGTTGGCAGCTTTCAGCAAGGTCAGGGAGGTTGCGTACTTTGATGACCCCTTCAGTAGATACACAAGATCATTGGTGACGAAGAAGTCAAGAGCAATCTAATTATCTTGAGAAGGATCCATTGGAGGTGGAGCTCTTTCTGATTCATGAAGTCCTGGCCGTTGAACGGTATTCAGAGCCTTCAGGATCTCATCGGCATAATACTCGAACTCCATTTGGGTTAACCGGGTTTTAGCACGAAGTCTCTTATCTTTCAGCGCTTTCTTCACCAAGGATGGAGTAACCGAAGTCTTATACTCATGAGCAAAAAATGCACATAAGTCAATCGGACTTCGGATACGGAGATACAACACATCTTTGTCAGCGTCTGTGATCGGATCATATTGTGCTGCTGCCGTGATCCAAGCCTGTGGTGGTGCAGTCTCGTCTATCTCCAACGTGTCTGCCCAGTCTCGTGTGCTTGGTTCAGGAACCGTAGATTGTTGTGCTTATTGTAGAGGAGTAGAAGTGCGAACATCTGTTGGTTCAGTTTCAGGCATTTCGGCAGTGTCGTGAACTGGTGAGTGTTGTGCAGCTTCGGGTTCCGTTACTGATTCTGCAATCACAGGAGCAACAACAACAGAACTAATGGGGTTAGTGGTAATAGGTAAAGATACAGCGATAGAGGTACCGGGAACCGATGACGCTGTAGTGGCATTCACATCGTGGCGCCACTTAGTTCGTCTTGATTCCGATGATGTTGATTTGTCCTTCTGTGCTGCATCTTTCTTGGACTTGGTTCCAGTCTTAGCAGTTTTCTTGGAGCTGGTAACCCTGTCTCCCTCTTTAGGCTGTTCACCCCCATCATCATCCTGATTGTCATCCCCGTTACTACCCCTAGCACTCTCCTCATTCCCATCACCACCATCATCGCCATCATCATCATCCTCATCCTCGTCATCATCATCCTTATCCTTATCCTCATCATCACCATCATCGTCATCCTTTTCCTCTTCTTCTCCTTCTTCTTCCTCTTCCTCTTCACCAGTACCCTCTTCCTGCTCACTTTCTTCCCTTTCTTCTTCAGGTAGAATGTGATAAGGTACCACACTTCCAAACGTTTTGAATAACCTATCATCCTCCATGATAGCATCATTCAGGGATTTGTATAGAGCCCGTTGAATCCTAGACTTATCAAACGATCCAAGTTCCACCATACGAGCCTTAAGGATCTTCTTCAATTCATAATCCGTCAAGTTATAAGCAATCTTGTAGGCGGATTCTGAAGGATTGGATGACTTGATCAACAAGTTATCAGCAGCTAGCGTCTTCAATTCATCACGCAGTTTAGGCATAATGGATTCAACTGATTCTTGCACTCTTTCTTCCACAGAGGCTTCAAGTGCTTCTTTTTGCTCTTTGTATTTATCCCTCATCGCTTGAAGTCTGGTGATACGTGCAGCATGCTTATCAGCCTCAGCCTGCTTAACCCGAGCTAGTTCTTCTGCATGTGCTTTTCGAGTCAACTCCATATCTGCAGCGAACCTAGCAATCATCTCCTCTTGGGCTTTCCTAGATGCTTCTTCACTTTGAGCTCGTCTTTGTAACTCTTGGCGAAGTTCATCCATTTCTCGTTTGTGAGTATCCACATGTTTATCCAACAGTTCGGCCATCACCAATGCAGCCATTGTAGATGTTGCAGAGCTGCTCTGGGTTGATTGAAGAGGCTCGGTTGTTACTGCGGTACTAAGGATGGGAATTGTAGGTGGTGGAAGAAATGGTGTTGAAGCCGGTTTGGTTGGTAAGGGTTGTATGGGTGGAGGTTGAGTTGCTAAGGGTTGAGTTGACACCATGATCGTAGGAGCAACAGACTCCTTTTCCACACTTGCTGAAATAGGGATTGATGGCTCCTTCAAAGTGGAATAATGTTCAGGTGACCCAAACTCATCAACATCATCTGGTTCCACGTACTCATCCTCAACATCTACCCTTGCACCTGAACCACTACCGCCAGTATCTTTCCTACTCCTTTGAATTGCTATCTTCAGCATTTTTCTCTCTGTCTTGTCAAGAGCAGGATCAACAAGATCTTCTTCATCACGTAAACGCATCTCATCAGCCTTACCCTTTCCCTTCTTACCCTCTGTCTTCTTCTTCTTGGTTTCAGGTTCAGGTAACGCAGCTGGTTGTTTGCGTTTACCTTTACTCTTAACCGTTGTAGACGAGTCTTCTCCAGTCTGAAGGTTTGCTTTCAGCTTCTTGATTTCTATCTGCAGTACCTTGTAATCAGCAGAACCTTTGATTTTCTCAGACAGAAGGTAATCGCGAATAGAACCCGGAATCACACCAATAGACGGTCCTTCATGCCTCAGATCCACAGTATCATCAGCTTCTTCAGTGTGATAGCGACTTGCTGCACGCCTATCAATAGTAGCATCATTCTTCATAAAATAATTAATGATAAGCTTGATAAACCGAGGATAAGGAAAGAAGTTTGTCTTCAGCTTCTTATTATAGAAGAGTTGAAAGGTGAATTCTTCCCATATCAACAATGCATAATCTGCATTTGCAGCTTTGTACATGCCATAGAAGAGGTTTATTATAGGACTGCGCAGAGCATCATGGCCACTCGTTTTTGGTGTAAGACATCTACTGAGAATACCCATCAATGCTCTCCAAGGTTGTCCTACTTTAGCAGTCGTAAACTCAGACGCAACTCGTATTTCCGGACATCCAAGAGCGTCAAATAACTCCATGAGTTCATCTTTAGTAGGATCCCTCGAGAATGACATGCCTTTGGGTGTATCCCGTATACCAAGAATCTTACGGAAGTCTGAAACTGTGAGTGTCTGCTGCTTGTTGTCGATGGTGAAGGTGATCTTGTTTGAAGTGATTTCCTTGGTAGCCCAAAATTCATACATATACTCATAAGGCACCGAGGCACTACTTCTCAAAGCATTCTTAAAATGGGATTGATCAAGGATCGCAATGGCTACTTTAAATCCATGGTGAGTGGATTTTGAGATTTGCTTCAGCCGGTAGTTGTTGGGTATAAACTTAAGGGTTCGTGCTTTAGCAATATCGGCTTCTCTAGATTCTTGGATTGCTTGTACTGTTGGATTAGTCATTGTATCTGCTTAAGATAAGACATGAAAGGTTGATGCACAAAAACATATAGATATATATCATTCTTACTTCTAAGCATAACACATTTCATAACATAAAACAACAAGTACATATAGCATACAAACAATAATAATCAAACAACTCTTCATCCGGAACTTTTCCTCATTCGGAACTTTTCCTCATTCGGAACATTCCTTCATCCGGAACTTCCTTCATCCGGAAGTTCTTCATCCGGAACTTCCTTCATCCGGAAGTTCTTCATTCGGAACTTCCTTCATCCGGAAGTTCTTCATTCGGAACTTCCTTCATCCGGAAGTTCTTCATTCGGAACTTCCTTCATCCGGAACATTCCTTCATTCGGAACTTCCTTCATTCGGAAGTTCTTCATTCGGAACTTCCTTCATTTGGAAGTTCTTTATTCGGAACTTCCTTCATCCGGAAGTTCTTCATTCGGAACTTCCTTCATCCGGAAGTTCTTCATTCGGAACTTCCTTCATCCGGAAGTTCTTCATTCGGAACTTCCTTCATCCGGAAGTTCTTCTTCATTCGGAACTTCCTTCATTCGGAAGTCCTTCATTCGGAACTTCCTCATTCGTAAGTTTTTCAGAAAAAATCCTTCATTCGGAAGTTCTTATCCTTGTTCATCCGGAACATCAAAAACGCAACTTATAAGGTTAATTCTAAGCGCATTTGTGATTTCTAAGGTAATCTAAGGCAATACCTCATTATCCAAAGCTAATCCGCACAAAACCCACCACAAATCTTAATCAATTACTGTTCAATTAGATGCAACACCCTAATTAGGACTTAATCTAAATTAAACGAATCATTTAGTAGGAGATAGTGAAGAATTAGACGAATAATGAGTTTAAATATTGATGTATATACCTTATTAAGCGAAAGAACAGGATGGATGAATAAGCGAATGATTTTTTAGAGCTTGTGTGTGTGATTCAACAATGGCGGCAATGTTAAAGATAAACAGTGAACATGAATATTGAGGGGCGGGGGGTTTTTTTTTTTACTTAGGTCAATTTTTGACTAGTTTCATTAGAATGTCACCTTAAGTCCCTCCAATTTCACTCCTTTTTCCTTTTTGTTTCTAACTTTTTCAATTCATTTTACCTTTCCATTGATAAACTTAGTCCACTTAATTTTGCTTAGTTTAAACTAAACTTGAGAATCTCACACAACTTAAGTATCGTATCTAATTAGCATATCTCCAAGTTCTAAAGCAAGTCCTATCACATAGAACGAACACAAGTTTTATTCTAAAGCAAAACCACTCAATTACCATTTAGCCATTAAATTTCACAATCACTTTTGAAAAATCAATTTTAATGACGAAGATGATTTAATATTTTCTCCCCCTTAAACGATGACCCGTTTTCTATTTAAAGAGCTGTAGTCATTGTTTAAAGAGTCAAATATTGATGAAAGCATTTCCAATTTATATCTTGAAAAAGTTTGATTCGTGGTGTCAATAAGATTTCTCTTATTTTAACAAATTAATGCACTGAGACGTACACAAATTCGTGTTAGACCAAGTTGTAAAGTAAACTTGATCCCTTTGCATGATTTGGCTTGTAAATCATGCCCGAGAAAATTAATTCCCGTTCTGAGCCACCGTTTTCCAAGGAAATACGTGACTTTAATATGAAAACCGGGTTGCAGTCAGAAATAACTACAAGCCATTATGGGCATGTTTTAAAAATGTACAACTTTTATACGGACTCTATTTATGGCACCGTGTCAATATTAATCGACATTTCTAAGGCCGTAAATATTACCGTACTAAAAGACATGCCCGTTTTAAAAACGAAAAATATTTTTGGTTTTTCTTGATTTTATAATTTTTATGGTTTTTCTAGGTTTTATATTTTTTATGATTTTTGTTGGTTTTATATTTTTGTATTTTTCTTTTGTGGTTTATATATTTACGATAATATACATGATCACGAACAAAATGATACTCTGAATAGTTTACCACGACTATTCAGCTTCTGCCAACTCTTTGAGAGTCGCTGGAGTGAATGATTTCATGCCAAGCTTGTCGATCAAAAACTCAATTCGTCCTCGATCTAATGCTTTGGTGAACATATCCGCCAGCTGGTACTCAGTAGTGACAAAATACAGCTCGATCACTCCGTTCTCCACCTGCTCCTTAATGAAATGGTAGCGAATGTCTATGTGCTTGGCCCGGGAGTGTTGAACATAGTTGCAGCAAAGGGCAATGGCGCTCTTGTTGTCACAATACATCGGGATTTTGTTAAATCCCAAACCGTAGTCAGTTAATTGTGATCTCATCCAAAGGACTTGAGCACAACAACCGGACATGGCGATGTATTCAGCCTCCGTGCTTGATATTGCAGCGCTTTTCTGCCTTTTTGAAGACCAACTGATCAATCTATCTCCAAGGAGTTGCACAGATCCAGAGGTGCTACGCCTCGTGTCTTGACATCCAGCATGATCGGCATCTGCGTATGATATTAAAGCAATAGAGGAATCTTTCTGATACCATAGACCACGATGAAGTGTTCCTTTTAGATACCGAAAGATCCTTTTCACAACATGTAGGTGCTTTTCGGTAGGCCGAGCCTGATACCGGGCACACATGCATACAGCAAATTACAAATCAGGCCTGCTAGCAGTCAGATAGAGAAGGGTGCCGATCATCCCACGGTAAAGTGTTGGATCGACAATAGTCCCATTCCTATCTTCATCTAACTTGGATTTCTCTACCATTGGTGTGTCCACGGGGTCACAATTTTCAAAGTTATATTTCTTAAGAGATTCTAGAGCATATTTGGATTGATTAATAAAGATGCCTCTGGGATTCTGAGAAATCTGTAATCCTAAGAAAAATGAAAATTTTCCCATCATCGACATCTGAAAGCGTGTGGACATTATCTTCTCAAATCGATTTGACAATTCTATGTTAGTGGCAGCAAATATTATATCATCAACATAAATTTGTACCAGAATCATGTCGTTGCCTTCCTTGAGAGTGAATAGTGTGGGGTCCACCTTGCCTTTAGAGAAGCCTTCCGAAATGAGATATGTGGACAGGAGATCATACCACGCGCGTGGAGCTTGTTTCAACCCATAGAGAGCCTTCTTAAGCTTGTACACATGATTAGGAAACTCCGTACTGACGAACCCATCTGGCTGACTAACATAGACTTCTTCCCTTATTTCACCGTTCAAAAATGCCGTCTTCACATCCATTTGATAGACGATCATATTCATATGAGCAGCATACGCAAGGAATAGTCTAATGGCCTCCAATCTTGCCACAGGAGCAAAAGATTCTTCAAAGTCTATACCCAAGGCTTGTTTATATCCTCTAGCAACCAATCTAGCCTTATTCTTTAATACCGCACCCATCTCATCAAGTTTAACCTTATAAACCCATAACAAAGTAAGGATGTTGACCTTGTCAGGGAGAGGAACCAATTCCCATACTTCAAGTCGTTGGAATTCATTTAGTTCCTCCTGCATAGCTTCAATCCAAGATGATTGGGTCATAGCCTGCTGCCAATTTTTGGGTTCAACTTCAGAGAGAAATGCATCAAAGTAACAATAGAGTGCACTCTCTTGTAATTGATGGCGTGTAGAGACTGGTCGATCTAGATCTCCAATAACATTCCTAATTGGGTGATATTTTGTCCATTTAGTGCTATGGTTTTCAATCCTAGGTGGTCTGGAGTGAACAATAGAAGGAGCTTCTTCTGAGGTAGACGTGGCTGAAGGGTTTTCAGGGATCGCTACACCAAAGAAAGGAAGCTCTTGCAGGTGAGCATATTCTAAGTCGTGATCAATAGAATCCTCTTCCACATCATTAGGCACAAGTAGGGGTGACGATTCAGGTGTAGTTTGAGAATCACTTGGTGAAGGTGCATCCGGTTCAATGTGAATTGTAGATGCATTAGATAAAGGTTCATTAGCTTGAGCAACCACTTCAGGGATTGGAGCGATTACTACAGGTGCTGGAACTTCATCAGTCGGGGGATCGAAGAATTCATCAAACAACGGTTGAAACAGTTTATCCCACTCGGGCCTTGATGGTGGTAAGAATGATGTAGAAGTAGGATTATTGGGAACTAATCCGGAACTAATAGCACCGGTTCCCATCTCATGAAGCGCGGGTTCAGAGCTGTGTTGCTCAGAAGCCATCGCTGTCAGCTCGTCGAAATCTGCGTCCATAGTTTCTACAATCTTGCCAAGACGACGGTTATAGATTCGGTATGCTTTCTTGGACGGTGAGTAGCCAATGAAAATACCTATATCGGCTTTTGGTTGAAGCTTACCCAAGTTCTCACTATTGATGTTTGGATAACAAAGAGCACCAAACACATGAAAAAATGAAACATCGGGTTTACGGTCATGTAGAAGCTCATAAGGTGTTTTTCCATGGCGTTTCCGAATGATAGAACGGTTTTGGGTGAAACATGCAGTAGAAATAGCCTCTGCCCACAAGAACAATGGAGCGTTCGCATAAATAAGCATGGTCCTAGCAGCTTCCATAAGTGTACGATTTCGTCTTTCAACGACACCGTTTTGTTGTGGAGTGCGTGCAGCGGATGTTTCATGTGATATACCAACTCCTTCATAATAATCACGAAGAGTCTGGTTGACGAACTCTGTACCATTGTCTGTACGAATACGGCGGACAGTGGTATTCAAACGTACCTGGATGAATTTCAGAAAAGTGATGATAGCCTTCGGTGCTTCATCCTTTGTACGTAGAAATCTAACCCATGTAAACCTGGATAAATCATCCACAATTACCAGAATGAATTTCTTACCGCTCACACTTTCAGTTCTCATCGGCCCACAAAGATCCATATGCAAAAGATGAAGTTTTTCTTGATTGGTGTCTTCAGCTTTGGACTTGTAAGATTTCTTGGTACTTTTCCCCCTTGAACACGCGGAACATAAATGGTCCTTGTAAAATTTAAGCTTTGGAAGACCACGAACTAAATCGTTTTTAGCCAGATGATTAATAGCATCAAAGTTAAGATGAGATAATCTGCGATGCCATAACCATGACTTGGTCTTAGATGCTTTAGAGAGAAGACATACTGGAGAGGCGGCCATCATGTCTTGTAAGGACAAGGTATAGAGATTTGCACCACGAGATCCCTTCAACAAATCTTTTCCTTCCAAGTTGCGGATGAAACAAGTGTGTTGTCGAAAAGCAACCTCAAGGTTGGAATCACAAAACTGTCCTACTGAGAATAAATTATGACCAAGACCTTCTACATAGTATACCCTTGAAATCGTCACGTTTCCAATCTGATATTCACCATACCCCATAATCTTTGCTATATGATCATTCCCGAATTTAACCGTACCAAGAAACTTGCTGACGAAATTTCGGAGCATCGAGCGATTTCCGGTCATATGTTTTGAACAACCGGAGTCCAAATACCACAGGATGATTTGGACCACCTGAAAATATCACCACACGAAGACAATGTAGAGGTATCGGAATCTGAGTGTTCCTTGTTATTAGCAGGTACAGATTTAATAATCTTAGATTTGCTAACTCTAGGTTTCTTAGATTTCCTAGCCTTCCTTTTCTTAATAGGTGGTGTAGATTATAGTTGGCTTAAATCCTGAGGTATTTCTTCACTGATAGGCACTATAGTGGGGGCTGACCTAATTAAAGGGCGCTGTTTCCATACTTGAGTGTGAGTGTTCCTAACTAAAGGACGCTCAGACCTAACCTCAATGGATGCATTCCTAGTTAAAGGGCACATTTTTCCATCTAATGTAAAGGTCCTACCAGTGGGACGCCATTGCCAGCCAACTTGGGCACGAGTTCTACCCGTTGGCTTCCATTCAAGACCATTCTTAATAGCATTCATTTCATTAACGTGATCAATCAGACACAAATCATGACGTTGGGAAAACATACATTCATTACAATTCCAACAATTCAAATCGGAATTCACGAATGGTTTAGGCTGCTGCACAGGCGCAGAGCTTTTAGTCTTAACATGATTCTTTTTATTTAAAACTGAACTAGCATTCCTATTATGGACTTCTACTTTCTTCTTTGTGGCACTACTAGTGGAGGGCTTGATCTTATCTTTCTTGAGTGGCGATCCTTTAGCCTTAGTAGTCTCTTTTAATCCTGTAGAAGGCAAAGTGGGAACATTAGCAACAAATTTTAAAGGTGTCTTACTTGATTGTGCCAATGATGGTTTCGCTCCTGGAGTCTTATTAAATGGAGTGACAGCAATGGGCCTATTATTAAGTAGTGCCGAACCTGGTGTACCTATGTATAGCAAATATGCTAAGCAATATTGAACTCGCTTAATATATTCATGAGTCGAATAATAGTCGCTACTTGAGGGATCTAAGGCATAAAGATCGTCTAAAATATCCCTAAGAAGATCGACATGCTTAATGGCATTCCTCATATAATCATCATAGGTAACCGGGTTTCTCTTATGAAGCGGATTCTTATAAAGCACTACTGACTTGGTTGTTGGAGCACTAGTGGACGGTGCAGAGTCAGTAGCTAAGTTATCAACAACTTCTTGTCGGGTGAGAAGAAGTGTCTCCTTTAACTCAGCCAAAACCATATTTTTGTCTATGAGCAGGATGTTCAAATCAGAGATTTCTTCACACTTTTGGTTCAGTTGTTCAACATAAGATTGTTGCTGTGCCGCATTAAAAGCGAAGCGTTCTTCTAGTGAACCATAAAGAGCGGATAATCCCTGTCTTGTCCGATCCATCTCCCCTAGAACAGACGAAAGTCTAATTTCTAAGACTTGGTTTTTAGACTCTGCAGCCGCAAGTTCCAATTTTAATGTTTCCTTTGATGATACCTCTCTCTTCAATCTCATGATTTCTTCCTCTAATGTCTTAACAATTGCAATCATCTTGTCACTCGTCTCAACACCGTTTTCACAACCATTTGATATCAAAAGATCCTCATTTTGAGTTTGTTGTTTTAATTCTAAAGATATACAATGTTGTTCTAGTTGATTAAAGCGTTTTGAAAGTAAATTGTAAGAATCTTGTAGCTTTAAAAACTCAGCGTTAGATTCGTGACAAGAATGATTATCTACCTCATTTACAGTATCAGCAACATTTACAGAAAGATCACAAACATCATCACATATATGCACATCATCACAATTAATCATAGCGGATGTAAGCTCATTCGAATAATTAACATTTACAGTAGTAAGCACATCACACGAGATTACTGCAGACAAGAATCGGTCATATTCGGTTAAAATCTTTTCTTTTTCAATTAGTTGTAGTTCGTAAGCGGTGTCCATTTCATAAAACACTTTTTGAACTTCACCAATTTCAAACACAAGATTTTCCTTAAGAGATGCAAAAGTTCCTTTTAGACTTTCGACAAACGGATTGATCTCATTTTTAAACACCTCGTTCATATGTTCGAAAGCCCATTCTCCGGCATTTAAGCCATTTGAAGTCGTACAATCCAAAATGACCTTGTCAAAATTAGTAAAGTATTGATTAATCTCTTGCAAGTTTAACCATACAGTGCTAACAGGTGGAAGATCCTTTGGAATTTCCTTAGGACCTTCCATATTGACAAGTGTAGGAAATGTACTAGGGTTTTCTTCATCTAATATGTAGGTCGGTGCTGTTATGAGATCTTTGTCCATATGGAAGCGAATTCTAAAATCCGTTTTTGCAAGCTCCTTATTCAATTTAAAATAATCACACTCGGGATATTTTGCAGAATTGTATGACCGATCCTCATCAACTAGATCCTTACTTGTTCGATCATCGGGAAAAACAATCGGGTCTAAAGCCAATCCTAATTGAGTTGCATTATAAAGTCTAGGACTATGTCTTAAAGCTTGTTTTGCATACCGTGGATTCGGGGAAAGGCCTTTTGGACGTGATAAGTTAAACTCTCTAAACGAAGCATCAAATAAGTGCACTAGTTGAGAAGCAGCGTATTGTCTTAACAGCAAGTAATCTAGACTTCTAATCTTATTAGTGGCATTAATCTCCATTTCATTCTGCTTAGACTCAAGTGATTCAAAATCCGTTTGAAGTTTTTGAAAATTAGTTACCACTAACTCCTTTTCTTGAAGTTCATTAGACAGATTTGCTCTTAAGTTTTCGATTTCTTGCAAGTGACCCATTTGTTTGTTTCTAAAGTGATCATATTCGGGATTAGTTAGAACACTAGACGAAGGCACTAGTTCCAAGGTTTGAACTTTCTCATTGCTTAAGGCAAGCTCATCAGACAAATTCTTATTCTTAGCTAAGGTTTCTAAGAGAGCAGCATTCATTTGGCTAAGTAATGTAGCAGGAACCATGACCAAATCTTGTTGAGCAGGAGTAGGCGTATGCGAAATGGGTCCCGGTTGTGATTCACTCAAAGTCTGGGGACTCACATTGATATTGCTATCATTGTTTGTCTCCTCGTTTGAAAGACTCACCACCGAAGATTCATTCGAGTCAACATTCTCTTGCACAACTTGATGTGGTTGAATACTAGCATCAGTGGTATTATCGGTGGTATTAATAAGTACCTCAGATCTCTTTTCTGGCCCTAAGCTGGAGATAGTTGCCATGAGAGCAGCCTTTGCAGATTGAAAGTCATCACAGTCTGAGTCATACGCATCGAGATCATCTTCTTGGTATGTTGCATTCTGTGTGGTGACCGTGTCTTGTTCAGCAATCCCTGGATCAGCAAGAAATGCAAGCTCCTCTTCATCAAGTTCCCTTCCTTGTGCTTGAGCATTCACCAGATAGATCTTTTCTGCAAACCATTGTCCATCCCTTCTCCGCTTGGGTTTCTTACAATCCCTGGACATATGACCCTCTTCCTTGCAGTTGTAGCATGTAATCATTCGCAACTTGCCCGTGGAATTAGCCCGTGGAGCAGGATCGACCATTGGAGCCTGATTGACCGTACGAGCATTGGTAGTAGATGTGGTAGGTCTCCCTTGATATGGTTGAATAGGCTGAACCATTACCCTGCCATTCTCAATTGTAGCTTGTTGGCGAGAATTGGATGAATTCCTCAACTGATTGTTGGTAGGAGCTGATCTCCTAAATCCTCGTTTGCTTAAAGTTATTGTGAGATAAGCAGACATAGTGGTTAACACTTCAACTGGATCAGCACCTTGTTTGAATACAGGAACGGGGACTTCCTCATCATCACAGTACATTGCTTGGTCTTGAGCTGCATAATCACTCGAAGGAATACTCATTTGATCAGGGTAGCTTGTTGGATATGCTGCATTCTCTTGATAAGAAGAATATGAAGATTGAGCATAAGGTGCAATACTTGCTGGGTGAGGTTGTGTAGCATATTGTGATGAAGGTGCACTGAACCGATATTGTTGCTGATATGAGGTGGGTGGTTGTGGTAAAATCGAGTATTGGGGAAAGGTTGGTGTCATGTAAGGTGATGGATGATAGGCTTGATGTCCCAAAATATAAGGAGTGTTGTTGTGAGACAAGCTTGGTTGATTCGCCATCAAAGCTAATGAATCAGGGTACATACCTCGTGGAGAACGGTGCATGATCACATGTTTCTCATGTTGCTGAAGAAAAGCATATAGTTGATCCAAATTGCACTTATGCAGATCCCTGGTTAACTTAACATCGGTAATATACTCACCCCATTCAGCTTGAGGTAAAGTATTCAAGAATTTGGTGTTAACCTGGAATGGAGCAATCACCAGATTGTATACATTCAGATCATTCATGAGTGTGGTGAATCTGAAGTAATAATCGTGAAGCGTTTCCCCTGGGTTGTAAGTGAATCTGTCAAACAGGTCATACAACTGACATTCCCTTTCCTGTTTGGTGAGAGACGTGCCTTGTAGCAACACCTTAAGACGTTCCCATAAATCTTTTGCCACTGTATACTGACTTACCATCCTATAGATGTCATGGGGAAGAGCTTGGAGAATTGTTTGAAGAGCTTTCTCGTCTGCATCGGCAACAAGTTGTTGGGCTGGTGTAAGTTCTTCAAATTCTCTTGGTCGAGACACATTGTTAGCCACGATGGTACCATAGTCAAGTGGACCATTTAAGATAGACTTAACCATAAGCCTCCCATAGACCGGTTTTCCCTTAAGATAAGACATCATCCGGCCTTGCCATGCTTCAAAAACTTCTTTGATGAGCATTGGCGGGCGATTATCCGTTCCCGTAATGACGGAAATATCCGTAAGTGATGTCATATGAGGCATTACTGAATTCGGATTCATTTTGTTAACTTCAAAGAGACAAAGATTATCGGTTGATCGAGCAGTGAAGTAAAGCTTGTGAATTGTGTTGTGTTTTTGTTGTAAGAAACCAAGATTAAATCCTCTAAAAAATCGTCGAAAAAACAAGCAAAATAACCCTTGATTCGGAACTTTTTGTTGATTCGGAAGTTTGATTCGGAAGATTTGGCTTGGAATTACCTTGATTCGGAACTTTTGGCTTGATCCGGAACTTCTTGAGTCGGAACTTCTTGGTTCGGAACTTTTGTCTTGACCCGGAACTTCTTGGTTCGGAAGTTCTTGGTTCGGAACTTTTTGGCTTGATCCGGAACTTCTTGGTTCTGAAGTTTCCTTGGTTCGGAACTTTCTTGATCCGGAACTTCTTGATCCGGAACTTCTTGATTCGGAAGTTTCCTTGGTTCGGAACTTTCTTGATCCGGAACTTCTTGATTCGGAAGTTTCCTTGGTTCGGAACTTTCTTGATCCGGAACTTCTTGATCCGGAACTTCTTGATCCGGAACTTGTTGGTTCGGAACTTTTGCTGGGTTAATCAGAAACTTTATAACGATGAACAGTCGACCACTAATATAAAGATTAAACCCAGATTTTGACCAAATAACCCAAAAAGTTTTGTGATTTCAACAATAATAAGTAAAAACTAATACTTATCCACTAATCCCAATCACAAAAACACCAAAAACACCAAGAATCAAGATGGTTTTTCTTAAAGAACACTAATACAATCAAAAACTAAAAAACCACACAAATCACTACCTTAAATCACCCCATAGCTCTTGATACCAAATGTAGAATATTGATAACCTATGAATCTATGAAGGGGTTTGTTGATTTCTAGAGAGAGAAAGTTAGAGAGAGAAAGTGAGAGAAACTATGTGTTATTTCAATAAATGAAACTAGAAAAGTGACAACAACCAACCCCTTTCCATGGTGGAAAGGGGTATTTATACTTCCAAGCTACATGGGCTTGGGCCGGTCCATGACAAGCCCATGGACCGGTTCTTACTTAACTTAATAAGCAACTAACAACTATTTGTTAACTACGAGCTATTACAACATAAATAATATTGTGGAGTGACCGATACTTCTAATATACGTAAAACGTATTTCTAACATTATCTCTTTTAGATTAATTTTTATAATTATTTTAAGTTTTAATAGTTTTTAAATCATTTTAAATAGTTTTTATTAGTTTAAAAATTTCTAAAAATAGTTTTTAATCTTTTTAGGTTATTTTAGTGGTTTACCAATTGAAAAATCTTTATTTGGGCTTTTTGATAATTTATTTGATTTTTAGGGCTTTAATTAGCATTTAAAAATTGAATATTTAATTATTTAAAAGGTTTGAAAAAGCTTTGATCATTGGTAAACTCTTAGTTTATTATTTTTGATTTTTGGTGAAATTTTGGTAATTTTTAGAATTTATTTTTATTTCTGTGATTTTTAAGGTTCTACGTTTTAACTTTCTAGTAGTGAATTTTTGTTAATTTTTATTTTTACGTTTTCGTCATCTTCTTTTCTAATCCCCTTCTAAACCAATCATTAATCACAAACATTTAACAAATTTCTCACACACATATACCTCCTTGGGAAACGAACTTTCATTTCATTAAGGGTCATTAGTGTTGATTTTCCTAAATCATCACTTGATACTTACCGCTTTTACGCCTTTTTCCTAAAAGGTCGTACTTTACTACCAATCAATGCTCTTAAAAAAATGTAGTCACACATGTTGTTCCTGTGATCCCATGATTGAATATTCACAATCATAAGGTATTGTTTAAAGCTCTTGTTGCTCAAATGTTTCAACTGTTCCCGGATATGATAAATGCTCAAAGCTCTATATCTCAAATGATGTATGCTCATGTATGATGCATATGATTGTATAATGTTTTCATGCAAAGTTGGTAAAACATTATGCAATGTTTTAAAAGTAGAGAGTAATTTTACCCACTAGCTAATAATACTAACTAAAAATTTAGTATGAAATTTGTTAATATTTAGTTAGATACTAAGTGACTTTGCTAGATCTCCAAAGACATAATTTCCAAAGTGTAAATACAATTTCCAAAGAGTTAGTTCGAATAAGGTTTCTCAAGATTTATAAAATCTAGTTAGATTTTTTAAGATTTACCGTAATCTATTTAGATTTTCCAAGGATTTATAAAGATTTGGCTAGATTTACAAAATCTAGTTATGATTCTCAAAAGGTTGCTAAAATCTCGTTAGATTTTTAAAGATTTGTTAAAATCTAGTTAGATTTCCCAAGAGTTTCTAAGATTTATAGAATCTAGTTATAATTTCAAAATTTTATAAAAGCTGGTTAGATTTTCCAAAGATTCACAGTACCTTGTTAGATTTTCAAAGACTTATAAAATCTTTTTAGATTTTCCAAAGATTCACAGTATCTAGTTAGATTTTCAAATATTTATAAAATTTTGTTAGATTTTCTAAGGATTTATAAAGATTTAGTTAGATTGTACTTAGATATTTCTAAGGGTTGTTATTTACAAAGTTGTTTGTGGTTACAATTCATGCCATCATACTTCAGAAGCCATTTTATAAACGTTTGAGGAGCGAGGGCACTTTAAATCGTAAACCCAACCACTCAGTCAAAGTGTAATATCGAGATGGAACATCTTTAGTATAAAGCTCCCTACTAACATGGCATGTTTGTATTCCAAATAGGGTTTCATTAAATACCTTAAGTATTTTAATATCTTCATAAAGATATTAAACAATCGTTATATGAAAGGCACGCAAAGGGTTAGTTCACATAATATGTATGCTCTATATGCTATATGCCTAACTATTAGGGTCCCCAAAAATCATTTTTTCCTTTTTATATTCAGTTATAGTCCAGTTAAAAAAAAATTATTATTTAAATTTTTTAAGTTTTTTTGATCTGGTTCTCTATAACTATCGCTGTAACACCCCACTTGGATAAGTGGACCGTTACGTGTATTTATGGCGTGTCATCAAAGCATAAGGTAAATGTCCTAAAACATTAACTGACCATAAAGGAAATACCGGAATCAAACATCGGCAATCCAAACATAAGCCCAAAACATGAAAAGTAAAAATACTGAAGGAAAGGACTAAACAATGTCCAATAAACAGAATAATGTAAGTACATAAAGTAAGAAGTCTGGATAGCTTCCATCCAAATGCACATGCTCTCAGAATCCTAAGAGCGTCTTGGTGTACCTACCGTTAAAACATGAAAGGGAACTACGGCTGAGCATAACGCTCAGTGAACGGATATAAAGCATGATAAGGAATTACTGAAATGAAACAGATGATGAAATATTGGAGCTGTAAGACTAATAAGTAAAGTTGCAGCGTAAATCTGTGTATAATCTATAAAGTCTGATTTATCAATAATAAAGCTGAACTATTATCTGTTAAATCTGAAAACATGCATTTACTGTATTTTAATTGCCAAAGCTTACGTAGGTCACGTGCTGTAACAACCATGCATGAATAACTGGAGGGGTGACCTCGTCATGCTGTAGAGGGGTGACCTCTAAATAACTGTGTTGGGTGGAGGGATTAGCTCCAATGTGAAGGATGTAGAGCACACACCACATTCACCCTGATAACTTGTAAACTGATAAGCCTAGGATGCATCCATACGCCCCACTAAACATACATATAAAAATGGCCAACCTGAACATGAGTGGGACGATGCAGGATATCACTCTCCTACATGTGAGTCACGACACCGGTGCCTCTAGTGCCATGGTTACGGTACCTCCGTAACTAGTACATAAACTGGTCGTGCTTGTATATAATGCTCAGGCAATTTATTTAATTATTAACATGATTACTGATAAGCTTAAACATATACTGAGGAAAAACATTTGGCTGAAGACGGGGAATCCTAATCATGCATAGAAAGGAAATCCTTACTGAAAGGACGGAAATCCGTACCTCGTGTCCAGTAATGAAGTAAGACTGAAAGCTGAAAGATCTATCCGACTTCATGGTTACTACATAAATAACGTACGCGAAATTAAGTTGACTGATTTTATATATTTTACTGCTCTTAACTGTTTTCGTTGGATTTAATTTATACTTGTATTACTATTTGTATATAATCTACTAAATTCTGACTGTTCATAAATATTACTGATTTAATGTACTCTGTATTTCTAATTACTATATAATGTATAATCTGGCATTACTATAAATAGTAACTCTTTATAATTAGAAAGTTTCCTAATTTAGAAGTATTTCCAACTTAATATCTTTAAATTAAATTATTTATAAGTCATAAGTTTTAAATAGGATAAAAATGATAAAGCTAGAACTAATTTAATTTTATTAATTAGATTATTAAAATTGGACAATATAATTAATTTATTTATATAACTCATTTATAAATTAATTTACCCATTCAATTAATTCGTGGTTCCCACTGTTTTGTTTATTTTCCCACTGCCAATGCAGTTTTCCCACTGCTAGTTCATGGTTCTCACTGTCTAGTATACGGTTCCCCTTGTTAGCCTTAGTGTTCCCACTGCTTTTGTTGTATTCTTTGATTACAAACCCAAACACACCCTTATTGCTTATACCCACTGATTTTCTGACCCAAACACCCTTGGTCGACTTTTGGGCTGCAGATCAACAGCAAACCCACCACACTTGGTGGCTTATTGTTGTTGTCGTCCCTCGCTAAACCAGACCGCCCCTTGTGGGTCACGGCCGACCCTACAACGACTACACCGAGACCATAATGGTCTCGGTTTTTGTGCAGCCACACAACCCGACACCATTTTCTGTTTATTCTTTCGAGATGACCATAACTAGCATTATTGATTTGCTCCTAGATTACCAATTCATGAATTAAAAGAAATTAAAAAGAAAAAGAAAAGGATTACCGTGTCATATAAAAGATGGGTGACAACACCCACAATAAATCGATACAACAAAGAAACTTGTGTTTATTTTCCCTTTTTGTCTTGCTTTCTGTCTGGCGGCCAACACAGACACAACCTAATTTTTTTTTTCGTTGTCTGAGGGGAAACCCCCCATTTTTTTTCTCTTCTTTACTCAATCTGGGTCGACCCATCACCCCCCTTTTCCTTTCTTTTTTTTCTTTCTCCAAAACCGGGCCTAAAGCCCATTTACTCTTTCTTATTCTAAAAAAAACGCAGCCCTTATGTAATATACATATGTTTCCTTTTTTTTTGACTTAATTCGCGTGACGTAATTCTAGCTCGTGCCCGTGTTTTAAATTTTCAGAAACGTAAAACTCTGTTCTGTAAATAAATAATACATACGTAATACGTTTGTAGTGTTCTTCTGAATTTTAATAATTATTTTCTGAATAATTATCTTTTGTAATATTTAAATAAAACTGAGTGCGTAATTACTGTTAACGTTTACTTATTTCTTATATATAGTTTATAATAAAGTCGAGGCTGCATATTTAATAATATTCGTAACTTTTAAGCTACGGGTTTTACAATTCTTCCCCTCTAAAAAGAATAATTTATCCCCGAATTAAGAACACGACTATACTGGGTTTTACAATTCTTTTCCTCTAAAAAGGAGAAATTCGTCCTCGAATTAAAGATAATTTAGCTGGTGCAGCTTGGGAAAAGCTGAGAGTATACATAAGCTGAAGACGTATAAGCTGAAAGGACGCATAGGTTGAAAGGACATGGAAACTGAAAAGGCCTATGAGCTGAAAGAATAATTCTTCTGTTAGTTAAGACATAATGTTGCTGAGAGAGTATAAATATGGCATGACTGAAGTGATCATGTAACGTGACATGACTGAAGAGAGCATGGAACGTAACATGACTGAAAGAACTTAACTGAACCCATTGGAGGAAAAAAAGATGAGAGGTCCGGATGGACTCCTCCGTTTTGAGGGCCTCCCGCTCGAAACGATTCCTTCAAAAGATCTAAACATAATAAAAAAATCTTGGTCCTGATGACCCTGTCCTGATGATGCTGAATGGTTTCTAGTTTCATACTTAAGATGGATTCTCTGAATCTGATAGAAAGAATAAACTATAGCATGAAGAATACATAGAACGGTACGTACAAATATCTAGAAAAGATAATATTTATATCTCTGGGTAAGCTGCTAAAAGTATAAGGACGAACTACGCGAACAATTGTGAACTTACTACGTGAGCAATTGTGAACGTGGTTCACGATTATATGAGGAATGATGAGCATAGAATATATTGTGCCCGATGATACATGAAACATACTGCGAACGTGATGCTAGGACATATCATGAACATATGCTGACTGAGGAACGAATGACAAATGATATGGCCTGAGACGTGAAACGTCTGCCTGGGTATGGAGAAGCTCTGCTAACTTGAGTCTGGTTTCTTAAGCTTTCTGTATCCGTATTCGGTAATAAAGCGTGAAACGTGTATTGTTCAATGGCACACGAACTTGAACGTGAACAATGTTACCAACGCTAATGTGAGCTTAAATCATGAGATAGCACAAAGCATGAACTGAAACAACATCATACTGCGAATGAGACTTAAATGTGAAAGTGAAAATAAATGTGAACGTAAATGTGAACGTACACGTGATTGTGAACATGAACGTGAACGCGATTCACGAACGCTAATTTTGATCTGACAAGATTGTTGATGGAATACTTTGGAATCATACGACCTATTGCTGAATATCCTGCAGTATGTCGGTGTCCTATCTTGAACCTGAGGTATGTCAGGCATCCAGATATGAACATAGTTGCATCAATTATGTTATACTGCTTCTATCAAAATTCTGCCTGGGATTACGGTACCTTCTGGTGGAATCTGAGTGATTAGTCATGAACTAATTTTGAGTCTGGTTAAAATAGATCTCTCGTAGCATAGGATCTTATGGAATACAAAATTTTAGTGTAGGTCCTCTCCTTTATGCGAAAGCTTAGCCATAGAAAGCTAATCAAGAGAACTTCCAGCAATTTCTGTGGTAGTAGCCAACTGAATTCTAGAAATTTTATACTTCGTTCACCGGCGTCGGCCGTGACCAACTGGTGATGGCCTTCACCTTCGCAGGATTGTCTGAAATTCCTTTCTGCTGAAATAGTGTGGTCTAGAAATGCCACCTTATTCTACTGGGATTCATATCTAGAAAGCTGCCTATATAGTTTTTCTCCTATCGGAGAATCTATACAACTGTGAGAAGATGATTATCTTGTACCTCTCTAGAATTTAGAAGATCAAAATGTTATCAAAGTACATACTGACGGTTTTGTCTACGAAGTCATAAAAAAAAATTTATTCATAAATTTCATTCTATAGCTGGAGCATTAGGGAGCTCAGAAGTATAATTCCAAATTTTTAGAGACTGTGACGTATTCAACAGAAATCTGAAAAACATCATGTTCTTCTCTCACCACTGATGGTAGCATGAATTGTTCAGGAAAATGTTTAAGACCTCGTAGCAGATCAGATAAACCTCCTCCTTGATAGACAGAAACGGTGCACTTCATGGTGGTGCGCCAGGGCGAATAAAGCCTCATTCCGGTAATTCTTGCAGCAACTACTGCAACTCTTTTAACTTAGATGCAACTCTGGACTAAAGAGTTTTGGAAACAGGCACTATTCTTGAGACAAGCTCGATGTTAACTTATGTCTCGTAGTTAGGAAGGAATTTCTGGAATGACATCTGGAAATTTTTGTATAATCTGCGGATCATGGATTCGAGGAATTTTAGAAGTGAATTTATATCTGGTAGCTAAAAGTCTTCGTAGTTATGGACTGATAAATCACGCGCTTGTAAGGCAGAAATAATTTGTACTGATTTTTTTCTGACAGAAAGTATAATGAATATATTTGGGATTTAGTAAGACGGATCTCGTCGTTAACTGAAATTAAGGCTTCAATAAATATGGTGATATTGTTGAGTCCTTTCTGGCTGAAAGGTAGGGGACTACCTGATTTAAGATAAAGCTGACATAGGAATACGTGAAGTGAACATGGCGACTTTTCACTGAATGTGTTCGTCTGTAACCTCACAGAATGAATACTGTTTGTTTAATCTGAAAAACATTCTAGTGGTGGTGACTGAATTTTAAATGATCTGATTTTGTGTGTGGCATAATAGAATGGGTATACCCCTTTCTAAAAGGTACCCTGAATTACTGAGGGTCTCTCTTGGAAACATACTGGAGTTAAGAGTTCTGACTCGTACTCTGAGAAGATATTCATATGTCGTGTATCATGATTGGTGTCCTAGTGTCTTCTGAAATGATACTTGAGAACTGTGTCTTGACTGTTGTCTGGACATGTATTTTAATGGATGAACCTGGACAAGGCGGAAAATTTTTGGTAACAGCTAGGATTGGCGGACCGGTTAGACTACCGACCTCTTGTATTTCTGGTCACGTCTGTTCCGGAGTTCCGATGGTACTGACTCATTAATTATAAGCACGGTGGTTGTCACTACTACTTTGTCTGTCAGTTTCCTGAAGGTCGTTATCATGACCGTGATTCATGTAATTATTTCTGCTGAGTGGCCGGCTGGTTACCAGTTCCCACTCTTCTGACAGAAAGATTAGCTGAGTGAAGTGTGACATCTAACTAGGGAAGTAAAAGCATGGAATAGGATGGTAGTGTCTGATGGTTGAAATTTATTCTTGTCAGAAATTTCAAATTTATAGTTTTCGTCCTTGCTCTGCAGTGTCTTTATAGTATAACAGCATCAGCATCAACATCTTGAGAAATCTCCAAAGTATCAGCAGCATCAGCAATTTTGAGGTCTTCAAAGTGTTCGCAGCATCAGCATCTGGTAAAACCTTCAACTCCCGAGCAGCATCAACACCTGGTAGAATATCGACAAGTGGAAACGCCTGAGATGATTGAGGATCGATTAGCAATATCCATGGAGTAGGGTACCTGGTGTACACTTGGACTACTGTACATGAAGTACAAAACGAATATTGCACATGAAGCATATCTGAGACACTGTACGTGGAGTACACATGAATCACTGTACATGGAGTATACCTGAGACACTGTACATAGGGTACATATGGAATACTATATGTGGCTGATGCGAAAAATCTAGTTTTCCCAAAATTAACCTTTACTAGATTATGACACGGGCAGTGTACCCTTGTCAGTTGTAAAATAGTATTAGCAAATATCGGGTTCGAACACAGGGACTATTTATAGTTGGAAGTATTAGTTTATAAAAACGCGTAACGAGTAACAAGTTGGTTTTAGTCTTAGTGAAGACTTGCTTATAATAACAGTAAAAATATTTAAGATTTCAAATATGAATAAAAGAAACGCTTGCTTGGACCGTTAATGAATATGCGTTATCTCTTAGGTATGAAAATATCGATAAACTTCTAATGTAAAATCCTAAGTTCCTTTCGAATACCGGATTTCTCCAATTCCCTAACCATGCAACGATTCCTTTCGAATACCGTTAACACCTCAAGATATTGTGCATAAAGTTCCAAGCTGATGTGTGAGAATTAATTTATAAGCTTCCTTTCGAATAGCTTACCAACTCCTAAACCGATTTCTCTTAATTTAGTAGCTAGCGTTTGTGTGAATAACTACTTGTAAAAATTGTTGTTAATGACTCCTTTCGAATATCATTCACTTATAATCAACTAAAGACAGGCCGATTAATTCGTTCCTATTTTAGTAAAAATTACGGATTCCTTTCGAATACCCGTTTTTAGATTACCAAATAAGAGTATAAACAATTTTAACAAGATAATTAAGTTATTAACCCAAACGGATCCCCAATTAATCTCAACACATCAATCGAATTTCAAACCCAAAACCTAACACATAAACATCACATAATCCTAGCAAACGTATTAAGAAATTAGCTACTCATGATCGTAACAAACACAATTAAATATGTAAAAGACATACTTCAAATTGCAATTAAAATGATAGAAGATTCAATACCAAACTGAGAAATAGGTTCCAATGATCTCCCAAATTAACAAAGTAGAAATTGAAAACAACGATTGTTCAACAGAAAATTATGATTATGATGATGTGTGATGATAGATGATGCTTCTCTGTATGATGGTAATGCTTCCTTGATCTTCCACTCACTCCTTTGTTATATATTCCTCCTGGTAGTTTAAAAAACGTTCAGCCATAATGTCCCACTAACTCTTTGGGCTCCCCCTTAATTAGGAATAAAAACACAATTTCGTAACTGCATCTGTTGCGCCGCAACTCATGTGTCTTGCGCCGCAACTAGTGATCCGCAAACACCATGATCTGTAGCCCCTTCAATTGCGCCGCAATAGGTAGGAGTTGCGCCGCAACTCGGCTTCCGAGGCTGGTACTGATTTGGGTGTCAACCACTTGCGCCGCAGTAGGTAGGAGTTGCGGCGCAACATTAGACCAATTGATCCCTGACTTGTTTGCTTAGCTCCTTTTGGTCCCAAATCGCCTCCAATAACTCCAATGAGCAGATTTGATGAGCCTTTACCAAGTAGCTGCTCGCTCTTGGGCTAGCCAGTCTTTCTGGTGGAATAAGCATCACCCTGGGAGACTAGAACCCAGCCCAACTCTTAGAACGTGAATCAATGGTGAGTGGGGGTACCCTGATGATTTTAGGCAAACCATCACAGCCGTCAACGGATTTGATATGTCTTTACCAGAAGCCGTACCCTTCTGGACTCGCCAATTCTTAGCAATGAAGCATCGGTGAATTGAACACCCTATAGCTTTAAGCAAGCTATTACAGCTATCAACGGATTTGATAAAATCTTTACCAAGAGCCGTACCCCCTTGGATTAGCCACTTTTCAGTCTAGGACCATGGCAAGTGAAAACCATCCAGTTTTGGGTAACCTGGCAACCATCAACGGATTTGATGTATCACACCAAGAGCCGTACCCTCAAGGTGAATCAACTCTTTCTTGTCGGTAAGACATGGTGAGTTGAGAACCTATAAAACACACTTTACACAAAATATAAGCAATACGGGGTCTATCCATTACGTTTAGGACACAAAACATAACAAATATCGCTATGAAAAACTCGTATAAATGAGCGATATCAAACCCCCCATACTTAAGCATTTGCTTGTCCCTAAGCAAATCCGACTCAAACCTACTAACAATTTTACAAAACATACAACTTAAGAAAAGCTAAGAGTTTTTTTTTTTTTTTTTTTTTTTGCAAGACTCTAAATGACTCAAATGGGACTAAAATATACGTAATGGATATAGGGGACAAAACTAACTAATTTCCCGACTCACCCCCCATACTTGACTAACACATTGTCCCTAATGTGTTCCATCAAAAGAAAATCTAACTAAAAGGGAAAAAAAAAAAAAAAGGGAAAAAGAGAGATAACACCGTGCGAGTTCCGTTTGATGTGGTATGAATTCCGAGTCTACTCCGCACGTGCTGAACTTAATGCCAGTCTTGGTAAGGTACAAACACATAAACAAACACGTTAATGAGCATAAACATATATCCTAAGCAACGAAAGATTAAATAGTTCCAAACGCGACCCGACACAACTGAAAAGTAAATAGTTCGACATCATAAAGTACAACAACAATCAAATAAGCCCCACAAACGGCTTCAACTTCTTCACTCATCATCAGTAGGTGGTGGTTGGTACCACATGGGAGGTGGGTTGTATTCAGTCCACCCACTCGCTGCCTCGGGATGATGCACATGGTACTGGGAAGTGGTCATATATTCCCACATGGGCTGGTATCGCGCCATGTGGTACTGCGTATAATCCCCAAACTGGTGAACATCCGAGTGGGTCCTATCGATCTCTGTCCTGATCTGATGAACCTCCGCATGTGTCTCGTCCACTCGGCGCCCAATCCTATACAGTTCCTGCATCATGGGGTTAAAATCAAACGGGCCAGGTTGTGGGGGAACCGCTCCCGCTGCGTTCGCGTTACCCTCTTCCTCCTCATTCTCTTCCTCAGCACCGTCACCCTCTTCCTCTTGCACATGACCAACATAAACTCTGCTTGCGGTTATAATTTTTGCCCGAAGCAAATCATTCATTGTAACCATCTTCCATCCCACTGGTGGACTGCACTTTTGAATCCCCGCCTGAGTCAGAACACCCAACTTCTTTGCTATCCTCGTAATAAAATGGCCACAAACCATAGGCCCTGCGGCTTGTCGTCCCGACCCTTTCTCGTTCATATACTCAACCAGTGCCCACGGGGCATTCACATACTCAGTCGGGTCCCTTTTTGCGAAGAAATACAACAGCCACAAATCATCGAGATAAACTTTGTCCTGATGCTGAAACCGGTGCAAGAATGAATTGGAGATTCCTTTTTCAAGCACTCTAAATATTGGATTCGTGAGATTGTTCGCTTTATTGGTGGAGGCGTGAGGCCTATGTCCGGACAAATCAAACCACACCTCATTTTTCTTACTCCGGATTGCATTCCAGTTCCAACTTCCCTCAACAATATAATTCGCCATATTGGGTTTATCCATATATTCAGCTTCAGTGAATAAACCCGTCAAATACCCAAAATGTGGCAGGGTGACCTCATGAGCTTTCCCCCCTAACCGAAACTGGATTATCTTTGCATCGTAAACCTCATAACTATTATCCGGGACCGGGTCAACTGTCAAGGTAGAGTAAAACTCGAGACAAAGTTCTCGATAAATATTCTCTCGGACACTGAATGCTTTCTTCCAAACTTCCACCTCAAAAGGTGCCGCTCCTACCCATTTTACAAACCGAGTAGTCAGGAATGGGTTCAACTCTGCAGTTATTCCCAAAGTATCGAGCATACCCCAATCCAAGAACTTCGGGGGATGAACCACTTTATCCTGAAGTAAGGCCAAGTTGTTATTAAATCTGGTTTTTTCATCAGCCGTGCATCCCGGCCATTTGAGCCAAGGGTGCGCTTCCGGTCTCATAAGCATTGATTCAGTGGATGGAACCGGTGGGCGGGTCACTCGATGCGCAGTGGATGATTCTCCCACTTCCGGCTCCCCAACCGCTTGACGTTTGCCCTACAAAAATAAACAAAAACAAAGACAAAACAAACTACATTTGTTAGACTACATTTTTTTTTTTTTTTTTCGAGATGTCAGGTCTGAGGCCCTTCTTGCGCCGCAACTACTTCCTCTTGCGGCGCAAGTGGGTATTTTCTGGGCGAGATCTGCAGCAACAAAGGAAACCCCGACATGACCAAATCAAAACCTAAGAATCCTAAAGCTAAACGATATTAGGCTAAAACTTATCTTAATTAACTAATGTTACTACTAAAGAACCCTAATTAAACTTTCCCCCAAATCAATTGCAAATCAAGAACCCTAATTAAACTAAAATTGAGAAATTAAAAGGAATAAACAAACATACCGATCTCCTCATGGATGAATTGATTGATTTTTATAAAAGATGTGATGAGAAATCGAATTGAGATGAGTGTGTGTTTTTTTTTTTTTGTTTTCTCTTTTTGTTTTTTTTTTTTTTTTCTCTGGTCTGAGACCCTACTTTTAACCACACCTGATGGTCTTGCGGCGCAGGAAAAAGAGTTGCGGCGCAAGAAAAAGAAACACCCAAATTACAACCAACCTCGGATCCGGACTTGCGGCGCAGGATAATAAGATGCGGCGCAAGTGAGGAGCCGAGGTGTTTTATTCCGTTTGTTTTTTTTTTTTTTTTTTTTTTTTTTTTTTAAATTACTTAAACACTTATACAAAACCATACTTTTAAAACTCCTAAGTTACTAAAATAACTAGAATCAGCAAAAATAACCAAAATAAGAGAAATTAAAAGAGAAATGATACAACAAACCGGGGTTTAATCCGGAAGTACTCGTTTTTTTCCTCGAGTCATGAGCTTGACTCCTCGTTGTGCCGAGAATCTAGAACGGGTAAAACCCATCCTCCATCGTCATACCGTTCTCCTCATCTTCCTCATGATAAAGTTTGACTCTTTGACCATTAACGATAAATGATCCGCCCTCATCCGTTTCTAGCTCCACATATCCACCCGAAAAGACCCGTCTCACCAAGTAAGGGCCCGTCCACTTTGATCTCAACTTAGGTGCTTTAAATTTGTACTTCGATTGAAACAAAAGCACCTTGTCTCCTTCCTTAAACTCTTTCCGCCTAATTTTCAAATCATGGACCATCTTAGTTCTCGCCTTATAAAGAGCGGAATTCTCGTATGCGTTCCATCTTAACTCGTCTAACTCATGGAGTTGTAGAAATCTGGTTTCGCCACTAGCTAGTAAATCCATGCTACACTCTTTAAGCGCCTAATACGCCTTATGCTCTATCTCCATGGGTAAATGACACGTTTTCCCATATAGCATCTTGAACGGGGTGGTCCCAATCGGAGTCTTGTAAGCTGTCCTAAATGCCCATAATGCTTCATCCAATTTCTTTGACCATAAAGACGGGTTATTGTTGACCGTCTTCTCCAAAATCCGTTTAATCGCCCGATTGGTGTTTTCGACTTGCCCACTTGTTTGAGGGTGGTAGGAAGTCGAAAACCGGTGTTGTACCCCATATTTCTTCAAAACTTTTTCCATTTGGGTGTTTACAAAATGGGTTCCCCGATCACTTATCAAAGCTTTTGGCATGCCAAACCTACAAAACAAACTTCGTAAAAAATTAATAACAACGTTAGCATTATTAGTAGGTAGTGCCTTTGCCTCGACCCATTTAGATACATAATCCACCGCCACCAAGATGTAGACATTTTTGTTCGACGGTTTAAACGGCCCCATGAAATCAATTCCCCAAATATCAAAAACCTCGCACACTTGTATACTTTGTTGCGGCATCTCGTCTCGTTTTGTAACCGTACCTTGCCTTTGACACGAATCACATGTCCTCACTAAGGTGTGTGCTTCCTTAAAAATAGTAGGCCAATAGAAACCCGCATCAAACACCTTCTTTCCCGTCACGGTTGGACCATAATGCCCTCCCGTTGGACCATGGTGACATTCATCGAGAATTCGCCTTGTATCGGCTCCATAAACACACCTTCTCACCATTCCATCGGCACACATTCTAAATAGAAACGGCTCCTCCCAAAAGTAATACTTGGCATCCGAGTATAGCTTTTTCCGTTGTTGATAAGTAAGCAATCTACTAACGACTCCACCCGCTAAATAATTGGCTATGTCGGCGTACCAAGGACCCCGTTCACCAACTGCTTTTCCAACAAATGCCAATCTTTCATCCGGAAAGGTGTCTCGAATATCCTCCTCATTCAAAGCTCCAAGACTCGGATTCTCCAAACGGCTCAAATGATCCGCCGCCACATTTTCTCTACCCCGCTTATCTTGGATCTCCACATCAAATTCTTGCAAAAGTAAGATCCACCTAATCAATCTCGGCTTCGCATCTAACTTTGAAAACAGAAACTTCAAGGCCGAGTGATCCGTAAACACTACCGTTTTACTCAATACCAAATAAGACCGAAATTTATCGAATGCGAACACAACAGCTAGTAATTCCTTCTCGGTAGTGGTATAATTTTGATGAGCTTCATTTAATGTCTTGCTTGCAAAATAAATCGGCCTAAAATGTTTCTCAATCCTTTGACCCAATACCGCCCCTACCGCAAAATTGCTCGCGTCACACATCAACTCAAAGGGTAGATCCCAATTTGGCGAGATTAGAATGGGTGTGTTCGTTAATCTTTCCTTCAACAATTCAAATGCCTTCATACAATCCTCCGAAAATTCGAACTTTGTATCCTTCTCTAACAAACGAGTCATCGGCCTAGTTATCTTTGAAAAATCCTTAATAAACCGCCTATAAAACCCCGCGTGTCCTAGAAAGCTTCTAACTGATTTCTCGTTCGTTGGAGGTGGTAACTTTGCTATAACTTCAATCTTTGCTCTATCAACCTCAATTCCCGCCTTAGAAATTTTGTGCCCCAATACTATTCCTTCCTTCACCATGAAATGGCATTTTTCCCAATTAAGCACCAAATTTGTTTCTTCACACCGTGCTAGCATCTTATCTAAACTTTCTAAACAACCATCAAATGAACTCCCATAAACCGAAAAATCGTCCATAAAAACCTCCATGGAATTCTCAACCATATTCTGAAAAATCGCCATCATACACCTCTGAAATGTTCCCGGTGCATTACATAACCCGAATGGCATCCGTCTATAAGCAAAGGTACCGAAAGGACAAGTAAATGTTGTTTTCTCTTGGTCCTCGGGGTCAATTGGAATTTGAAAATAACCCGAGAAACCATCAAGAAAACAATAAAACTCGTTTTCCGCCAACCTTTCTATCATTTGATCCATAAATGGTAATGGAAAATGATCCTTTCGGGTCGCCTCATTTAACCTCCTATAATCGATACAAACCCTCCAGCCCGTCACTGTTCTTGTCGGTACCAATTCGTTCTTTTCATTCAATACCACAGTCATTCCACCTTTCTTGGGCACACAATGGACCGGACTAACCCAGGGGCTATCTGCTATCGGGTAAATTATACCTGCATCCAAGAGTTTAACAATTTCCTTTTTGACCACATCTTGCATATTCGGGTTAAGTCTCCGTTGTCTTTGGACAACGGGTTTTACATTATCTAAAAAGTTGATTTTATGTTTACAAAAATCAGAACTTATACCCGGAATATCAGAAATACGCCAAGCGAAAGCCTTTTTATGGCTTTTAAGGACCGTTAGTAATTTAACCTTCTCGTCTTCCAAAAGTGAGGACGAAATAATAATTGGGAGACTAGAATTACCATCTAAGAATGCATACTCTAGATGTGCCGGTAATTGCTTAAGTTCCAAATCCTTCGGGGGATCCTCAATAGAAGTTTTGATCCTCTCCCCGTCGTTAACTACCAACTCCTTCACTTCATTCGAGCTTTCCTCATCATTCGCCTCTTCTTTAACAATGGAATTCAGCATTTCCATTTCCGCCTCTGCTTCCAAAATGCCTTCCCAATCGAGGTCATAAGCTTCATCTATAACATCAATTCTAAAACAAGATTCATCAGTAGAATATGAATGTTTCATTGCTTGATTCAAAGAAAATGTTGCCCTTTCATCACCCAAACCCAAAGAAATTTCGGTATCCCGAACCCGGATGATAGCATCCGCGGTGTTCAAAAATGGTCTACCCAAAATGAGAGGAACTTTTTCATCCTCCTCCATTTCAAGAATAACAAAATCCACGGGATATAAAAATTCTCCAACCCGTATGAGCATATTTTCGGCAATACCCAATGGATATTGATAAGATCGATCGGCCAATCTTATGCTCATACGTGTTGGGGTTAAAACATTTGAAGACAATTTAGTGTAAATAGAGTAGGGCATTAAGTTAATGCTTGCCCCTAAATCCGCTAATGCACTAAAAGTAAATGTATCGTTAAAAGTGCAAGTTAAAAGAAAACTTCCGGGGTCTTCAAGTTTCGGTGGAATAGACCTCTTCACAATTGCTGAACATTCGGCATTTAAGAACGCGGTGATTTTCTCCATGTAATCACCTTTCCCGCTCACGAGTTCCTTCATGAATTTTGCATAATTTGGCATACCCGCAATAAGATCAACTAAAGGAACATTAATCTTAACAGTTTTCATTAACTCGATGAATTTCCCGTATTGTTCCTTTTTCTTTTCTTTTCGAAGTCTATGCGGATATGGGATATGTGGCTTGTATGGCCCTTTTGGTTCGATTTCCGGTTCTTTTTCTTTATTATCACCCTTTGGTTCCTTCCCAGGTTTCGACTCCATTTCTATCTCTTCCTCGTCGTCCGAATCACTATCGATGGGTTCATGGTTCTTTTCGAAGTCTCGGATCTCGAGTTGCGGCGCAGCTACAGTATCTTGCGGCGCAATTGGTTGGTCAATGACAATTGGGTTCCCCACGGAGTACGAGTTGCGGCGCAAGTCCCTGTTGTTGCGGCGCAATATGTCTGTTTCAGCTGAAATTTCCGATTTGTCTTTGTTCAGCACCATTTTTCGGTCCCCCCCATACTTAGGTCCAGACCTAGTCTCCACAACGTTCACTTGCTCATCACGATTATTTGGTGGTACATACTTCGACCCTTGGTTCGATGATCCTCCGGTGTTGTTTTGATTTTGCCTCGGATTTGGTTGGGTTGAACTTGGCATTTGACCCGTTGGTCGGTTCGAGAACTTTTCACTTAATCTTTCAAATTTTCGCTCCAAGTCTTGCATGTTAGCTTGGGTGTTCCGTTGGTTTTGCTCCCATTTTGCGGTGAATCCTTTCATGGAGTTAGCCATAATATCATTTGCCGCCTTTTGGGAGTAGACAAAATCTTTCATCATTTCCTCAAAATTCTGTTCGGTATGCTCCTCCTTTTGTTTCGATTGGTTGGGTTGAAATCTCGCCTCATTTCTGTTTCCCTGATTCTTATTTCCATACCCACTATTTCCCCGGTTTTGATACCCATAGTTGGCATAGTTAGCCTCCTCAGATTTCGGCTCACAATCATCCGTGTAGTGAGGTCCCCCGCATTTCCCGCAACCGTTCTTCACTAAGTGTACATCTTTTTCCAAACGATCCATTCGGTTTTTCATTTCATTACCCAAGGCTTTAATCTCGTTCACCACTTCTTTGTTGCTACCACTACTACCTCCTTCTTCAACTTGGTTCACCGTTCCTCTAACTCTCCTATTCCTATTAACCCGATCCCTAGCAATATGAGCTTGAACTTGGTCTTCCATCATTCGGTGAGCCTCGTTTGGTGACTTGTATAGGAAACTGCCACCACCCGCCAAATCCAAGTCGTGTTGAGAACGACTATCCAAACTGTAGTAGAAGATATCAATAACTTCATCTTTATCTAACTCGTGCCCATGGCAGTTCCTTAACAATTCCTTAAGCCTAATCCAAGCACTTGTTATGGTCTCGTTGTCCCATTGTTGAAAAGAACGGATTTGGTTCAATAGCTTCCTGCGCAAGATGGGTGGAAAAAATCTTGTTACAAAAAGCTCCCTCATTTCTTCCCAAGTTGCAATCGTACCCGGCTCTAATTCATTAAACCACGTTTTCGCCTCTCCCGTGAGAGACGATGGAAACAAACTTAGCATAACGCTTTCCTCTTGACCCGCTCCATATCGAAACATTCTACATGTCTCTATGAAACTCGCCACATGCTTGTGCGGGTCGGACTTGAAATGTCCGTCAAAAGTACTATCTTGAATCATCTTTAAGTGATGACCTTTAACGGAAAAGTCATCCCCCAAATCCGGTGCCACAATAGCCGACCCATTCGTCTGTGGTACCATCCTATTCCTATCGATCATCGGTATGTCAAAAGGATTGGGTTGGTTTTCTAGTCTAATATCATCGTCTCCGTTGTCTGTCATTTCTTCTTCAAAAACTAGTTCAACTTTATCCTCGGAGGATATGCTTTCACTATAAACTACCGAAACGGCTGCTCCTAAACCCCGTTTCCTCAAAAGTTTTTCCGGATCCGAAAGAGGACTTTGCACTTGTTTCCCTTGGGATCTCGTGTACATACACAATCAATAATCCTGAAAATCACAACACAAACAAAAATACCCGTGAAAAATATTCAAACAAGTAATCAAACAATAAACTAAAAACTTCAACTAAATCTCGGATCCCCGGCAGCGGCGCCAAAAACTTGATGCGAAAAATCTAGTTTTCCCAAAATTAACCTTTACTAGATTATGACACGGGCAGTGTACCCTTGTCAGTTGTAAAATAGTATTAGCAAATATCGGGTTCGAACACAGGGACTATTTATAGTTGGAAGTATTAGTTTATAAAAACGCGTAACGAGTAACAAGTTGGTTTTAGTCTTAGTGAAGACTTGCTTATAATAACAGTAAAAATATTTAAGATTTCAAATATGAATAAAAGAAACGCTTGCTTGGACCGTTAATGAATATGCGTTATCTCTTAGGTATGAAAATATCGATAAACTTCTAATGTAAAATCCTAAGTTCCTTTCGAATACCGGATTTCTCCAATTCCCTAACCATGCAACGATTCCTTTCGAATACCGTTAACACCTCAAGATATTGTGCATAAAGTTCCAAGCTGATGTGTGAGAATTAATTTATAAGCTTCCTTTCGAATAGCTTACCAACTCCTAAACCGATTTCTCTTAATTTAGTAGCTAGCGTTTGTGTGAATAACTACTTGTAAAAATTGTTGTTAATGACTCCTTTCGAATATCATTCACTTATAATCAACTAAAGACAGGCCGATTAATTCGTTCCTATTTTAGTAAAAATTACGGATTCCTTTCGAATACCCGTTTTTAGATTACCAAATAAGAGTATAAACAATTTTAACAAGATAATTAAGTTATTAACCCAAACGGATCCCCAATTAATCTCAACACATCAATCGAATTTCAAACCCAAAACCTAACACATAAACATCACATAATCCTAGCAAACGTATTAAGAAATTAGCTACTCATGATCGTAACAAACACAATTAAATATGTAAAAGACATACTTCAAATTGCAATTAAAATGATAGAAGATTCAATACCAAACTGAGAAATAGGTTCCAATGATCTCCCAAATTAACAAAGTAGAAATTGAAAACAACGATTGTTCAACAGAAAATTATGATTATGATGATGTGTGATGATAGATGATGCTTCTCTGTATGATGGTAATGCTTCCTTGATCTTCCACTCACTCCTTTGTTATATATTCCTCCTGGTAGTTTAAAAAACGTTCAGCCATAATGTCCCACTAACTCTTTGGGCTCCCCCTTAATTAGGAATAAAAACACAATTTCGTAACTGCATCTGTTGCGCCGCAACTCATGTGTCTTGCGCCGCAACTAGTGATCCGCAAACACCATGATCTGTAGCCCCTTCAATTGCGCCGCAATAGGTAGGAGTTGCGCCGCAACTCGGCTTCCGAGGCTGGTACTGATTTGGGTGTCAACCACTTGCGCCGCAGTAGGTAGGAGTTGCGGCGCAACATTAGACCAATTGATCCCTGACTTGTTTGCTTAGCTCCTTTTGGTCCCAAATCGCCTCCAATAACTCCAATGAGCAGATTTGATGAGCCTTTACCAAGTAGCTGCTCGCTCTTGGGCTAGCCAGTCTTTCTGGTGGAATAAGCATCACCCTGGGAGACTAGAACCCAGCCCAACTCTTAGAACGTGAATCAATGGTGAGTGGGGGTACCCTGATGATTTTAGGCAAACCATCACAGCCGTCAACGGATTTGATATGTCTTTACCAGAAGCCGTACCCTTCTGGACTCGCCAATTCTTAGCAATGAAGCATCGGTGAATTGAACACCCTATAGCTTTAAGCAAGCTATTACAGCTATCAACGGATTTGATAAAATCTTTACCAAGAGCCGTACCCCCTTGGATTAGCCACTTTTCAGTCTAGGACCATGGCAAGTGAAAACCATCCAGTTTTGGGTAACCTGGCAACCATCAACGGATTTGATGTATCACACCAAGAGCCGTACCCTCAAGGTGAATCAACTCTTTCTTGTCGGTAAGACATGGTGAGTTGAGAACCTATAAAACACACTTTACACAAAATATAAGCAATACGGGGTCTATCCATTACGTTTAGGACACAAAACATAACAAATATCGCTATGAAAAACTCGTATAAATGAGCGATATCAGTGGCACTGGTGGAAATTTTATGGGATGATCGATACTAGTGTCGCTTGTCTGACATGATCAAGGAATTAAATTGATTTAAACGGTAGTAAACTGAGCTGAACTGAGTAACATGATAGCCTGGTAATTCCTGCGTAAACTTAATGCTGGTTGTATAGAGGTTCAAGAATATGCTTAAACGGAATTTCAACAATGGTCAGCATAAAGACATGACTGATGAAGACCAAACATGATTTATCATGAAATAGGATTTTACTATAATCCTGAGCATGAAACATTATCACTCTGCTGAAAACATAATCCTTGAAAGGAAACATGAAACTGAAACCGCCTGAAGGCGACATCAACTTGAGATTGTGCGAACTGGATTGTTATAAAGACTATAAAAGTATGATCAACTGTGGCTCAACATCAAATGATGTGGATGGCTATGGTTCAATACACATAATTCAAGGAACAAAACATATGACTAAGTATGGGCGATTCTGGTTCGATCCATGCTTGTCAAAATTTTCTAAGAACTGTCATGTATAGAAATTTATAATGTGGGACTAAATATGGTTGGCTGTAGTCCAGTCCATACTTGTCCAAATTTATGAAATGTCCTAATATGACAAAGGTGAACAATTATGAATCGGTTCACAAAACAACCTTCGACTGAATAACATGAAATTTGACCTGAACAATGGTGAACGTTTATGGCTGGTTCACCAAGTAATACTTGACTGATAACATGAATCTGACATGAGTAAGGATGAACGCTTAGGGTCAGTTCATCAATACAAGATCTGAACGGGCAAGGGTGAACGCCTATGGGTCGGTTCACCAAAACAAAATTCGCAGAAAAGCACATGCGACTAAATATGGCCAGTCCTGTACCAACCTTTTACTTAGTCAAAAAAAAAAACTTTAAGAAAACTGACTGATAATTGAAGAAAATTGACTTATAAAGGCATGAGAAACATGAAAGATAACAACACCAAAATATGGGAAGTTCCTGGTGACTACCCACTAGTCACAAGTCAAGTTTTAGAGCCTACAGGTCGAACCTTGCTCTCTGATACCATAATTGTAACACCCCACTTGGATAAGTGGACCGTTACGTGTATTTATGGCGTGTCATCAAAGCATAAGGTAAATGTCCTAAAACATTAACTGACCATAAAGGAAATACCGGAATCAAACATCAGCAATCCAGACATAAGCCCAAAACATGAAAAGTAAAAATACTGAAGGAAAGGACTAAACAATGTCCAATAAATAGAATAATGTAAGTACATAAAGTAAGAAGTCTGGATAGCTTCCATCCAAATGCACATGCTCTCAGAATCCTAAGAGCGTCCTGGTGTACCTGCCGTTAGAACATGAAAGGGAACTACGGCTGAGCATAACGCTCAGTGAACGGATATAAAGCATGATAAGGAATTACTGAAATGAAACAGATGATGAAATACTGGAGCTGTAAGACTGATAAGTAAAGTTGCAGCATAAATCTGTGTATAATCTATAAAGTCTGATTTATCAATAATAAAGCTGAACTGTTATCTGTTAAATCTGAAAACATGCATTTACTGTATTTTAATTGCCAGAGCTTATATAGGTCACGTGCTGTAACAATCGTGCATGAATAACTGGAGGGGTGACCTCGTCATGCTGTAGAGGGGTGACCTCTAAATAACTGTGCTGGGTGGAGGGATCAGCTCCAATGTGAAGGATGTAGAGCACACACCACATTCACCCTGATAACTTGTAAACTGATAAGCCTAGGATGCATCCATACGCCCCACTAAACATACATATAAAAATGGCCAACCTGAACATGAGTGGGACGATGCAGGATATCACTCTCCTGCATGTGAGTCACGACACCGGTGCCTCTAGTGCCGTGGTTACGGTACCTCCGTAACTAGTACATAAACTGGTCGTGCTTGTATATAATGGTCAGGCAATTTATTTAATTATTAACATGATTACTGATAAGCTTAAACATATACCGAGGAAAAACATTTGGCTGAAGACGGGGAATCCTAATCATATATAGAAAGGAAATCCTTACTGAAAGGACGGAAATCCGTACCTCGTGTCCAGTAATGAAATAAGACTGAAAGCTGAAAGATCTATCCGACTTCATGGTTACTACATAAATAACGTACGCGAAATTAAGTTGACTGATGTTATATATTTTACTGCTCTTAACTGTTTTCATTGGATTTAATATATACTTGTATTACTATTTGTATATAATCTACTAAATTCTGACTGTTCATAAATAATACTGATTTAATGTACTCTGTATTTCTGATTACTATATAATGTATAATCTGGCATTACTATAAATAGTAACTCGTTATAATTAGAAAGTTTCCTAATTTAGAAGTATTTCCAATTTAATATCTTTAAATTAAATTATTTATAAGTCATAAGTTTTAAATAGGATAAAAATGATAAAGCTAGAACTAATTTAATTTTATTAATTAGATTAATAAAATTGGACAATATAATTAATTTATTTATATAACTCATTTATAAATTAATTTACCTATTCAATTAATTCGTGGTTCCCACTGTTTTGTTTATTTTCCCACTGCCAATGCAGTTTTCCCACTGCTAGTTCATGGTTCTCACTGTCTAGTATACGGTTCCCCCTGTTAGCCTTAGTGTTCCCACTGCTTTTGTTGTATTCTTTGTTTACAAACCCAAACACACCCTTATTGCTTATATCCACTAAGTTTCTGACCCAAACACCCTTGGTCGACTTTTGGGCTGCAGATCAACAACAAACCCACCACACTTGGTGGCTTATTGTTGCTGTCGTCCCTCTCTAAACCAGACCGCCCCTTGTGGGTCACGACCGGCCCTACAACGACTACACCGAGACCATAATGGTCTCGGTTTTTATGCAACCACACAACCCGACACTATTTTCTGTTTATTCTTTCGAGATGACCATAACTAGCATCATTGATTTGCTCCTAGATTACCAATTCATGAATTAAAAGAAATTTAAAAGAAAAAGAAAAGGATTACCGTGTCATATAAAAGATGGGTGACAACACCCACAATAAATCGATACAACAAAGAAACTCGTGTTTTTTTCCCTTTTTGTCTTGCTTTCTGTCTGGCGGCCAACACAGACACAACCTATTTTTTTTTCTTCGTTGTCTGAGGGGAAACCCCCCGTTTTTTCTCTTCTTTACTCAATCTGGGCCGACCCATCACCCCCCTTTTCCTTTATTTTTTTCTTTCTCCAAAACCGGGCCTAAAGCCCATTTACTCTTTCTTATTCTAAAAAAAACGCACCCTTTATGTAATATACATATGTTTCCTTTTTTTTTTGACTTAATGCGCGTGACGTAATTCTAGCTCGTGCCCGTGTTTTAAATTTTCAGAAACGTAAAACTCTGTTTTGTAAATAAATAATACATACGTAATACGTTCGTACTGTTCTTCTGAATTTTAATAATTATTTTCTGAATAATTATCTTTTGTAATATTTAAATAAAACTGAGTGCGTAATTACTGTTAACGTTTACTTATTTCTTATATATAGTTTATAATAAAGTCGAGGCTGCGTATTTAATAATATTCGTAACTTTAAACTACGGGTTTTACAATCGCTCTGATACCATTTCTGTAATACCCCCAAGTTGGTCAAATGCAGCGGAATAGTAATTGGGGTGTTACTTTGGTGGATCGATCGCAAATAGTATACAAAGCATGATCATAAATTATCATTTAAACATATTACATGAATCAAATGTGCAGATTTAATAAATTGTCTTGAAATCAACATTTATTATTATTTGTAGAAATATCCCAGCCCGATGGTAAACATGATGCTTCCTATGATGCTGGAATCCAATGCACATGAACCTGCTTATTTCCTGAGAAAACATATAAAGTAAAATGTGGGGGTCAACACGAGGTTGGTGAATTCATAGAGTTTCGTTCAAAAAGTATAAGTATTGTCATGCCAAACACCACGATCATAGCAGGACAATCACAGCCCAATACTATAGTAGTTCCTACCGCCCTGTAATAGAAGCTAGACAAAGATGCTCAGTACGCCCATTTGGGTCTATCCTGATGATGTTCCCTCAGTCCGATAATGAAATAAACCTGTTGCTCGGCCTAAGCGTTTACGTGACAGCTGATCACGTCAGGCCGGGTGTTGTCAATACCCGAATAGATCTATTCATACATTTCACGCTACACTATTAACTATTACAGTCCACGAGAATGGAGCAAACAATAGGCAATAAGTTGTTGTTGTCCGTAAGTGTTTGCATAAACAATAATTAAGTATATTTTCTCCACCAGTTATAAAATAGTAAAAGATGGGGCCATGAACTCACCTAAATAAAGGAGCAGTAGTAATAAGTCACTGAGTATGCTGGCACAGTATGATCACGAAGCAATAGAATTACCTAAGTAATTTATGTGTGTCTCAATAGATGCACAAATAAAATGCACATATAATGTAGTTAATGAAAATGCATGATCACAGATTAACTAAGTTGTTATCGTTTAAGTGTTAAACTTATAGTGGACTATTACTAATATAACATATATTTTTAGTATCTAAAAATATATTTAAATCGTTCAACTAAAGTGTAATAAATTAAATAAAGATATTTTTATTTAATTAATTAATTGTAAGAAAGTAATACATTCCATTGCGTTTTCTTAAGGATCCAAAATAATCAATATGATTTGTCTGTTTATAAGGTTTCGTAAATAAATCTTAAAAATTTATTTAATAATCAAAATGACTTAATTTAATTTATTAATAAAATAATTTATTAATATTTTTAATTAAATTATAATTACACGTAAGTCCTTGTAGTATAATAACTTCCAAAAATAACCTTTAAAGTTTCGTTCGTTAAGTATATCACGTCGTTAGTCCTCGTCCGTTATGTTTAGTTTCAAAAACGCCCCTAGGGCTTATAACATTTTGGGGAAATGACAAAACACTCCCCCTAAGTCTCGGAATTAATTAATGAGGGGCTAGGGTTTGTTTTAAGTTTCCAAAATGGCACAACTAGTCCCTCGTGTCTCGAAAATATTTATTTAGGGCACAAAAAGTAACCTATGGTTTTATACAAGTTTCCAAAGTGGCAAAAATAGTTCTTATGGTTTGGTTGGCTCTCGGTTTGCACCCTACACTTTTAGAAATGATAAAGTTGGTCCTTATACTTCTTTAAAGTCACGAAAAATATGTACAGGTTTGGTACACGCAAAGAGAGAGAGAGAGATCAATGAAATATCCTAGTAAATCTTGGTTTATATTATGATGGTGTACATCCAAGATTTTATTGTGATTTGGTTTTGATTTAGCATGTGGGAAATAAGAAATAATCCAAGGAACATTTCTTTGTCTATGCTTTAAGTCTATGTTTAGTTTAATTTGTTTTGTTATGTTTAGAAATAATCTAAGTTAATTTATTTTGTATCTTGTACATGGGGATAAATGATCAAAGTGATTAGGTACTCCAAATGAGGCTAATGTGTTTTAAGTTATTTTATTGAGTCGAATTCGTATTGGTTTAGTCGTACTAAAAGTTTATGTTTAAAAATAATTTTAATGCGCAATATTTTCGATCATCATTATTAATTATGATAAATATAATTATTAATTATTTATGCACATAAAATGTGTCTAAAAATAAAAATAAAATAAGTCCATGGTTAAAACGTCAAGTTTTAAGAAATATAAGTAAATATATAATATTTACTATATTATGATTTCGTTTGTAAAGGTCGTTGATAAAAATATTATAGGATGAATGATAATAATAATGAAGCCGGTGACGTGTTAAAAGCTCAAAATTTGGGGTTTTACCGAATCCCTAATTGATCAAAGAATGTTTGAAAGATCATTCTCACTACTTAGGTCATGCCCAAAATTCGTTTTTTTAAGCACTGTAATAACAAATATCAAAAATCAAGTTTTAATCATGGCATAAAAGACTCATGAACGCTAAAGGAATTGCATAATTCATATGCAATTTCGGGTACGTTCATTGAGCTACATTGAACATAAGGAGCGTTTGGGTTATCTAAAAAACATTGCATTTTTCACCTTTGATAAATAATTTTTGGGTCGAGATAACCGCACCTCCACATTTGTTGCATATAGGCACACACTAGGCATTCTCCAAATTATTTGTCTTAAATACGACTAACTTAAGTTTTTTTTGCCTTAGGATCAAAATGCGTCCCACATGGACTTATGACCACAAAGACACCACTAGCTATATCCCTAAACACCATAGGTCCAAACACTTCCCTACCGTACAAAAAGACTTGTGTAAGGAGTTAGAAACCCGCACCTTCCACGAAGGTCGCCTTGTCCACCACTCCTTCACAGATGACACCGACGTTCGTGAGGTATTCTCAAAAATCACCTTTCATTGCCTCTTGGACATAGATGAAAAACTTTATGTCGAATTTGTTCTAGAATTCTACATGTCCATGAGGGTGACTTTTGATGAATACCACATTCTCTTTGTAAATTTTAGGGCAAATGTGTTGGGACTTAGATATATATGACAAAATAAGATGAAGGACCTAATAGCAAATAGTTAGCTTCTATAGTAAGCTAGGGTTGTGATGTAACCCTAGTACCTCTATTATATAAAGAGGGTTAGGCACACATGGTTATTCACTCATTCACAAACAATGTAAACCATAGGTGTGTGTGCGTTCCTCCTGGTGTCAAGCCTATAAGGCACCAGGAGTAGTAGTTAGTATCATTATTAGTAGTAATCTTTATTAGTGAAAGCCTTGTTCTTAGTTATGAGTGTGTTTATTATGATTCCACTGTGCATGTTACAATCATGATCATGATATCCCAGATGAGTCTAGATCCTAAGACTCAACAAGTGGTATCAGAGCCTGGGAGAGTCTCTGTACGAGAAGAATAAATTTTTCTTATTACAAACATTTTTTATTAACTATGTCTGCCTCAAGTTCTACTCAAACATGAGAAGATAGTACCCCTAAAACACAACAACCTCAGCAGATCATTGCTACGGTTTCCAACATAAATGGTAAGTTTCCTCTTCTGAAAAAGGATGAGTATGATAGCTGGGCAATAAAGATGGAATGCTGGATCACCAACACTGATCAAGACCTTTGGAAGATTATTCTGAATGGAAACAGCAGGAAGTTGACTGGAAGAGACAAGAATGGAAGTATTATTCTTCTTGACCCTAAAACTCATGAAGAAATCACAGCGGTTCAGAAGGAGATCAAAGCAAAAACTATTTTGCTTCAGTCTCTTCCTGATGATCACATGGGTGACTTTTATCATCTGGACGATGCAAGGGAAATCTGGAATGGAATAAAAGCAAGGTTTGATGGGAATGAGGAGTCAAAGAAAATGCGAAGATCCATGCTAAGAGATGAATTCACAGACTTCAAGATCTCAGAAACTGAAGGTATCCATCAAGGGTATGACAGGTTCCAAAAGATACTAAGCCAGTTGAATCAACTTCGGTCGAAACCTGACAATGGTGATATCAATGCAAGGTTTCTTAGAGCCTTACCCTACTCATGGAATCAGGTGGTAATCTCTCTCAAAGCAAAAGGTAGGCTTGACTATCTTAATTTTGATGATTTGTTTCATAAGCTCAAAACCTTTGAGCCTCATGTGAGGGGATACTCAAGTGATTCTTTTCCTACTCCTGTTAACTCTGCCTTTGTGAGTTCTATAGGATCTAGTCCCATGTCTTATGCTAGTAGCCCAAGCAATACTGTGTCTTCCCAGCATACTTTTCAGCATACTTCTACTCCTGAACCAAAAGCTAAGTCTAGTAGCATGGTAGAAGCCGTTCTTCACTCTTTTGTTACTGACGTTGATGCTCAACAGCAACTTGCTTTTGATGACTTCAAACAGGTTGATAATCTTGACTTGGATGAAATGGATCTCAAATGGCAAATGGACATGCTCACTCTTAGGGTTCACAAGTTGAAAAAGAAAGCTGGTCGAAAATTTAACTACAACCCAAGAGAGACAGCAAGGTTTGAAAGAAGCAAGGTTAGATGCTATAACTGCCAGCAGCAAGGTCACTTTGCTAGAGAATGCTCTAACAAGCATGACCAGGAGAAGAGTAGATATTCAGCTTTCAAGATTCAGGAGGTGAAGGATGACAAGAAGGCATTGGTGTCTGTTGACTCTATGGTCAACTGGAATGATCATTAGAATGCTGCCTTGGAAACAGCTGAACCCTCTAGTGACGTGTTTGCAATGATTGTTGGGAATCTGTCTGATGCCGAGGAAGCAGAAGAGTTTGCTCTTATGGGCATTTCACCTCAGGTACAACATTGTCCTCTTGGTTGTCATGATAAATATTCAGAATTGTTGTCTCAATATAATGACTTAAATGATCAGAATGATAAGTATTTTTTAGAAGTTCAAGCATATAAGGCTTCTTTAAAAACATTGGAACAACAAAAGAGGTGGCTTCAAGATACTCAACGAGAGTACGAGGATAAAATTAGGATTCTGAACATTGATTTAGAAAACACAACAAATATGCTTAAATACACTGAAAAGGTAAAAGATGACAGTATCAAAGATAAACAAGACATGAAGGAAAAATTAGATGTTACACTTTTAAGATTTGAAAAATGGCAAAAGGCACCTAAGAATCTTTCAAAATTAATAGATAGTAGTATGTCTGGTAGGACTAAAAGAGGGTTGGGATTTGATAAATATATTGATTCAGAAGATGTGTTTGATTTATCTTTTTCAAGTGTCTTTGATCCTGACAAGGAGGAAGAGGGAACACCTAGCTACAATAGGTTTAAACCAGCAGTAGCAATGCATGCTGTCCCTCCACCTCTTATAGGAACTTTCATGCCCATTACTAGGCATAATGACTTGGATGGATCACAGATGCATGAGTCCCCAAAATGTTCTACTAATTCTAATGACTTTGTCTCTTGTACTTTCAGTGACAAAGCCAGTGACTCTACATCATGTGGTTCAAGTGAAGAGTCGAGACCTATAAGCACCAAGTCAAATGACCATGCTGCTACTAGTGCTAGAAAGAGTGAAGAGAGTTGCTTCTACTTCAACTGTGTCTAGCTTTGTTTTATTGAGTCCAAGGAATAATGTTTCTCCTAGAATTGTGTGTAATAAAGTTAGCAGTATGAAACAATGTCATTCTAATAAAAGGTCGTTTAAAACATTTTTTGTTTGTGGGAATGAATTTCATTTGATTAAAGATTGTGATTTCTATGACAAACATTCTTCTGTTTATCAAGCATTTCCTCCTCCTGGTCCACCAGGAGTTGTTCCATATTCTTCTAGAAGACTAAATCCTTGTGCCCAATCTTTTTCTTCTTCTAGAAGGACCTCTCCATTAGCTTCTGATCATTGGAGAAACACTGGATTTCTACCAACTAGACCAACCAACAACTATTTCAGCCCTTTTAATCTGAATTATGCATTCAATTTAGACCACATGTATTTTGGGTTAGGAAGTCTGGGTACTGCTGTTAAGCCCTCAGCAGGTTGTTCTTGGTCAAACAATAACACCCGTATGATGAATAGGCAACCTAAGAACAACGGTGGATCTCATCAATCTTCTTGGCTATCTACTAAAGATCCACAAGTCAGGCTCAAACCTGAAAAGGTTTGGGTCCCCTTAAGACACTAACTTTTGCATATATCTTTTCTTGTTGTTGTAGGTTACTCCATACCAAGATCCTACTTTAGGAATTGTTGATAGTGGATGCTCTAGGAGCATGAAAGGAAATAAAAGTCTTCTATCTAACTTTGTACCATTTCAAGGTGGAAAGGTCTATTTTGGAGGAGGCGAAGGAAGGATCACTGGCAAAGGAATGATTCAGACGCCTAATCTTAACTTTGAGCAGGTCTACTATGTGGAAGCACTTCAACACTTCAACTTGATATCTGTCTCTCAGATTTGTGACAAGAAGCAGTTTGTCCTCTTTATGGATACTGATGCACTAGTTTTATCCAAAGACTTTAAACTCCCGGATGACTCACAGGTTCTGCTCAGAATCCCTAGAAGACACCACCTCTATAGTATCAAGCTGAATGAAGTCAATCCTACTGGTCAACTAGCATGTTTGGTTGCTAAAGCCTCAGAAGATGAAGTCACTAAATGGCATAGAAGGATGGGACATGTGAATGTCAAGACCATTCACAAATTAGCAAATCTAAACTTGGTCTCTAGTTTACCTCCCAAAACTTTCAGAAATGATATCAATTGCCTTGCATGCAGCAAAGGCAAACAACATAAAGCATCCTTCAAGGCCATTACTGCTCTCAGCCTTATAACTGAACCATTGCAGCTACTACACATGGATTTATTTGGTCCTACCTCTATTAGGAGCATTGACCACAAATAATTCTGCCTTGTGGTAACTGATGGGTATAGCAGGTTCACGTGGGTTTTCTTCATGGCTGCCAAGAGTGAGACCTACTCAATTCTCAAAGACTTTATTATACTTATTGAGAATCAGTTGTCCAAGAAAGTTAAAGGTATCTGATGTGATAATGGAACAGAATTCAAAAATGCAGACCTCATAGCACTTTGTAATTCTAAAGGCATCAAAAGAGATTATAGTGCAACAAGAACTCCTCAACAGAATGGCGTGGCAGAAAGAAAGAACAGGACTCTAATAGAAGCTGCGAGAAAAATGCTTGCTGATTCCAAGCTTCCAATCATGTTCTGGACAGAAGCTGTCAATACTGCAAGTTATGTTTTGAATAGAGTTTCTATTACTAATCCTCACAAGAAGACTCCCTATGAGCTACTCACTGCTAAAGTACCAAACATTGCTCATTTGAATCCATTTGGGTGTCTTGTCACCATTCTGAATACTAGTGACTATTTGGAGAAATTTGATGGCAAGGCAGATGAAGGATACATTGTTGGATATTCAGCTCACTCTCGGGCTTATCGTGTCTACAATCTCCAAGCCAAGCGGGTAATTGAAACTATAAATCTCAGGTATTTTGAGGAGAAGTCAAATATACAAGGCAAGGGTCCTGAATGGTATTTTGATCTTGATTATCTTAGTTATTCATTGGGATATTTTCGTTTCAAAACTAACCATGATGCAGGTCTACAAGTGTTTGCAACTTCTAATGCATGTGCTCATTCTAGTCTTTCAGACTCAGATGAAGAGGATGATATTTTTGTTGTTCCATCCTATTCCACCACAGTCTCTCCTACTACTCATAGTGATGCTACTCCATCAGACATTTTGGACTCACAAGGAGGTCTTGACACATTGATCAAGTAACAACTAGATGCTACTACAGCAGCTGCTCAAGGTGGCTTTGAGTTTCCTTTGAATAGTTCTGCTGATAAAGCTACTCCTAGTACTCCAACTGTTACTTCTAGTGCTAGTTTAACACCTATTGGTAGTCCGACTAGTGATTCCACTTCCTCTACTAGATTCTCTAGTCCTTCTGACCTGGGAAACTATCAAAAGAAGTCTTCTACCAAGCTGGATGATATTCATAAGCAACCAATAGATGGCATTTTCAACTCTGCTTCATATGATGATGACTTTGTTGGGGATCTTAATAACTTGGCACCAGAAGTGGAAGTAGCTTCCAATCCAGTTTTGCAGTCACACAAAGACCATCCTACTACTCAAATCATTGGAGATCCTGGTTCTACTGTCAAGAATCACAGAATGCATAAGAAAGCAATGTCTGATCATCATGCTCTTGTGAGCTATATTGAGGACCAAAAGCGTAATAATCATACGGACTTTCAACATTGTTTGTTTGCTTGTTTTTTTTCACAGGTGGAACCTAGATCAGTCTCTCATGCTCTTGAGGATCAAAGTTGGGTGGAGGATATGCAGGAGGAGATGCAGCAGTTCTTGTTTCAGAATGTTTGGATCCTAGTTGACTTGCCAGATGGAAAGACAGCAATTGGTACCAAATGGATTCTCAAAAACAAGAAAGATGCAAGGGGTATTGTGGTGAGAAATAAGACAAGGTTGGTTGCATAAGGTCATACACAACTTGAAGGCATTGACTACACTGAAGTTTTTGCTCCTATTTCCAGGATTGAGGCCATTCGTCTGTTTTTGGCTTTTGCTTCTTATGTGGGCTTTACGGTTTTTCAGATGGATGTCAAAAGTGCATTTCTCTATGGAAAGATTGATGAGGAAGTTTATGTCACTCAACCTAAGGGCTTTGTAGATCCACTTCATCCCAAGAAAGTTTACAAGGTGGTCAAAGCTCTCCATGGACTTCATCAGGCTCCTAGAGCTTGGTATGAGCGTCTTTCCACTTTCTTGTTGAATCATGGCTATAGAAGAGGCACAATTGACAAAACACTATTTCTTAAGAGGAATACCAAGGACATTATCCTTGTTCAGGTTTATGTGGATGATATTATCTTTGGTTATACTAAGAAGGAATGGTGTGATGAGTTTGAACAACTGATGAAGGGCGAATTTCAGATGAGTGCTATGGGAGAGCTTACATTTTTCCTTGGTCTTCAAGTCAAGCAACAGTCGGATGGAATCTTCATAAGTCAAGATAAATATGTTCAAGAGATCCTTCAGAAGTTTGATATGGATCCTCTTAGACCAGCAGCAACACCTTATGAAGTAGCTAAAGTCAAACTCAAGAATGAGCCAGATCCGCCGGTAAATATTCACATGTACAGGTCAATGATTGGCTCACTCATGTATTTGACTGCATCACGTCCGGATATTATGTTTGCAGTAAGTGCTTGTTCTAGACATCAGGTGGCTCTAACGGTTTCTAACTTGAATGCAGTCAAGAAGATTTTCGAGTACATCAAGGCTCAACCCAAGTTAGGCTTGTGGTATCCTATAGAATCACCTTTTGTTCTTGAAGCATATAGTGATAGTGACTATGCAGGTGTTAATAATGACAGAAAATCTACTACTGGTGGTTGTCAGTTTTTGGGTCAAAGACTTATCTCATGGCAATGTAAGAAACAGACGATAGTGGCTACTTCTTCAACAGAAGCTGAATACGTAGCTGGTGCTAGTTGTTGTGAACAAGTTTTGTGGATACAAAATTAGATGCTTGATTATGGGTTCAACTTTATGAACACCAAAATTTTCATTGACAATCAAAGCACTATCTGCATTGTGAAGATTCCTGTTTTTCATCAACGTACAAAACATATTGAAATTAAGAACCACTTTATCAGGGATGCCAATGAGAAAAAGTTGATACAGGTTCTTAAGGTCTATACGGATGATAATGTTGCTGACCTATTGACTAAAGCCTTTGATGGTCCTCGGTTCAACCACTTGGTAGTTTACATTGGAATGGTCAATCCTTGAGACCTAGAATTGAGGGGAGGCTAAGCCTAAGGGGAGGCTTAGTGTACATATTTACTTGCACGGATTAACATATTGGTAGTTTTTCTAACAACATATTGTATGGGTATTTGCCGTGTGTGCTACTTCTAGTGGAGGATTTTGGTCATTTCTGGTGGATAAAAATCCTTCCTTGTCATTGATGGTTGGCTTCTAGTTTTGGGTTGGGTCACTGTTCATTTCGTTGACTTCTGGTGACCACATTGTGCTTCTAGTGTTGACCCTTATGCGTTTTTTACTTTTAGTCAACGCAAGTTACTTCTGGTATATTTTCTATTATTTTACTTTGGTAACTAGGATTTGCAAATCAAGTTAATAGGGGCAAGTGGTTATTTGTGCATTAACTGCCTAATTTGAAAGGGCAACCCACATTATTAGGGGTCAGTGAATAGTTACAAGACCATTATTTATGGTCAAATACCCCCCTTGACTCATTCATCACAACCATAACACACACACGCTCCTACTCTCTCAATCTCTAATCAATCACTTTCCATCACTTCCAATCATCATCAATGGTTGCTCTGTTCTACAAACCCGATCACAATAAGGTGGCGTATCTGGGAGATGGTCCTAGACGTGACGCGTTCACAGACATCCTCGAGTTTATTGAGGCTTCTAACCTCAGGTATGCTTTTACTGTTTGCCCGATTGTCTATGATAGTGTCATTCGCCAGTTTTGGATCACTGCCCATCTTGTGGATGTTTTGGGTCGCCCACTTGAACTCCATGCTACCATTGATGGATGTTCATATGTGGTTTCTAAAGCTTCTATTAGGAGTTCACTTCATTTTCAAGATGAAGGTGGTGTTGTTTCCATCCCCAATTCTAAGGTTCTGGAGGGGATGGCTGATATTGGTTATAACCATGGGGGGAAGTTTAAATTCTAAAAGAATAGGTTTACCCCCCAGTGGAAGCTTCTAGTGCACTTCTTGATTCACTGCTTAAGCCCAAAGTCTGGGAGTTGGGATGCATTTCCCATTCCTTTGGCTACTGGTTTGATTTGCATAGCACAGGGTCGAGTGTTTAATTTTTCTCGCTACTTATTTGATGGGATGGTTTGCAATCTGAGTAGTACTGGATCTAGGAATTTTTTTTAATGTATCCTAGGTTTTTGCAGCAGATACTTATGTGTATCCCTCGTGATAGGGAGGAGTATGAGACCCCCGAGCTTAGTTCTAAAGTTTACTCCAATATGGCTCTTGGGTTTAAGGGGACTTGGAGGCCCCTTACTGATGCTATGATGGGCCTTGCCCAAGGTCCTCCTAATGTTATTCCTCCGGCTGCTGAAGCCGAGGAGGAACTTCCATTAGAAGAAGATCCTATGGAGGAGGAGCATCTTGCTGGTGGTGCGCCTCATGTGGTGGTGGAAGAGCCTACTCAGGAAGTGGTGGTTGAAATGCCATCCACTTCCAAGGCTGCCCCCTCTTCTATGCCACATAAATCCCGATTTGTGGATACTCCCCCTTCTAGTCCAGCACCTCATACTGCTGAGAAGCCCTCTTGTTCTCATGCTCATAATGATGAACCCTTTATTGCTTCTGGTTCCAATGAAGCTTTCCCTGATCCAAGTCCTCTTGGTGGGGAAGCGGAGTAACCTGCTACACTGACTTCTTTGCTTGATCTCATGCACAGGTACCATGAAAGGATTATTTCTTTGGAGGCAGATTGGAATCAGCATCGCAAGCTTACCAGGGAATTTGTTCTTCCAATGGCGGACCGGATTAAAGCTTTGGAGACACAGTAGAGGAGGAGGAAGAAGCATGTTGTTCATTCTGATTCTGATGAGGATGTTGAGGATCTTGTGGAGGATGGTTTGACTTTGCTGGCGAAGGCTGCATTTGCTGATAAGCCGTATGCTGATTTGCCTATTCCTCCTAGTCCATCGAGCATCCCTCCTACTGCTGCTACCCCTAGACCAAAGGAGGATATTGTTGGTTCTTCTGCTGGTACTACTGTTGGTCCAACTGCTGGGCCGTCACATGATCCTAAAGGGAAGGCCCTTATGACTGATGCACCCTCACCCCCTAGAAAGCGTACTCGCAGACAACTTGAGGAAGACAAATTGGGGGAGGAGGCTGCACAACGAATGCAGACGGGGATTGATCAAGCTGCTAGGGCTGAGGAAGAAGCTCTTCAGAAGCAAAGGCGTGAACAGTTGCAGCATGCTGCTATGCATTGGGATGATAATGATTTGATGCGGGTGGTCACTATTCTTACATCTGATTATTCGCAGTTTACTGATCTTTTGGGTGCTGATGTTAATGAACAGAATTGTATCCCCCGGGCAATGGCATTAATGCGCAAACAACAATTGTCGCTTGCTGCTCAACTGCATGAAAAGTGTCAGAACAGACCTTTGACAAGAACCGAGGAGAGGAAGTTAATGCAGAGGTATGTCAAATATCAGTCGGGTGCTCACTTTACTGTTGGTTGGACATGGGATCGGGTTAGGGGATTGTCTTTTGACGCGATTAAGGATCTATACCAAAGGATGATAAAGCGTCAAAACACACCGGTTCTTGAGCGCTTCATCTATCGTCCTCCTCCACGCGTGGTTTCCACTTCTCAACCTGCTGTTGCTCCTGGTTCTTCATCTGTTGTTCCTCCTGTTTCTACTGGTGTACCATCTGTTGTTGATACTTCTACTGCTGGTTCCACACCCACACCTTCGGTTGCTCATCCTGTTTCATCTTCGGGTCCTACCACCACCACCAATGCTACTAGTACTACCCCTGCTACTGCTGTTATGGAACAATCCTCACCACCAGTGACTGACCCTCAACCTACCCCTTCTCCTGGTGCAGCCACCTTTGATCCTTAGGTTGGTCAAGGTGTTGATTCTACACCTGCTGATCCTATTGCTGCTGGGAAGGTAAAGGTTGAAACCTCGTCTGGTGTTCTAACACCTCGTCGCTCCATTCGTAAGAAGACGGCTAGACGTGGTAAGTCTGTTCCATATGAGAAGCGTGCTTCTGAGAACCTTATTGATGCAGCTTCGGACAGTGACACAGAGTTGCCAATGGGTACGGGGTTTATTACTGCTTGGACGGTTAAGCCATCCATGAGTGTTGCTGGTACATTCACCCATAGGATTTCCATCAGTGATGGTTATGTTCGTTATGTTTCGGGTTTTCAAGGTGTTTTGACTTGGGCGGATCGTAGGGATCTTATGTCGTTGTATGGGTTTGTGGATGTTGGTATTCCTAAACATCCTAGTGAGGTGGCCAACTGGCCTGGTCTGACAATGTGGGGTGATTTGAAGATGATGCTTGACTCTCCTCCTAATGCTCCACATTCTGGTGTCTGGAAAGACCAGCCACGCTAGGTAATCAAGAGATGGAAGCTGTATGCTGGCTGTGGAGTCCATGTCTTGGAGTTGGAGTCTGGTGCCATAGTGTTCATGCTTACGGATATGGACTATCCGTTGACTATTGCTACTATAGAGGCCATGCTAGCGTGTCATTTGTAGATCTCCAATGCCCCTTCAGGGAATGAGACTTTCATGGCTACTACTTTGGTGGAGGGAATCCAAGCTCGGTTGCAGGCTGACAAGGTGGCAACATCTGGTATGTGATGGGTATGTTTTTATGTTTTTGTGTTTATACTGACATTCTTTTCACCAATCTGTACAGTGATTGGTGACTTACCTTATAGTTAGTTAAAAAAATACTTTTTATATAATATCTGCTTATACTTTAAACAAATGATGGATTTCACACTTGTACATAATATAATATCTGCTTATACTTTTCCAAACATTGGGTTTCATTTGACTGTTTCACACTTGTGCTGGTTTGGAGTTACATCTGGTGTTGGACCTGGTCCACACAACAAATGGTGCTCAACTCACCATGTCTCACAGACAAGAAAGAGTTGATTCACCATGAGGGTACGGCTCTGGTGTGATAGTCAAATCCGTTGATGGTTGCCAGGTTACCCAAAACTGGAGGGTTTTCACTTGCCATGGTCCTAGACTAAAAAGTGGCTATTCCAAGGGGGTACGGCTCTTGGTAAAGATTTTATCAAATCCGTTGATAGTTGTAATAGCTTGCTCAAAGCTATAGGGTTTTTAACTCACCGATGCTTCATTGCTAAGAGTTGGCGAGTCCAGAAGAGTACGGCTTCTAGTAAAGACATATCAAATCCGTTGACGGCTGTGATGGTTTGCCTAAAATCATCAGGGTACCCCCACTCACCATTGATTCACGTTCTAAGAGGTGGGCTGGGTTCTGGTCTCCCAGGGTGATGCTTATTCCACCATAAAGACTAGCTAGCCCAAGAGCGAGCAGCTACTTCATAAAGGCTCATAAAATCTGCTCGTGTTGCTGTGAAGATTCAACAAGATGCAGATTTGTTTCAAGCTTTCAAGAAGCTTCTAGGTGTTCATTGTTGCAGCGGTCATTATGTTCCTATGTTGATGGTTATGATGATGCTGTTTCTTTTGCTGTTCCAATCCTCAAGCTATGTTGCACGATTTACCAGGAAACTTGAACTCAACAGATCAAATTCAAGTTTAGGGGAGGATTGTTAGGACCATTGGAATAGTTATTTGTAATAGGTATACTCGGAGGTATGTAGTTCCTCCTGGTCATAGTAGTAGTAGGATCTAGCCATGCTCCTGGTCTTATAGAAAGTCAAACTTTATTATTTAAATATTATTCTGTTAGGATATGCATGAGATATGTTAGGAAAGGATATGCATATCAGTTTTACACGTTTTGGTTAATGATGTATTAGGGTTTCCTTGTAGTATAAAAGGAACCTTAGGCAGAAGGGTTCTACATACCTTCATCAAATATAATTCTAGTTCATATTAATATTATAAATCCTTAGTAAAGGATCAAGTCGTTATAGTTATTCTGTTCTTCTTGTTCATAGTATTTGTATACCGCACTTATACTGTGTAATTTGTGTAGAGTCTCTCTGTGAATAAGACTTGTGATTGCAGAAGTCGTTCACCGTTCCTAACAGGCTACAAGATCCACATCTAGTGGACCCAACAGAAATGTTACATGTATTGTAGCCTGCATATTTGTTATGTCCTTATCTTAACAAAGCCAATGTAACACCCCCATTTTTACCTTAATGCAGCGGAACACTGATTTTTGGTATTACTTCACAGAACACAAGTCATAATAATAGAAAGCAACTTAAAAGAGTGATTAAATCAACTTTCTTTATATACCATTTAAAATTAGAGTTTTACAATATGAGGTTCCCAAAATCTAGAATAATAATTTCAAGTTTGTGCCTCTTCATGCCATCCTCGTGCTGCTCCACGCCATCAATCTTTAATACCTGAGATATATGCATAAAATCAACACAATGGTTGAGTGAATTCATATGTTTATAAATCATTTTGAATACAAGATCTTTTTCCTGAGCCACGTTGTTATTCACCCATCATTTAAATTCATCGATTCTTATTGCACTAGCTCATGACCCCCCGACTAGACATTATCAGAAAAACCAACAAATTGCCCTTATGTAGGTAGTTTGCCGAACTATCCTAAGTTTAGCAAAATAAAGTATATCTGTTTAGCCTAGGTAGGAACCTTCACCTGCTAGCAAGCGCGACTTGCCCAGATAGAGGATATCAGTCCTTAATAGTACTATTCACAATATTAGCACTCGTTTTCTAGAAATGATTAGCGATCCATGATTAAAAAAGGACTTAGCGTCAATAAATAAACGTAGTGTCAAAATCATATCAGGAAGCTTACAAAAACACTTGTATTCTAGTTTTAGCATATGTCCCCCTCACGGGTTTTCAAATCATTTGAATTAGGCCTAGTGAGGCTATGAACTCACCTGATGTCCATTAATTCTAAGTTGTATCTAATATATTTCATTCACAAAGAATAACATGGTCTCACAAACAACAGTTTGGTCTCACACAAACCTAGATTAACACATTTTGTATAGTATCAAGTATTTGATCTTGAGTTCAATACTTTTAAGTATTAGTTATGTATTCTTTGATTTATAAATTGTTATGATTATAGCATCATTTTTCGGGCCATCATACTCAGAAGTCATTCCATAAACGTTTGAGGAGCAAGTGCACTTTAAATTGTAAACCTAACCACTCATTCAGAACGTAATATTGAGATGGAACATCTTTGTACAAAGTTTCCTACTAACATGATAAATTAAATATTTTCTTCAAATGATAAGTATAATATGTACTTTATATCCTTTAGTTTCAAAGTTGGCAAAAATTACCCTTTAGTTTTAAGTTTAACTTAATTACATTTTTAACCATTTAAGTATATAGTTTAAGTATTTATAATTTCAACATTCAAATATTAACCTCAAGGTTTCAAACTTAACAATATTAATCCTTATAGTTTTCACTTTAGTAAAACGCCACTTTTGCCCCAAAATGTTTATAGTTTCAAAAATGACAGTTTTAGTCCCCTGGCTTGCTTAAAAATACATAACAACCTCTAAACTGTACAAAACAATCTATGAACTTAAAACAAAGTTAACAAACAAAGTTTTGATCATAATAACATTAGTTTGACAGATATATAGCTTTTGAAATGGATTTTATCTCATTATTTCATGTAAATTACAAAACTAGGGTTTTATTACATCTTTAGCTTATAACTTCCATCTTAGATGATCATATGAACTAAGACCATTTGGAATAGTTTATTTAGATTATAACTAATGTTATTAAAGACTTATAACATCAAAAGAACTTATTGAAAAAGACTCAAGTACTTTAACTCTTACCCACATGTGCGAAACACTTTCAGTTATCGATGCACATGTGAAGGGGGAGTTTTTCTGAAACGAAAAAACTAGCAAGGTGTTAAATGTTTTTCAAACACTTTGTTAGAATTTAAAGTGGTTTTTATTGTTACGATCTAATGCCTACAACATCTTTAATCCACGATGATATTGGTGTCAGAAGGGTGGTTAGGTTTAAGTCCTATGATCCAACCAGGACCGGAGAGATCTTCCCAAGGACAATCCAATAGATTATTAGAAGTCCTTAGGAAATATGAAGTAGAATGTGAACGTAGCTGAATGCCGACTAAGTACTGATGCTAGCACTGGAAGAATCACAACAAGGTGCTAGTAATGATGTCTTGGTAAGCATTGAAGGTGCTGAAGAATGAAAAAGAAATGTAAGGATAAAGAGTGAAAAGAAAATAGCCCTCCATACAACTTAGGCAGAAACCGGGTCAACACATCATGAAGATTACACATCATGGACCCAGTGATGTAATGTACAACCCTTACCTAGCTACTCAAGCTTCTCTCAAAAGAAGTTTGTTTTATTGTCACGGAGATCAGTATGATTTCTATTGACTTTCTCACTCCGAGATAGTTGATATTGAATAGGTGGCATCTGCTCTAACTTCCGACCACTAAATATGCACAAATCGAGTCTAGAGCTAAGAGATCAATCAAATCTTGTTAGGACACACGGATGACAAACAAAAGAGTCCTGCGCTATATCCTTGCGATATTGCTAGAACACTTAGAGTGATACTACTTAGTATTCAAAATGATGAGTGGAAATCCTTCCAGTGTTAAGATCAAACAGCATTGCGGTAGGTCATATGTAAGATTCTTTGTGAATTGAACATGTGTAAAACTGAAAAGGAACAGTGGTTTGATTCTGAATTGATTCAAACTCGTTTCAGGTTTCTACGCAATATCTTTATGGTCTTGCCAGAACATTCACATTGGTATTCATTAATATTCACAGTGACGAATGGAAATCCTTCTAGCGTCAACCTCTAACAGCGCTACGGTGGGTGACTTGCGAGATTCTCATGAATCAAGCTTGTGTCAACTGGAAAGCAACAATGGTAAGATTCTTTATGAATCAAACTTGTTCCAGGAATTTGAATTGACGACTTTAATCAAGCGGATATCTATCTAATTGATTCAATTTTTATGTTCGCAGTCTTGCTTTGAGACGGTCGAGTAAAGAGAACGGCTAGTACTGTCGTAAAACCATGTCAAGGAGGTTCTTAATTGGATCTTCCTAATCACAGGTACGATATTTAATATCGTGTAACAGTCTTCACCGACTGGAGGTAAAAAAGCTACCGATTTAGGACGAATGTCAAAGCCATTCAGTTAGTGTCTATGTTTTTTTCTCGAGAAGGTGGCGTTACGGTGTACTTAGCAAAGTCAAAGATTCAAAACCACATACTCATGCTTAAAGAAATATTCAACAATTAATAGTGTGAGCATGTGGATAAAGACACAAGATCGCAAGATGGCAAAGACAAGTCAAGGATGATTTTAAGATCTCAATATCAAAAAGACAAAGTCGAAAAACAACGACAAAGGCTCAAAGATCATAACATTAAGGAACGAGACTACTATTATATGTTCAAGACTCGTTTATGGCGAGATTAGTAATCTCTATAAATCTCCAAATGACATAGGGTAATGACCTCTCATTGGGGGAGATTGTTAGCCTCAAAATATTGAGTCAAACAAGAATGTTCGGCCATATGTTTATTATGTATCGTATTTTAGAACATTGTAATAGGTAGTAGGTTAGTCGTGTTTTACGGGCTTAACTTTAAGCTAAAGTTTATTCATAAGTAACTAAAGCCTATAAGGAAAGTCCGGCCCATTAATATATAGCTCATACAAGCCCGCATGTAGGTGGACTATATATACCCTCCTCCTAGCATGTTAGGAGGAGGTTGGTTCATTTTATATTCTCTCTCTCAATCTAATAATCACCAAGTTTCCAACCATTCTCTCTCTTTTCTCTCTCTATTTTCTCTCTCTATAATTCATCTATCTTCTATCTATTTTTCTTGTTTAATCATCACTAAAATAAGGGACAACAACGGATACTTACAATCAAGAAAAATAGAATTCTAGGCCTTCTAATGGGGCATATGGACTATATCTTCTTAACAACTCTTCAAGAATTCCTAGAACTTCTTCTAAAGCTTGATACAGATCTTAGGAATATCTTAGGGATTCAATGTTGGTATAGGAACTTAATTTATAGATTTTTATAAGTGAAAGTGAGGGATGGAGAAAATATGAACCATAAGGTACCTTTTTATACTAGTTTCAAGCCTTAAACTCTAAGTTTTGCATCTAAACGTGTAAGAGCAGCAAGGTGGTTACTAAGGGAAGCTAGGGATGATTTATAAAGTCTAGGATATGATTGATACAAGCTAGTTTGAAAGTCCTTCATGGCTTAAGGCCTTAAGGAAGCCACACCATGAATTAGATAGGAACAAGGATGTTTCAACTACAAGTAGCTTATACAGCTACTTGAAAATATCTCAAATATCTATATGATCTGATCCTAAGTTTAAATTTAGGAGGGAAAACATTTTGAATGGTTTTTGGAGGGAAAAACCTAGTCAGATATGAAATTAAGGCTTGTAACTTTGTAATTCTTATAATGAGGGTTTTATTAATGTAATTAGTGATGGATTAGGATGTAATTAGGGTTTACACATTGTAATTAGGAAGTTTGGGTCCTTGGTTTGAAGTTTAACAAAGGTTTAAAGTGATATTCAAAGAAACCCTAGTCGGATTAGGGTTTCAAATGATTTATGGTTAAATCCTTGTTAATGTCATAATTATTGATTTATCTAATGATTTATACTCAATTTATGTCTCCTACATTGTCCTTAATATGTTCATGAAGTCTCTACATTGGTTTTACTAAGTTATTCCAAGTAAAAATGTCTAAACGGTGAAAATACATATTTTCAACTAATTTATAAGCCATGCATATGTTGTAATTTGTAATTTAGAGTACTTATAAATTATCTTATGATGATATTATAACCTAAATGTAATGCTATTGAAGTTTGTCCACTTGTCCTAAAAGACTACACATTGATTCCAAGTGAAATGGGTAATATAGGGGTTTTTAGGTAATTATACCTAAGTGAATTGTACCTTGGGTTATTTGTGTTTATATCATTTCCTTGGCTTATTATAGGGCTTATATATTATTTTTAAGGTTTATAAAGATTTTACACACCTAGTTTAATGAGTTATATAGGTTAATCATATCTTAGGAGGTAATAGGCTTGATTAGAATCCTATGCTTTTAAAACTTGTACTTTGGGATTCACTTATTTGTACATTGACTTGAAGTAAAATATATTCTTAGTATGATACTTAGTTGAGTTTTATAATTGGTTACAAAAGATTAGGCTCTAACTCATTGTGAAATGATTTCTAGGTGCTAATATTGGTTACTAGGTCTTAATACTTATACTTAGCTTTAAATGGTTTGTACTTAGTATTCTTGGATGAAATTACACTTCCAAATAATAGTTTACATTTTTTTATGATTCTTGATTACTTATACATATGTGTTGTACATTCATAGTTCACAATTTTTGAGTTTACAACTCATTTATAGGGATTCTAGGGTTTCTAAGGAAATTTAGGCCATCATATTTATATTTGAGATGTTCTCATTCATAATGTACTTATTAGATTACTTTTTAGAACTTAGACTTGATATGTACATTGTGTTTGCAACATAGGAATATGTTGAAATGGTAGCTCAGGTTGTGAGAATCCATTCATCTTACCAAGTAAGGCACAAAAGCAAAAACTTATAGTCAAGCTTTCATATTCATACAATCATAGCACATAACACATATGTGAAAATTGAGGATTGTCATAGCCAACAACGAGGTCTGTGGTGGTACACATCTTGATCAGATCGTAAAAACAAATGAATCGACTAGTACTTTGAACCCAACAGTTAGCATTAAAATGAACATAATATGGTAAATACATAAAAACCATCATACCCTTGGTTTTAATAGACGCACCATCATCTTCTTGATTATCTTCAATTGTTTGTGTGTTTTTTGCGTGTTTGAAATGAGGGGATTGATGAGACTGCTTTTATACATAGTCTCATCGTCCAAATCGGGCTTAAAATGCATTAAATATCATTAAAACTGCCAAAAATATGCTCGTGTTTGTTGCTTGTGTATTTTAGGTACGAATATTGAGGAAAAGACAAAAAGATCACAAGAATCAATCAATAACGAACACGGGAAACGAAGCCGCACAATGAACCGGGCCCAAGAATGGAATTTCTAAAAATGACCTTCAAGTTTTGAAGATTGGCAAGAATGGTCCCTCTACTATTGAAGACTTGGCAATTTATACCCTTGAAAATCTCATTTATTGCATTTGGGTCCCTAAATTATCAAGAATTTACAAGTTCAGTCCTTGGAGAATGAAGAAATTACAAAAGATGTCCTTGTTTAAAGTTTACAAACATGATGTGTCAAATTTGACAAGTGTCCCAAAGTTGTTACAAAGGAAATTGAAGTTGTTGGCTGGTATTTACAAAGTAAACAAAGGAAAGGAGTATAAGGACTGAAACTGCCAGACATTCAAACCCACCACAACCAATCAAACTTCTACATCACCCCACTCCACCAATCACAATCCCCTCCGACGCCATGTCACCTTCCCACTCACATGTTTATTTAAATAAACCTGGGTCAAATAGTCAACCCTTATTATTTCCCACTAAACACTTTATTTAAAAACCTATTTACCCAAAACGGATTAAACCACCCTTAAACACCCGAAGAACCCTAGTAATCCCAGGTCTAATTAATTTATAATCAAAGGGGTTTTTGTTGCAACTTTCCAGATACTTGATTACCATCACCCTCATCCCATCCCACACCCAAAACGTGAACCCAACACACCCATGTGTTGGGTAGGACCACCCCTGCAACGTCCCTTTCTTCCCAAACCCCAATACCAGACAAAATCAACAGCCAAGATGGTTTTCTTGTTCCCAAAGGTATAATATACGTTCCTGATCAACTTCACACAGTTGGCAACATCACATGCTCCATCTTGACCAAGAATCCAGTCAACAACAAAGGGCTTTTCTGGAAAATCACCCATTAGGGTTTAGGGCTTTTATTTTCATGTAATATTTTATTTAGTAGCACTAGAAGGTTCTGTTTAGGCTTATAAAAGGAGAATGTGGCTTGTACATTCCCTTTGTTCCAGATTTTTGATTTCAAACTTAATGTAATTCCTTTTTTAAGTTATAAAAGTTGGTAAATTTGAGAAATTGTAATTCCTTTTTGTTTTTTAAAAAGTTGGTGTTTAATGTGCATGAAATCAATCTGAGTTCCATAAATTTCTTGTTATCCAAAGTTTTTGAATTATTTAAGATTTTCAGAAATCTAGTGTTAAAGCTTGTTTTCTGAAAAGTTCTTCATAAACTTGAACTTGTGACTTGGTGAAGTGGAAGTGGATCCAAGTCCTAAGTTTCAAGTCTTGTTGGTTTCAAAAGGTTCCAAAAAGATTTTTTTGAAAAAAATCTGTTTGCTCAATTTTTTAGCTTACTGTATCAAAAGCCATAAGCTACAAGCTTATGGCATTTTGATACTTGGATTGGTTTTGCTGGTTTGTTGTGACTGTGCAGGTATCAAGAAGGAAACAAGTTTCCATTCTAATCCATTCCCTTTTTCATTTTTGTACCAAGTACTCTTGCATTCAAGTAGCCAAGGAGAGTCTGCACAAGCCCGGGCTTGTTTGGAGGTGACTTTTCAGTCACTGTTGGACCTGGATTGTAGGTCCAACAAGGTAACTTCCTTGTTCCTTGTTTTTAGTTTCAAATTTTCTGTTTTATATGATTGGGTGAAAATGCATGAAAGGTGTTTAAATGTTGATTTTTCTGTTTGTTCATGTTTATGTTAGGGTTATATGCATGTGTAGTTGGATTTAAGTCAGTTTCAAATAGTTTTGATAGCATTTAATTTGAAAAAATTCATGTCCTGTTTATAAAGGGGTGTTTGGGTCTAGGTTTTTAGCTTGAAGTTTGATAAGCTGCTTGCTTGAAACAAGTCTAGGCACACTTTGAATGTGAATGTGAGTTTTTTTCAGCAGTTGTCTTGAAGTTTGGTAGAAGTTGCATGATATAAGTGGTAAAAATAGCATAAAAACAGTCAAACACATTAAGGTCCTTTATCTGCTTGTTTTGTGAAATTTGTGCCATCATAGCTTGATAGATTGTTAGGAGATAGGTCCAAGTAGGATTGTGTATCTGTTTTATGTGATTTGGTGAGCTTATATGCAAGTTTGTGAGCTTTGAAAATCATCTTTGTGCCAAATAGATCAGACACTATTCATCAGATACCATTGTCCTTAATCAGTAACTTTTGGTGCCAATTTGTGCTTGAATTTGTGAAGTACTTGTGTGTTTTTTGTGTTTACTTAGACTCCCCACAACCCAACTGGTGTGGGGGTGCCTTGTTGTCCAAAGAAATCCAAGCAATCAAGCTTTCCTAAGCTCTAAGGTCAACTGACCATTTTTTTAACACTAGCAGTGGGAACAAATTTCCCACTGGTAGTCCATTGGTTACCACTGCCAAGCTAGCAGACAAAACACAAGCACATGTCACTATCAGTTTTCAATATTTTTGTCTTTAGTGCATGAAAATGAGAATTAGGACTTGAAACCAGTTTTGTTATTTTTCTTATTTAATTTGTGATTTTTTAGTTTAATTAGAATTTTTATTACTGTTCATTTGCTATTTTTTAGGTTTAATTGCAATTTTTAAATACTTTTAAGTTTCTGTTTTTTGTCTTTAGTAACAAAAACAATTATTTTTCAGTTTTAAGATTTTTCTTGGATTTAGAAAAATAATTTAATATTTTTTGTATAAAGAGTTTTCACTGTTCACCTTTTAATTATTTTTTAGAATTAATTTAGTTTAATTAGGGTTTAAATTCAAACTATTTTTGTCTTCTAGTGAAAAAATTTATATTTTTCAAAATTTTTCATTTTTATACTGTTCTTTTGAGTAAATTAGGATTTTTAAAATTGTCCAATTATTTTTGGCATTATTTTATTATTTTTTATAATTATTTTGGTTTAAAAATAGTGTTTAGTGATTTAAAAATAGAAAAATAGTTTTTAAAATTTAGGAAAAATACTTTTTAGTCTTTAGATAATATAAGTAAGTTATTTGTTCAATAAAATAATATTTTGGACATTTTGATTAATTATTTATAATTTTAGGGCTTTAATTAGCATTTAAAATTGAATATTTAATTAATAAAAGGTTTTAAAATATTTTTATTGGATTTTTATTCTTATTTATATTATTTTAGACTTAGTTTAGCTTTCAATTAATTTTTAGGTTTAAATTTTTTTTAATTTGTAGTTTTTTACGGTTTTACGTGAACGACCTTTTCGTCTTAGCTCGATCCGTCTTCGTAACCGTCATTCTCTTCTCGTCCCATTTCTATTTTCTTTTCTTTTTTTCTCAATATAATCACAAATCAAAATCAATTCATTACACAACACACTTGCCTCCTTGGGAAACGAACTTGAACTTATTTGGTCATTAGTGCTTGGTTTTCCTAAACCGACACTTAACGCTTACCACTATTTTTTTGCTCTTTTCCTAAAGAGTATACAAAAACTCTACAATCAGGGATTGATAACTAGGATTTTACTCAGCTAAAAAGTTCTTTGTCGTATGTCTAATCGAATTGATAACTGGTTAAGTGTGTGACTCAGTCGTTTGGTGAAACAAATAGTTGTGTCGTTGTAGTAATTAAAAAGTGCAAAACTTAAAACTAAATGACGTTAATTTAAATCTAACTCTAATTTAAAATAAAAGACGAGAAATTAAAAGCGTGACGAGAAATTAAAGGGCAATTAATGTAAATAACGCAAACTTAAAACTATCCTAAAGGCAAAGTTAAAACGCAACTAAAACTTAAAATAAGGCAAGGCTTAAATAAAATCTAAGGTAAGTAATCTTAAAGTGCGACTAAGTAAAAAGGCGGGAAAAGTAAAGCTTAAAAATAAAAAATAAAAATTAAAAACAGAAACTAAAAAGAACCTGAAAACAACTCATTCGGAATAATACCCTCATTCGGAATAAACATTCATCCGGAATGTCACCTTCGTTCGGAATGTTCTTCTTTACTCGGAATATTTACCAAAAACCTTGATTCAGAATATATTCCGAATGAATACCCCTTGATCCGGAATATTGAATATTCCGGATGAACAAAACTTTGAGTCGGAACTTTTGCTTGGTTCGGAACTTTGATTCAGAACTTTGCTTGATTCGGAACTTTGCTGATTCGGAACTTTGATTCGGAACTTTGATTCAGAACTTTGATTCGGAACTTTGCTGATTCGGAACTTTGATTCAGAACTTTGATTCAGAACTTTGATTCGGAACTTTGATTCGGAACTTTTCTGATTCGGAACTTTGATTTAGAACTTTGATTCGGAACTTTGCTGATTCGGAACTTTGATTCAGAACTTTGATTCGGAACTTTGATTCGGAACTTTGCTGATTCGGAACTTTGATTCGGAACTTTGATTCGGAACTTTGCTGATTCGGAACTTTGATTCAGAACTTTGATTCAGAACTTTGATTCGGAACTTTGATTCGGAACTTTGCTGATTCAGAACTTTGATTCAGAACTTTGATTCGGAACTTTGCTGATTCAGAACTTTGATTCGGAACTTCCACTGATTCGGAACTTTCGGAACAAAATTTTGGTTCGGAATACTCAAGTTGATCCGGAATGTTTCTTTGGTTCGGAACAATCACAACACCCCTTTGATTCGGAACAACCTGCTTGATTCGGAATATACCTGGGAAAACAAACAGACAGCGAAGAACACGGGGAAATGAAAAGCTACGGATCTAATCACAATCAATCAAAATAAACCAAAAGATTAAGCAAGACTAATCAAATAACATCTACTAATCATAAACAAACAATTTAAATCAATAAAACTAACAATCAAACACCAACAAAATCAAAACCCACTTAATTAAATCAAATAAAACTCAAGAACATGAACATAAACCATAAAGCATAAAGATTAAGATCAAACAAGAAAGGAAGATAGAAGATTGACAATAAAAGTAAAGATTGACAATAATTAAAAGGAAACTTACTTGAAATTAAATGTATTTAAGGTGCAAGACAATTAATTAAATGACATGTAATTATTGAACAAGTAATTAAAGGGTGGAAGAACTAGTGTCACTCTAGCCAACAAGAACAAATGAAAGGAAATGAAAACTATTTATAGGAGGATAAGGGAGGTGCTTAGGAAGCTTCATCCCCTCTTTCTTCTTTCTTTAATTGCACCATTAAGTCCTTAATCTTCTTAATTCTTTGACTTTAATGACTTTGTCTCGGGATTTCTTTAAACTCGTCTTGTAATTCTTCAATAAATTAGACTTGAGTTCTTCGGCTTTAAGTAAACTTCCATCTTTTGACTTTTTCTTCGATAAATCTTCAAAATTGGTCTTGGACTTCCGTTCTTTTTGCACTCTTGATTTCTTGACTTCGTCTTTTGTCTTTTTCTTCGATAAAAGCCCGTGAATGCCCGTGTTTTCTCCCCTTTTCACAATTTCGTCCTAAATCACAACAAAAACACAAACCACGCATAATTCCGACATAAATGACATAAAATACAGGTTTTGGCTCAGTTATTATTGTAGTTAAGTGGTAAAAAGGATGGATGTTTACACACCTATCAAATCCCCTACACTTGACCATTGCAATGTCCTCATGCAATGCATTAGTTACAAAGCATGATTACACTTTTCATCATAATCAATCCACGTTGGCCTTTATTAAAGAGATAGAAAATTATAAACATTCAAAGTAAAGAAATCAAAAACATACCTTAGGGTTTTGGAAATGTCATGAATGATCATCATCCTCAAGTTTTCACTTTCTCCAAACCAAGCTTAAAAACGAGATCATTGTTATTATAAGTTAGCAAACCAACACGAACTCATGTGGGCCAATTATTCACTTAGACTCTCTTATTCCTAGGTGTATCTATTATATTTTATTATTGTCTTGAATGATCACGAGGATGCATTGTTGACTTATTTCGATAGTTATTTAGGCTGATAATAAAGTGGGACGATTTAATCAATAGTTAGCTAAAGGACAAAATCTTTTAAAACTTCTTCTCGGGACCTCATAAAGTTCATATCTTGGCATAACTCGCTTCGCGATTTGAGACCTTTCTCGGACCGATATTTGGCAGCGAATTCATACTTCAAATCTTTGAGAGACGTTCATGAAATAATGGTCTTCTCTTCATAATAGGAATTTCTTCACTTGAAGTTTTGAGAGATTCTTCATACTTGGACCACGACTTCTTCATTTTTCTCCAATCTTTATTTTGAACTTTGATATACAACGATCCGCCTCCCTTTAGGACTTGAATCTATTTATTCTCATACCTTGTTAGGGCCTTTTTGGATAGACTTCTCCATGATCTTTATGGGAGTATTTGCTTTTCGTCGTGTGTCTCGATCCTTCATATTGATTTCCGATAAATGATTCTTCACATCACTTTTGGATCTTTAGCAACAAAATGTAGCCATCATGCCTTGTTAGGGCCTTTTCGGACTCGCCAATCTTCGCATCCCGATTCAATAAGTTATTCCTTGGCTATGAACTATAATCCATACCGAGAAACTTTAAAACGATCTTGGGCTAGAAGCTAAGTAACTTTTCAAATCGTACAACCTTATTTATTGTAGATAATTTTATTAGCAAGCGATGGGAGAATAGGCTCATAATTAACTCACATAAATTCACGAAAGAATACCAAACTTATAATTGACTCTATCATCTCTCGTTCTCCACAGTTTAAAATCTCAAGGAATGAGACTCGTGGATGCTTAGCCTATTAAATCAAAGTTTTGGGTTTTCGAGTCGCCTATAGGATCTTGCAAACTTTTATATTTTTTCAAGTTTAGAAATCGCATTTTAAAGTTCCCTTGATAAACAACTCTCTAGGATCAATTATAGGAACTTGCGAAAAGTTCTTGTTCTTAACCCGTGAGAGTTAAGACTTTCGCGTTTTAAAGCTCCCTGTATAAAAGCCTAGCAAAACTTGACTTAAACACGTTAAGGATACTAGCTAGAGTAAACTTAGATAAGTAAACTCGGGTTGAGTCAAAAGATTCACAACGTTTGAAAATAAAAACCACTTTATTAAAATTTATTCTAATAAGGAAATAAAATAACTATACAAAGGGAAAAACTAATAGGCCAAAATAGATTAAAAATTTTGAAAAATGTCGAAAAATTGATTTTCCGGTTAAAATAAGGACAAATACAAGGGAAAGACCACTTAACTTCCATAGAAGTCCCCCCTACACTTAATATAAACATTGTCCTCAATGTTTAAGCATGTGGGAGTATACTCCCCTACACTTAGGACATTGTGCACTTTGTTTAAATCTCGCAAGGAAAAGACAACTAACGAGATTCCTATTTTAATATTGGAAAATATAAAATAGTGAATCGAAAAGAGTTTAGGATAGAACCGGAAAGAAAGGAACACGGAATCACGGTTCGTCAAAAGTCATCAAGAGTGTGTATTTGAAGCACTAATCCCTGCACATGATAAGAAAGAGAACAAGAAACACCACGGGCTCCCCCCACACTTATGGTGAAAACAGGGAAAGATAGATAGATAATTGGGTTGCCTCCCAAAAAGCGCTTGTTTTTGTTAACCGAGTCACGATCCTGACTCGTCCCCGAATTACATGGTCCATGAGGAAGCCTCAAATGTAATACCGGGATCAAAGACCTTGTCCTCGTTCCTGGAGGAATATAATAAAGGAGAGGCAGGAGGATAAGTCTTGAATGGTAGGAAGGTTCTTTCAACATACGAGAAGTATGTGAAATCTTGATCCACGGGAGGTGGGGTGGGTAAAGGAATCACATTGTCATCCTCCAAAGACAATGGATGCTGACCAATTTGCAAAGCCGTAAGGTTATCAATCATAGAATGGTCATTGTCACCTCCCGGGTCAAAGCACTCATCCTCATTTCCTGGAGAGTAAAATTGATACATCACCCGCTTGGGCGTGCACGCAGTAGGATGAGGTGGCAATATAGTGTGAGAAGTAAGAGAAGAATTACCTTCCATCCGCGTCACCTGTCCAGTAGAGTCAAATCTCTCCACCTCTGCGGTAGAAGGGGGCATGGCTAACAAAGTGTGCTCATCAGTAGCAAGAGAATCAGAGCTATCAATGTCTTCAATCCCTTCGTCAAAGAGAGGATTCACCTCACTAGATATGTAAGCGTCATCAAAATCAAATAAAGGGTTCGAATAAATCTTGAAAGTTTCCTTCGGAACGTCTTCATCGGATAGTGACTCGTCATCACTAGAAGTAAAATCATCATCTTGATCAAAAAAAGGATTAGAGAAAGCCAAAGAATCCTCTCCCAAAGTGTTGGTGGAAGGAACATCATCAGAAGAAAGTGCATCATACTCATCGTCACTGTCGGATGTCAACTCAGATTCACTTGGAATTGGGACAAGGTTATTAGCACTAGACTTTATGAATTCGTCGGATTCCTTTGCAGGAATTGTGCTAAGATTCTCATCCCCTAGGATGGGTGAATCCTTAGGCTCCAGAGCCGGCAAGTCGGGAGAAGGAATATAATTCTCATAGTTCCAAGAAATAGGACTCTCATCGTCATCATCATCATAATAATATGGAGGCACAAGAGGAGGAGTATAAGCACTAAGGTTAGATACTTGCTCTTGTTGCTGATCCTCTTGACATTTTTCGATGATCTTGTTGCAAGCTTCTTGAACTTTTTGAAAGTTGTCAAAAAGTGTGGCAATTTGCTCAGGAGGAAGTGCACAAAAGGGTTGATGATTGACGGTGTGACGTGGGGGCTCAAAATTATACACACTGGGATGATAGCACAGAATTTTCTCAAAGACCTTCGACGGATCACAAGAAGAAGCATCGTGAGGGCCCCCACAAATATAGCACCACGAGTATGGAGAAAAACCCGGTACATCTTGAGGATAAGGATTGTCATAGACGGGAGAGGGTGAGAAAGTATTGTAAGAGGAGAAGTAAGAATTTGTTGAATTACAAAATGGACAAAATCCAAATTGTGTATCATCGATATTAAAACCACACCTCTCACAAGTAAACCATTGACATGTTTGAAAACCATGCCATGGTCTCCCACACCGTACGCAAGACGAATCCATGAAGAATTATAAATAAGAGGGGTAAAGAAAAGAATTAAACATAATAGAGGATAAAGAGGAATATTTTTGGTGCAAAACTTTGAAAAAGAAATGTTTTTTATGATTTTTCAAATGTTTTTGGAAATTTTTGAAAATTTTTGACACGAAAAATAACGTTCACGAGTGAACGGATCCCAAAAAGCAACGCGTCTCGAACAGAAAACCGTTAATCTTTACGAAAAGAGCCGGCAGCGGCGCCATTTGATAACTACGATTTTAATCAGCTAAAAAGTTCTTTGGCGTATGTCTAATCGAATTGATAACTGGTTAAGTGTGTGAATCAGTCGTTCTTTGGTGAAACAAATAGTTGTGTCGTTGTAGTAATTAAAAAGTGCAAAACTTAAAACTAAATGACGTTAATTTAAATCTAACTCTAATTTAAAATAAAAGACGAGAAATTAAAAGCGTGACGAGAAATTAAAGGGAAATTAATGTAAATAACGCAAACTTAAAACTATCCTAAAGGCAAAGTTAAAACGCAACTAAAACTTAAAATAAGGCAAGGCTTAAAATAAATCTAAGGCAAGTAATCTTAAAGTGCGACTAAGTAAAAAGGCGGGAAAAGTAAAGTTTAAAATAACAAATAAAAATTAAAAAACAGAAACTAAAAAGAACCTGAAAACAGCTCATTCAGAATAATACCCTCATTCGGAATAAACATTCATCTGGAATGTCACCTTCGTTCGGAATGTTCTTCTTTACTCGGAATATTTACCAAAAACCTTGATTCGGAATATATTCCGAATGAATACCCCTTGATCCGGAATATTGAATATTCCGGATGAACAAAACTTTGATTCGGAACTTTTGCTTGGTTCGGAACTTTGATTCGGAACTTTGCTTGATTCGGAACTTTGATTCGGAACTTTGAATCGGAACTTTGCTGATTCGGAACTTTGATTCGGAACTATGATTCGGAACTTTGATTCGGAACTTTGCTGATTCGGAACTTTGATTCAGAACTTTGATTCAGAACTTTGATTCGGAACTTTGATTCGGAACTTTGCTGATTCGGAAGTTTTATTCAGAACTTTGATTCGGAACTTTGCTGATTCGGAACTTTGATTCAGAACTTTGATTCGGAACTTTGATTCGGAACTTTGCTGATTCGGAACTTTGATTCGGAACTTTGATTCGGAACTTTGATTCGGAACTTTGCTGATTCGGAACTTTGATTCAGAACTTTGATTCAGAACTTTGATTCAGAACTTTGATTCGGAACTTTGCTGATTCGGAACTTTGATTCAGAACTTTGATTCGGAACTTTGATTCGGAACTTTGATTCGGAACTTTGCTGATTCGGAACTTTGATTCAGAACTTTGATTCGGAAATTTGTTGATTCAGAACTTTGATTCGGAACTTCCACTGATTCGGAACTTTCTGAACAAAATTTTGTTTCGTAATACTCAAGTTGATCCGGAATGTTTCTTTGGTTCGGAACAATCACAACACCCCTTTGATTCGGAACAACCTGCTTGATTCGGAATATACCTAGGAAAACAAACAGACAGCGAAGAACACGGGGAAAGGAAAAAGCTACGAATCTAATCACAATCAATCAAAATAAACCAAAAGATTAAGCAAGACTAATCAAATAACATCTACTAATCATAAACAAACAATTTAAATCAATAACACTAACAATCAAACACCAACAAAATCAAAACCCACTTAATTAAATCAAATAAAACTCAAGAACATGAACATAAACCATAAAGCATAAAGATTAAGATCAAACTAGAAAGGAAGATAGAAGATTGACAATAAAAGTAAAGATTGACAATAATTAAAAGGAAACTTATTTGAAATTAAATGTATTTAAGGTGCAAGACAATTAATTAAATGAATGTAATTAAAGAACAAGTAATTAAAGGGTGGAAGAACTAGTGTCACTCTAGCCAACAAGAACAAATGAAAGGAAATGAAAACTATTTATAGGAGGATTAGGGAGGTGCTTAGGAAGCTTCCTCCCCTCTTTCTTCTTTCTTTAATTGCACCATTAAGTCCTTAATCTTCTTAATTCTTTGACTTTAATGACTTTGTCTCGGGATTTCTTTAAACTCGTCTTGTAATTCTTCAATAAATTAGACTTGAGTTCTTCGGCTTTAAGTAAACTTCCGTCTTTTGACTTTTTCTTCGATAAATCTTCAGAATTGGGCTTGGACTTCCGTTCTTTTTGCACTCTTGATTTCTTGACTTCGTATTTTGTCTTTTTCTTCGATAAAAGCCCGTGAATGCCCGTGTTTTCTCCCCTTTTCACAATTTCGTCCTAAATCACAACAAAAAACAAACCACGCATAATTCCGACATAAATGACATAAAATACACGTTTTGGCTCAGTTATTATTGTAGTTAAGTGGTAAAAATGATGGGTGTTTACACACCTATCAAGGATATGTTGTTATTTATTGACTTTTGAATTAATGTGTGTGGAATGAGGGGTCTGGGGTTTCTTTATCTTGTGGCAGTTTATAATGGATAGTTCATTGTTGAAAGATGAAAAAAAATATGATAAAAGGACGAGTTTTTGTGTTTTAGTTTGTATAACTTACGTGTTGCTTAATAAGTACAAGTTTCTCTTTTATTTTATTATTATTTTATTTTTCCTTAATTTGTTAAAATGACCAAAAAACCAGGTTGCTCAAAAAAAAGTTGCCAAAAGTACTAGTTGCTCACCCAACATATACCTTACACATACCTGACAAATACCTTACGCATACGCACTTTTTACCAACATTTATACTTGTATACGGACACATGATAACCTCTTCACCTAATCCTACACAGTTGCACAGTTTCCCTGACGCCTTTTATTAAAAAAAAACTTTATTTTGAACCCATTATAGACTAGCCCCTCTTAATGTGGTCTCTTTTTGCAATTTTCCCATCTTTTAACCAAATCTTTGAAATTCAAAGGACTGAATATAAATACCAAGAGTAACAAAGCCATATATATAAATACAAAAGTAATCCCCAAATAAAGAGTATCAAACGCCAAGAACCATCTCAAGAAGTATAAGTCATAAACCCTAAAGAGACATAAAAAATGTCGGATAACATCCATTTGAAATCCAAATGGAAATCATTAAAAGCCTTCCTGATGTCGAGTAATTGATGCGCTTTAGGTCGGTTTTCGAAGAATGGAAATATTTTATTGACAGCCCTGAGTGCATTGCTGGTTACAATGTTCGCCTCAGTCAGCCGAATCATTTTATTTTAAGGTACGTTGATGTCGATTATTTTAAGGAAAATATGTATCCTTTTTAGACGATAATAACACTTTTACGCAACAACATGACTCTCCTCCAATATTTTATGACCTCTTTCAAAAAATGAGTTTTCAAAAGTTATTGGTACCTCTCATGGCTTATGGCGTTTATACTGTCATACTGGCTCTGGAGACTATGACTATGGACAAAGGATACTTGCTCTTTGGAACCCGTAAATAAGAAAATCAGTTGGTATTGGTGTCCCTTATAATATCTTCGACTCGCCCGTTTATAAAGCAACTGTTTTTTGTTTTGGGTTTGTCCTATAGCTTGTGATCGAACCATTGTCAAGATTTCATTTGTTGATTGGGATGGTATGGATAGCATGCCTTGGCATGCTGAATTTTTGACATTAAGCTTCAATGGTCGGAAGTCTTTTGATGATTTCTACTTGGATTTAACTTGGTATCTTGTCTCCTGACATTTTGAGGGTTTTACTACAAAAGGTTTTTGAATAGGATGATAGAAGAGGTTGCAATCCGATCACCAATTCCAGTGTTTGGTTCATGTTATTGACTTATTTTCTTATATTTGTACTCGACTACTAGTAAAAAGTTTTATTAGACATGTATACCGGTGAAAATCGCCTACCGATTAACGATATGTTAATTAATTTCCGGTGATTTGATCGGATTAATCCAATAGTCGAACACATGACCCGATAACTTGATTGGGTTGATAAGATGGTCAAATCCGTAACTTGGTGATTCGTTTAAGTTGACTCGACTGCTAAGTCTGTGAGCTAATAACTCGATTAAGTTGATCCGGTGGTTGAACTCGTAACCAGATAACTAATATAATAATTTTCAACTATACATTAAGAAAATTTTTCTAGATCCTAATACTAATCCGTATTGCTCCTTTATTTCTACTCGTGTTTACGAGAATCAGAATAGTGAAGAAGGATGTAATCGTCTTACGAGCTAACTTACTCAATTTAGATTCGTGTTTTCAAAAATTAGGATAGTGAATACGGATGTAATTGTAGATTTTGTGAAGTTCTTTTCTAGTTCTATTAGTGTTTGAGAACTTGGATAGGGAGAAAAGATGTAACAAATTATAATATGACGAGGTAAACTTTTCATTTCAAAGTTTACAACAATCCTATTGGAACCCTTTTCAAACGAGGTTTAGAAATGCTACCACAAGCCATTTATATTTATATTTATACTACATATTAAATATCGCAAGAAACGATGTCGTTTAGATAGTTTGGAAGTCATTTGAAGCTTTGCATTGTGTCATTTCAAGAACAAAAGCAAAGTCACAAAATCCTTTAAGAAAACAAAATTCAAAACACACCCTTACACTTTGTGACATATTACAATAAATGCTTGCACTTTCAACTTTTTATGAATTTTTAATATAACAAATTATACATATAGGACGTATAACTATCGATTGACTCGAAAAAAAATACTATTGAAAAGATCATCAAATTACATACCAAACGAACCTAATATTGCAATGCTTCGAAAATACGTATAATTTTATAAATGTTTACACTTAATTAATACATATTTTTAAAAAATTCTTATGACAATAATCCTTGAGGTTATTTGTTCTTTGCAAAGTCAGTTATCTTAAACATATTTTTTCCATTATTAGTACATTGCAATATTAGTTTTAAAATCTTTGCAGCAACGCGCGAGCTGTATACCTCGTTTTAATTAAATAGTTACAGCTTAAAACCAAAATTGACTAAACATGTGATCACGTATATAGCCGACTCTCGAGTACTACCCACATCCGATCCATCAAGAATGGATTAACACATCGACATTGGCCCAACAGGTCCAGTGGAAGGCCGTCACACGCAGTCTCGAGTGGGTCGCGCCATAGCCACATGCGGTTAGGATCAGACCGAGTGACAGTGACAGTTTAACTAGAACTATGGTTTACCCAAGATTAACAGGATATCACTCTCCTTAAATAAAAGATAAGAATCTTGTGTATATAATAATTAACCTCTTATTGGGCCGCATGATTCGGAAAATCCGAATAGACTTTCATCGGGTATAAAAGGAACCTCTCGGTTCCATTAAAGGTACGATACTCATAATCACTAAACCCTCCTGGTTACTAATCACAAACCGGTTACTTACTCTCACGCCGGAGTCTAATCGTGAGAAACAATCTCACGGTAAGCTGTGTGTAGGATCCCTCAAAACAAGATTCACTTCGCGCAAAAGACGGGCCCTCAGTACCCAAATTACGTCTAATTCGGATCGTTAGTTTTTTTTTTGCTAATTTTCTCTGATGATGTGATAAGTTTTTTATTATTTCATTATTTTATTTAATTATTATAATTTAATATCTGTTAACTCAATTATTCTTAGTTATTTAATTTTATGAATGAAATTTGAAAATACAAAGTTACGAACACAAACGTTAATCTCATGACTAGGGGTGTAATTAAGCCAAGCTTTTATCAAGCAACTCGAGCTCGAGCTCGATCTTGGCTCGATCAAACCAAGCTTTTATCAAGCTCAAGCCCAAGCTCAAACCCATAAAATAGCTCGAAACTATTTCAAGCTCAAGCTCAAGCTTTTGATTGCTCGGCTCGAGTTCTTATCAAGCTTTTTCAAGCTCTATCACAAATATGTTTTTATGATGAATTTATATAAGCAACTAATTGTTAATTTGAGTATTAACCTAATTTTAAGGGCTAATTTCATAAACAAGTAATATATTTTAGAAGGATTTAACTCTAATTACATTTATATTTTAGTTTTTTGTATTTTAAATAATTCTTTATTTTTGTAAATTTAATTATTGCATTTACTCGGTACTTGGTGGAATACAATATGTGTATAAATATTTTTTGTACTCTTTTTAATACTAAACGCAACATGTCTAAATTGTGCTCGGATTCACATCGTGCAATGACTTTTGGGACCTTAATCGTATTGGAGTGCAAAACACGTTTTGAAACCAAGATTGTACGATGATTTTGTTATTGGTTTTATTAATGTTAAATAAATCAAATTTGTTTTAAGTAATGATTTTTGTTTTATTTATTTTATACATATGTTTATTGATAAGTTTTATTATAAAAAAAATTAAATTTATACACATTCAATCTTTTCAATCCAAACTCAAGCTTTTATCAAGCCTTATCAAGTCAAGCTCAAGCCTAAATTAATAAAGCTTGACAAGTTATCAAGCCAAGCTCAAGCCTACAATTTTAGTATCAAGCCAAGCTCAAACCCTACTAAGCTTGAGCTCGGCTCGACTCGATTACACCCCTACTCATGACATCACCAAACCAACCCAAACGTATGTAAAGGTGTTTTGTAACAAAAACAGAAATGAAGCTAGTGAACTGAAATTAGTCCGCATGTAAAACGCGGAACTTACAAAGTCTTGGAAATAATCTTTCTTACACACGAAGTTATAAACTATCTTTTTTTATATTCTCTAAAATCAATAATATAATGAACAAATCATCCATCTCCCATCGTCGTTCAGAAATGGGCGAATTAAACGATACAGCAGCAGCAAGCATCTCGGTCCTGCCAGAGGGCTGCATATCAGTCATACTATCACTTACTTCACCTCGCAATGCCTCTCGAGCTTGTGCTATTTCTAAAACATTTAACATGGCAGCAGATTCTGACGCTGTTTGGGACCAGTTTCTCCCACCAGATTATCGTGAAGTCATTGCTAGGGCTGTTTCGCCCGTTATCTTCCAAACTAAAAAGGAATTGTATATGTACTTATCTAAGTCGTCGCATCTACTTCTTGATCGTGGCACTTTGGTTAGTTATTTTTCATGTTACGTTAATTTATTTATTTTTTCAAAAAAGATTGTTGGTAGGAAAACTAGCTAGGAGATCGGTTTAAGATGTAGGCGACTTGTATGTATGTATGATAGTCATGTAGCTATATATTTATCGTGAATAGTTAATGTTTGGTTGATCAATCGACTAAATACGTTTACTGGGGTGCTTTTAGCAGTGACTTCCCCTAGTCTTCTCTTTTAGGGTTTTATTCCCGCTAAAGAGAATGCTTATTGATGCCTCAGTGGGCCACTAGCAAGTGTTGTTCATGCAACGAATCACTCGAGCGAAGACTTTGGTGCCCTTGATTGAATTTTGTAATATTGTTCTTGATACATCATGGCTTTTTTTTATTTTTGAAGTTTATTACAAGGATGATGAAATGTAAAAAATTTCTAACCCGGGTCAAAAGGTTTTTGGTGTTAATGAAATTAGCAAAATGTGTCTGAAATTAGAGATCAGGAAATTAGCAAACCACAATAAATCAACTCGAGAATGTGAGAAGTATATGGTTAAAGCACAATGACACCAGGATTAGTTCACTCAGTTGAATGAATTTTATAACTTTTCGACGAATGGGTAGGTAGAAGCCCCTTTGTATTTAATTGCCCAATTTGAAATGCCTAGCTTCAAACACCTAATTGACTTGAAGAACTATAATATTAAGATTTAACTCTGCTAATATATCATATGATCTTATAGTATATCATGTATAGGGCTTCAAGCTAGAGAAGGATAGTGGCAAAAAATGCTATATGTTGGGGGCAAAGGACCTGTCTATCGCCTGGTATGGTGACACTCGTTACTGGCAAAGGCAACATGTACCTGAATCAAGGTCTCTCATTTTCGCTTTTCTAGAATATAATGTAGCTTCTTTTGTCTAAAATGATCTAAGCCAAGATTATTTACACATTTTACCATTGCTTTAGGTTTGCCGAGGTAGGAGTACTTAGACAGGTATGGTGGCTTGACATCTGCGGCATAATACCAAGTGTGATGCTATCACCAAAGAGTACCTATGTGGCATATCTTGTGTATCAAATTAGTGGGGTTTCAATGGGACTTGATGTGCCTGCAAAATCAACTGTCAGTTTTGGTGGGATAAGAAACGAGACCTCTAATGTTTATCTTAAACAGCCACGGAGATGGCCACGTAATGAGGCACCGACACATGTAGCTCCTACTACAAGAAAGGACGGTTGGATGGAGATCGAGTTGGGTGAATTATACCACGATGATGGAGATGAAGGTGATGTTGAGATGAAGTTTCAGGAGCATCGGATCTGTAAAAGTGGTCTTATTGTGGAGGGAATTGAGCTCCGGCCTAAATAGTCCTTTTAAATAAATTATTCTGGATAAAACTGAGACTTATAGACAATGTATGAAATCATGTGCTGTTTGGTGTGGTCTATATATTTTCCATGAAAAGAACTTCAAATAAGGCTTAGACATCCAATTTTTTCGATTAGTAAGGTGTGTATTGAGTCCTGTAGAGTAAATTTACTTCAAATGGGTCGACTATGAAATGCAGGTAAAGATGAAATGGGTCAAACATTCAAAAATTACTTTTGTAATTTTAGTCACACATTAGCTGTCTGCAAACATCTATTAAAGTATTTGAGGCTGCTATGCACATTCTTATCAACACTCTAACATCACCAGTTTGATTCATTACGCAATCCACTCATTGAGTTGACTAAAAATGTCTACCTATATTGTCAATACTTAATAGTTAATACAGGATGTTTTGGTGCAACAACACGACAGTTGTATGTTACTATTATTTCTTTTTCTTATTTTGTCTTCAAGCCTTTTTTTAAATAATTAGACGAGTCTCGCATATAACAAGTTACCGGACGGATAATCAACGATATTCGATATTGTGCTAAGATTAAATTTTAATTCCAAAAGATCGTAACATGCGAAAGTTTAACTATATATAAAATCTTGAGTAAAAAATGGGAAAAAGGATGGTTTAGTAAATGTATGTGTAATGTGTGTTGGCAAGCATTTGTAGTCCATAGGCATTAAATTTGTTTCATCATACAAATATTTGTAAAAAATTACATCAGGAAAATAGTTAAGTAACCGGAATGAAAGTGAACACAACCACCAAAATAGTTAAATAACCATAATGAAAGTGAGAACACAACCACCAGATTTTTATTGTTTACCTTACGTAGAAATTAGATCCAGTAAGATGACATATGTTAGTCTCAACTAGGGCTGAGCATTTAGATCGGTAAACCGGATTGGACCGGAAAAACCATATTGGACAGGACCGATCGGGACCTGACCGTACAATTTCGGTCCAGTTCTTAGTCTGACGTTTTGGACTAGTTCGGTCATCGATCCGATCCGATACGATTCGATCCTAGAAACCCCGTTGATTATGTTTAATAGGACCGGATTAGACCGAAACCCGATCTGGACCAGACTGAACTATTTAGGTCCAGGATAATGGACCATTTCAGTCTTTGATTCGATCTATTCTTAATCGATCTGATCTGATCCAAACCTGATCCTTACCCCTAGTCTCAACAGCCTTTCTTGAAAATATTCAACATATAGATAATTGAAAATTAGTCTCTATGATCATTATAAAATAGAGACTTCTTTAAAAGGACATATAAAATGTTACAAACGTGGAAGGATATTGTCACTTTTATCTATGTTTGACCGATAATTTGCTGTAAACAAGCATGTATTAGTTGTTCCTAAAACATCTTCAACTCGCCAAATGCCATATGTATCCACCTAGAGGTGCACAAAACCGATTAACCGGTCCGGTTTTTTAATAAACCAGGATTGGCCTGGTCCCTAGTCAACGCTCAAAAAATCGGTTCGTCCGGTTAACCGGTTTAAAACCGGACGGCTGGGAGCTCAAATATACAGACCGGTAGAACCGGTCCCAGACCGGTTCTTACCGGTTAACCGGTTCTGGTTTATATATATATATATATATATATATATATATATATATATATATATATATATATAGAATTTAGTTAAAATAGTTTGGTTGTTTAAAATTGTTAAAATGAAAAGCCTTTTAAGCCTTTAGATCTTCTATTTCTTAAGATGACATTAATCTGACTAAAAGAAAACAAAAAGTAAAATTAATAACATTTATATGCTCAGAGGGGTATAATAGGTATTATAAATTCTAAATTACTGCCTTCAATAATAATCTCTAAAATGAACCTCCGTCTCTTTCTACATCTAAAAATATTCATCTGCTCCATTTTTCCTCTAGAAGGAACACAACCAAATCTCACACTAATAGTTTCTTTTCGAGCGGTTTTATTCTCGTTTGTTAGGGGTTCGTACGCTAGCTATATTCACGATCTACCATCCAAACAACCCTATAGTTCTGACCGATTTGTCTTATTTTTTAGTGAGGGTTTTGATTAACCATGGTTACCACTACCAACTAGTTGGTTTATAAAGATGTTATTAGTTGGTTATTGATCGGGTTTAGGAGTGTATCATCAATTAGTGTAGGTTTATTTGATTTGGAAGTCAACAATGGTGGCGAAGGTTTTTTATTCATTTTGCGATTTTTGATGGGTGTATCCGTTTCGTGCGTACGAGTTAATTGTGTATGACTCGGCGGTGCATGAGCCGTCTGTGGAGAGGCCACTGGTATACCATGGTGTACGAGTTCTTGGTGTGTGAGTTTGTAGTGTACTAGTCGGTTGTGTACAAGTCCGGTGGTGTACGAGTTGTGTGTAGCGAAACCACTCTTTCTCCATGGTGTACGAGTTCTTGGTGCACAAGTTCGTGGTTTACGATTTGGCGATGTACGAGTCGGAGCACGAGTTCATGGTTTATATTGCTGATATATCATATCAAAAAATATGAACCGCCGCTATATCAAATCGAAAAAATAAAGCATTGTGTTTCAGATCCGTACGTCGTGTTTCAGACACAACCATTCATTGGTTCTTGGGGTTTCTCCTTAGCAGACGCTGTAAATTTTCTTAAGCCTTATTTTGGTTAAATAGATAATCATGGGTAAAAAGAAAGGGTAGAAAGACGACAAGGAATTATTCTATTCTTTTTATATGATAAAATAAAACATAATGCAATGGTTTTGGATAATGTGCTTTTTGGTTCATGTTGACACTTTTTAATGTGGTTTTGTGAACTTTTAGTCCTTTTGTATCAGTCATTTGAGATTTTGCACAGATATGTGTCCATGGAGTTTCAGTTCATAGATGAATATAAGTTGTGTGCACAAGCTGATTTTGGTGTATCGGTTAATTAATTATACGTACATGTAATCAAATCCAATCCAATGCTCGTGTTTCATATATTTTGGTGTATCGGGTGAATTACTTCATCAGTTACTTAGACTCGAGATGTATCACCTTTAAGCTTATGTACGAGGTGTTTTAGTAATCATTTTTAGAATGTAAAAATGGTTGTTTATGAGACGACTTGTTATGATGTGTTCGAGTATTACTATTTTTTTGTACGTCTTTGTTGACAAGACTCACCTGTTGTCGATTTTTTTTTCTTCATACTAAGCTACTATATTTTGGTACTAATATGTATAAGTACAAGTTAGTTGTTCTTATGTTCAAAAAAAAGTTAGTTGTTCTTCACGTGTGAATAATTAGTAGAAAAAGAATTTGACAGTTGACTATTATAAGATGTATCACATATTCGAACTATAACAAAAAATACTAAAGAAAGAATTTGACAGTTGACTATTATAAGATGTATCACATATTCGAACTATAACAAAAAATACTAAAGAAAAAATCAGTCAACAAATTAAAAGTAAAATGAAAATGTTTTGAATACTGTAAGATTTAGAAACTGGTTATTAAGTGTCTATGTTAGACTTCCCATTTTACCCTTTACTTCTTAATTATTCAAAAAACTACAACCCAAAATAACATCTCTTAGTTAATGACATCTAATCTCAATTACTAGATCTAACCGTCATAATTACTTTTTATTTTAATAATTATAAACTAATACACCACATTAACCTAACTCTATATATATATATATATATATATATATATATATATATATATATATATATATATATATATATATATATATATATATTTAAGATTTTGAATTGTTATTAGCCTTGCATATTGAAAAGAAACACATCGCTTTTATTAAACATAACATCACGATACATTGTTACAATACATAGGAAATGAAAAAAAACAATACAAATACATCGAAAAGAAATACGTCGAAAGGAAATACATCAAACACAATACATCGAAAAGCTACCCGGAAAGATTGTTTTCATCTTCGGATCCGGACAACATAGCATCCGCAATAGCAGCTTCGTCACATGATACTTCTTCATCGGAAAGTGTGGGTTTTTCACCAATTGCCACCTCTTCGTCGTAAACCGACTCTTCAAAGTCAACCGGGATTTCAAGAGTTGCTTTGTGTTGTATACGATCGGCCGCGTCCAAATAATCTTTCCAACACATGCACATCTCCAAGGAGGCCGGAGTTAGTCTTGTTCTTCGGTTTGATAGCACCCTTCCACTAGTAGAAAAAGCGGATTCCGAAGCTACCGAACTAGCTTGTACCGAAAGTATATCTCGTGCCATTCGAGATAGAATTGGAAACATAGGCTCTTGTTCTTTCCAAAACGCCAACACATCAAACTTTGAAAGCTGATCTGGATCCATACCCGCGGTCCAATTGCGGGAGGTATAAATTACATACTCGCTATTCATCAAGTGTTCATTTCGTGCCCTTTTGGTTGCTTTATCTTGTACCAATTGCCACAAACTCGTACCTATGTTCCTTGAACGCGAAGAAGACGATGAGGCACCATCATTTGAAGGAGGTTGGTTTCCATACGTTTCCGAATAAAAGTTCCACAAACTTTTGAATTGTTCATTGAAAGTTTTTATTGCATCTCTTGCAAACCACACGTTTGAATCAAAAAGTTCCAAGTCATCCGAAATTAATTCGATATAAACCTCTACCCCGTTTAAGTTAATGCATGGATTCAAAGCGGCGGCACAAGTAAGAATAGGTGGGAATTGTCCAAAATATTTTTTTAGCTTTTCTTTCATCGGAAAAACCATACTTGCATAAACATCACCATTTAATTCAAATTCACTTAATTTTTTGCACATTATAGCGATTTGTTGCAAGACATAAAGACCCGTTGGATAATAAACTCCCGAAATTAATTTTGTGGCAATGTAAAACACTTCAAGTAACTTGGTTATTTTTTCAATATGATCCCAACTCTCGGGCGTAAATCCATATTGGACTAAACCATTTTGATGCAATTCGTCATGAAAGTATTGCAAAGTTGTCTTTTGTTTTAAAGCACTTAGAAACATAAGATAAGTGGAATTCCATCTAGTAGGAACATCCCAATTAGGCCCTAAAAATGGTTTTTGTGCCTCTTTACAAGCCCTCATATACGCAACATATCTTGCATTCTCCGCTTTAAAAATATCTTTCAACATTTGTTTAAAAGCTTCTTTCATGTTACTTATCGGGGCCGCGTCTAGTCCGTCTTGCACAACCAAGTTAATGATGTGTACAATACAACGACTATGAAAATATATGCCATTAACCGGCGGTTCGTATTTCATCTTTAATTTACCCATGGCATTTGTATTGTTGCTAGCATTATCCAACGTGACTGAAAAAACTTTATTTTTCAAATTAAACCTTCTTATGACTCTAACTAACTGATTAGCTAAATTCTTTCCCTTGTGAGGACTTGGAAAATCTTCGAATGAAATGACCCGTTTCATCATTTTCCATGTTTTTGGATCAATCCAATGTGCGGTGACACACATGTATGATCCGGTCAAACCATGAGGGGGTCCAAATATCCGTAGTTAAATTTACACAAGTATCCAAGTTTAAAAAATCATCTTTTATTACTTGTTTAGCCGCTTTCCATAATTTCATAGCATCACTTTTTAGGGTAGAGCGACTTACATGGTTGTACTTTGGTTGAAGAGTGTTTTGAAACACCCTAGTGATACGCGGGTTGTCAAAGTGGTTGAACGGCAGCCCCTCTTGAATCACCATCCCGGCAAATTGTTCTCGAACCAAATCCGGATTATAAGAAAATATACCCCCGTCTCGACTCATAGAAGCTTGACCCTTTGTCGGAGTATTCTTGAGCGTCGGACAATGTTGTAGATGAGCCCTCAACGACGAGTTGGCACCGGGCGCCAAGAAACCAAAGCAATGCTTACATTGAGCTTTTTTAAAACCGTTTGATAACAAAACGTAGGTGAACTCGCTCCAAACATCGGCGGTATGATTGTGTGAAAGAATTTCAACAACCGTGAGTTTGGGTTCCTCGGGTACTTGTGTTGTTGAACCCTCATCGGTAGTAGATGAATTAGCTCTTTTAGACATAGTAGTGAAGTGAAGAAATTCGGGTTTGAATTTGATTGAAAATAGAATTAGAAAGATAGAAATTGTGTTGTGTGTTTAAAACATACACACAAAAGGGTATTATATAGTAAAAAAAAAACTAGCCAAATGGGTCCCAAATTACCTTACAAAAGCTGCCCCATTAATACCAAATGGTCCCACCGAAAATTCAAATTTCAAAATTTGAAATCCAAATGCACGCTCCTAACCGGTTTAAACCGGCCAAAATAAACTGGTCCTGGTTAACCGGTCCATAAACCGGTTGTAAAACCGATTTTTTCCCGAAAATCAGTAACCGGTCAGGAACCGGCGGTCCCAAAATAAACCGGGACCGGTTTATAATAAACCGGTCTCAACCGGTCCCGGTTACCGGTTTTTTTCATAAACCGGTTCATAAACCGGTCATTATGTGCACCTCTATATCCACCTGTATACAAGTCAACGAATGTTACGAGCAATAAGTGACGACTTAATCGTCTTGTCTTTGTAAGCTGAAACACAAGAACTTACAAAGGAGATCTCAGATAGATATGGAAATAATACCTTTACTTTATTTTTTAGTTTTATTGTTCAAACCATTTTTACGACTGTGCCATGATCATTATATCTACCACAAGAAGTTAATGAAGTAAGTTGTGTGATATAGACATGTTACTTAAGTTATCACTAGAAGCTTATGTAAAGAAGCTTAGATTTCTCAAACATGACAAAAGTAACTTAAAATTGAACATTAACAACACAAGATATGGTTAACATCTCTTGACATTGTCACAAAAGACACAAGTCACACAAGAAAAGTTAGAAATTAAGAATAAACACTGTCAATCAAATTCGAAGAAATTATGAATAGCTCGGTATTGGATCCTCATGCCAATTCAGCAAAGCTATATAATTTAAAAGAATTATAGATGGTATGTGGATTTTGATTTTACTTCTCGTAGACTTTAGATAAAATACATTATGACTAATGAAGCATGCCCGTGTCCATGTTAAAGAATTGATCAAAATATAAAATCCTAAATCCTAAAAAAGAGACTTGTTAGTAGGAAAAAAATTCATTGTATGATTTTCGAAATTTAAGACAGATTAATTTTTTGCAACTATTCATTACAAACACATAACACAAACTACTAACCTTTAAATCATGGAAAATATGTTTCAAAAAATATGTTTTACATCTTTGTGATGGTTTACGAAGTTTATAACAATTATAAAAATATAAATAAAAATCAAAGCACGTAATAACGAAAGCGGTTTAAACAAGATCATATAATAACACATTCATAATTAATCGACTAGAGTTACGTACTTTTTGCAATGCAATTCCAACGAAAAAAACAAATCTCCAATTTAGGATTTATGAGGATCAATGATTAATCCTTACCGTTTTGTTAATCGATCGAAGATATAATATATAATGAGATTATATTACGTTCTTGTACACACGTATAATAATGAGTTAACCGTAAAACTAGTTCGTAAACGAGCAATACGCCAAGTGGAAAAATCAAACCGAAAACCCATTGGGGTTTGTTTGGCCGATCGAGCAAAAGAGAGAGAGAGAGAGAGAGAGAGAGAGAGAGAGAGAATGGGATGGAGAATTATGAGAAATTTCATGGGTATTTATAGGGTACTAAACCTTGGAGCCTAAGTTTAATAATCTTAATACAATTAGGATTAAGGAAAAAACTTTCCTTTTTTCCTTCCCCGTTTGTTCCACCGATCGGATATCACCCTCCAAGAGGATTCCGGAAGCTTCTTTTCTCTTCAATTATTTATCCACATTAATCGTTAGTCCTTAACATTTAAAACATAACGACCGTTAAGTGTTTAAAGCTTGTTTTGATTATTAAATATATAAATTACATTTATTAATAAGTTAACTCTTTACGTATTGTGTACAATCCCGTAATCTCGAGTTGGATCCTAACATAAGACTATTAAAATTAAAGTCCGTAAACTTACAACTCCCACTTGGACATATTTTAATAGTGTGATCACATCAGTTAGCGTTTAGTTACACGTTGACGCCTCTAGTACAACTCGAGTAAGGTCTCCTGGATAAAAGCTTGTTAATGATTCATCATTATTATTATCCTTTCATTTCTAATACAGTATTAATAAGGATATGGATCTTAGTCATTCCTTCATTAACTATTCTGTTTCTCGTTTATCTGATTATGCAAGATTACCAAAACTTCTAAACATAGTTTAGAATGACTTTGGGTGCGGCCACACATATATCGTACTAATCCCACGAGGGGACCAACTGTATTAAACTCCAAAATAAATTTGAAGGGAACAAATGCCATAAGACTACAAGCAAAACTTATTAATTTTGCAACACTTCTGAAAATAACCCTTATGGCTACCAGTTACGTATAGCTTTAGATTATTTTACACAAAATGCACTAGATCCACGGCAGTTTTTTGGTATCTCAGGTCGAATGATAACTATTTATGATTTACTTGATGACAAAGATCCATCAAGTATAATCATATAGTTGGGATAAGTCTTATATTCAATTCATTGAATATCATCTAAATTTGATATGTAAACACATCAATATACTTTTTAGTATATTCTATCATAATTTAGATTTGTCTTAATTTAATAATACTCCTATATTATTAATCGACAATGGACATTTAGAATAATTTAATATTCATGGATTAAAACATGTAAAATAGGTTGCAAAATTAAATAACAAGAATAAACATAAGTAATACTTTATTTCAATTAAATAATAATGTCTAACATCCTTTATCCAAATACTAATCACAGATTTGCATGAAATCACTAGCTAAATGAAGCCCAACTTCATTGGCATGTTCAATGACCTTTCCTCTAGGCAAAGCTTTAGCAAAAGGATCAGCTAAGTTATTATCTGTGTGAACTTGTATTAATCCGATTTCACCAGCCTCGACTTGTTCTCTAACATTGTGATATCTACGTTTAAAGTGTCTAGCGCTCTTCATGACTCCAGGAATTGTCACAATACATATTAATAGGTTCTTTGATTGAAGGCATCACTACGAGATCTTCAATAAACTTCCTAATCCAAACAGCTTCCATTGCAGCTTCTGAAGCAGCCATGTACTCAGATTATGTAGCATGCACTACAATCGTTGTCTGCTTTTTTGTCGTCCAGTCAACTGCTCCTCCATTTATGACATACACGTAACCTGTCTGAGAATCCGTATCGTCTTTATCACATTGTCAGGACGCATCTCAAAAACGTATAACATTTAGTTATGTGTCTGGTTTCCCTCCAAACACCAAAAACATATCTTTCGTACTCCATAAGTACTTTAGAATATGTTTAATAGCAACCCAGTGGGGCTTCCCTGGATTCTGTTGGTAACGACTAACTAAGTTATGAGCAAACGCCACATCTGGCCTTGTGCATCTTACAACATACATGATATATGCTACAGCCGAAGTATAATGCACTTTCTTCATGTATTCCACCTCTTCAGGTGTTGATGTATCCATCTCGTGACTTAATTCATGCTTAACCTCCATAGGTTGAAACCTTTCTTGGAGTTATGTATTTTAAACTTCTTTAATATCTTGTCAAGGTAAGTACTTTGACTAAGACCAATTAACCGCTTACTTCTATCTCTATAGATTTTAATTCCCAGAATGTATGCAGCTTCTCCCAAATCCTTCATAGAAAAACATTTGCCAAGATAATCCTTAACTTCTTTAAGTCTTGGAATGTTACATCCCCTGATTAGTATTTCATCAACATATGATATTAGGAACACTAAATCACTCCCACTAGCTTTGAGATATACACATGGATCATCACGATTTTGAATAAGTCCAAAAAATTTTATTTCTTCATCAAATCACTTATTCTATTGACGTGATGCTTGCTTCAAACCGTAAATAAATTTTTGATGTTTGCACACGCGTTTTGGATACTTAGGATTAACATACCCTTCAGGTTGCTACATATAAATATCTTCATCTAAGCGACCATTCAAGAAAGCAGTTTTAACAATGATTTGCCATATCTCATAATCATAGTATATGCTGCTATTGCTATGAGAATCCTAATAGCTCTTATGTCTGCTACTAGAGAAAACGTCTCCCCGTAGTCAATGCCAAAAGTTTGAGTAAAAACTTTAGTTACAAAACGAGCTTTATAGGATTTTATTTTTCCATCCATGTTAGTTTTCTTCTTGAATATCCACTTACCTTTCACTAATTTAACATTTGGAGGTGGGTCTACAAGAATCCATACTTCATTTACTTTCATGGAGTTCATTTCCTCATCCATTGCACTAGTCCACTTAACCTTTTCAGGATCAAGCATGGCGGATTTATAATTAGCAGGTTCAACAAGATCCCATATTTCATCATCTTCATCCTCTATGTTAAGACATAGATGGCTGGATGCACGTATATTCCTTTCAGATCTACGGACATGAACCAATTTCCGGTGGAACTCCCAGACTTTCTAGTTCTAAAGGAATTTCGCTAGTGTTTTTAGAAGGTAATGTATTTATATGATCCTCTTCAAGATCATAATTTCTCCCACTGAATTCTTGAGATATGGGATCTCTTTCAATAAAATCTCCATACCTTACAACAATAACTTTGATTTCAGGTGGAACATAAAAGTAGTAACTCATAGTTTCCTTAAGGTATCCTACAAAAATACATTTCACAGATCGTTGCTGGAGTTTATCAGTTGATTCACGTTTCACATACACCTCACAACCCCATACCTTTAAATAAGACAAGTTAGGCAATTTTCCATGCCATATTTCATATGGTGTCTTATTTACCTTCTTTGTGAGAACCATATTTATAATACGAACAACAAATTCTAAGGCATAGTCCTAAAAGGATAATGGTAAAGTTGTAAGATTAAACATAGATCGTACCATATCTATTATGTATGATTTATCCTTTCAGATACACCATTTTGTTGTAGAGTATAAGGAGAGGTAAGATTCTAAACAATTCCATTCTCACTTATATAATCTTTAAACTCTTGGCTTAAGTACTCGCCACCTCTATCATAATGAAGAGCTTTAATCTTCTTTCCTAGTTGCAGTTCTACTTCAGCTTTAAACACTTTGAATGTTTCAAATACCTCATGTTTATGTTTAAGTAAATAAACATAACCATAACGGCTGAAATCATCCATAGCTGTTAAGAAGTAGCTAGCACCTGTCCTTGACACATGTCTAAGTGGTCCACACACATCTGTATGTATTAAGCCAAGTAGATCTGTAGCTCTTTCAATATTACTATTGAAAGGTTTCTTGGTCATCTTTCCAGAGATACAAGACTCACATTTTTCAAATGATTCATCATAAATATTTTTCAAAAGACCTTCACGTTGAAGCTTTTGTATGATGTCTTCCCAATATGGGCAAGTAAACAATGCCAAAGATAAGAAGAGTTCGAGTCTAACTTTCTCTTCTTATTCATGCTAAAGACAGAATTATTATTATACTTGGAAATATTATCATGCATGTTAATTTTAAACACACCATTCACAGCAATTTCATTAAAATAGAATTTTTAAAAACAAAAATTCCATTATTATTAATAGTGTGAACAAATCCAAGATCCAACAAACAAGAAAAGGAAAAGTCACCTCTAACAATAGAAGGTGCATAATGACAATTGTTTAAGATCAATACAAAACCCGAAGGTAAAACTATATTAAACACTCTCATGGCTTCAACAACTACTTGTGCTCCATTGCCCACTTGCAGATATTGCTCTCCATAGGATAGCTTCATTTCCATCTTAAATCCCTGAAGCGTATTATAAATGTTAGTACCGCATCCCGTATCATATACCCATGAATTTAATTTATATGTTAAATTGAATTATTTAATCATAAATAATTTACCTGAAGCTGCAGCACTGTGCTCAAACTTCTGGTTCTTACTTTCTCGCAACTCTTCGAGATATAAAGGGCAGTTCCTCTTCCAGTGACACTGGCGCGACAGTGGTGACAGTTCTCATCCCTTTGAGATTTATTCTTCTAAGAAAGATTTTGCTTAGGCTTGTGATAAGTCACAACTTGATTGCCTTTATCACCTATGCCTTTGCCTTTCATCTTTTTTTCAGTTGCGGTTTTAGCTTACTCACTCTACCCTTTTATATGTTAAGTACTTGAGGAGTAGAGGTCGGTGCCTTGTCCTTTAAACCCTTTTCAAAGTCAAGGATCATTGCGTGCAAATCACTCACTGTCTTCCCCGCTCAATGCATATTGAAATTTCTAACAAAATCACCAAAATCCTTGTTAAAGGACCTGTTGATTAAGTTAATCGCCATATCATTTTCGTAGGATTTCCGAAGTGCATGTATTTGGTCCATGAAACCTTTCATAATAAATCGTAGATCTTCACAGATTACGGCTTCTCAAGCATTTTTCTGAGTTCTTCAAGCATGGTTTGTGGAGGATGATGCTCAAACTGCTTTTATACAGCATGTGACATTTTCCTAAGCATTAAACAAGCTACATCATTATGCTTCTTGTATTCAGCTTTTGATGCTTGCTTATCAGCGTCGGAAGCCCCTTCAGCGGGTTCTATAGGAACTGGCATGAACAAGTATTCATAAGTACCCGCAACTCTCAAGACAATTCTTAGTGAGCGGTACCAATCATTGAAGTTTTGACTAGTCAATTCTTGACGTTCAAAGAAAGCTTTGAACGCCGAACTTAAAGTGTTGTTTTCGGGTTGAGCCATTTCTACATAAATAAGTTCAAGTATTAGTATTTTCGATAATACTTTCAAGAAAATAAAATTACCCTGGTAAATAAAATTAACCATAGTAGTTTCTTGAAAACTAGAATCCATATTAATATAAATCCATTACATCAGTTGATCTGCTAGTAATGGATGTATTTAACATGCTAACTTGTCGAACAATTAATTGACAAAACAATTTTTAATTTTCTAGATTTCTTTTGGGACTTACATTGCCAAAACTTGTTGCATTGTAAACATGTTTCATCCCCTATTAATGCATTAAGTTTTTAGATCTCACAAAGTAACTTAATTAATCCGTCTAATCTAAAGAACGTAAAAGTATTCATGTGAAGTCTCATTCAATCATGAAAGTCTTCTTTCATTCACAATTCCGTCCATGGTCTCACATGACGACATTGTACCTTCAAGTGTGCGTCAATTAGATGGCATTTGACTTAAATTTTTCGGGTATTAGTTTTTGATGTGAAAAATCAAAATCTATGTATGGAGAAGCATGCATACATCTCCATATCATAAGTTTAATAATAAAACATTTAGTAAAATTTTTTGACAAGAATAAATATACATAAATTTTCGTTGAGGCATCGGTTAAACCAATTAAAGAATTACGCGCATCAAAATTCACAACGTACTTTTTCTAGAACTCGGCTAAAGCACAAAGCAATAACCTTATTCATTGTGTTTCGGATGTGAATTTGCGGCAAATCAACCTTAAAATAATTATGCAAATAAATAATCGTTGGTAATTTCAATTTGACGCACAAGCGAGCCGATAATTTGGTCAGTGACAAATGGCGTAACCTTCTTCCTTAGTTGAGTTCTATCAGTGATGCGTTATACCCACCACACGGTTTGTAAAAACTGGATGAGCCTTTCTAATTATTATTGCAAAATTACCAATCAACACAATTTAATGTAATTTAGATCTCAAAACAATTTTTAATTTTTATATATGATTTAGTGCGTATTATGTTTCTTAAAAAATTACCCTTGTTCATGTAATTTAAATAAACAAATGGGCAAAAAAAACTAAATCATAAACACATAATAACAATTTATATGTGCAATATTTAAATCAAATAGCCACATACATACGATTTTATTCAATAAATTTACAAATCTAGGTTTTTATATTTATATAAAGGGAAAATCACTCAAAAATGTAGTAAACTTACCACTTTTTATGGTTGTGTGTACTAAAATATTTTTTTTCTCATTGTGTGTATTAAACTTTTTAATTTCGATCTTTATGTGTATTTTGAGACGATTCTGCGTTGTAAAATACCACTTTACCCTTCAAAATTTGAAAAACGTAAGGGTAAATTGGTCACAAAATACACACAATGGTAAGAATTTAAAAGTTTTTTTAATGCACATAATGAGAAAAAAATAGTTTAGTACACACAATTATAAAAAGTGATAAATTTACTACATTTTTAGGTGATTTTCCCTTATATAAAAGTCTTTCCTAGTTCTAGACTTATCGAATCAAATAAACAAGAAGGCATATACGTAACAATTACCACATATAAATCATATAATCCATGAAAAACATGCACGTTCATCATGGATCCACCTAAATCACTTAACAATGTAATGAAATCTCAACGGATCGTAACCAATTACATGACATAACAATTAATCATGCAATTTATCAAAGATCAAAACATGTAAATTTAGGGTTTCAATTTTTTTTTTATTTTTTTCTATAGATCGACCTAAAAAATGGCCAAAAAACAAAATCCTAAAAAAAATTTATGAACACA